>BSYQ01000005.1:6627500-7048199 GCA_030272585.1 Bryopsis sp. KO-2023
GTTCAAAAAAATCCCACTCAAAAATATTCAGAAAAAAACAGGAAAAAACGCTCAAGAGTTTTGCCCAACCCAACCGTGTACTGTTGCATTATTTCCTACCTTGATCCGTGGAAAAACCCTGCTTCTCTTTTTTGGTTCAAGCAAATCACACAGAGGTCTTCATCGAGGGACCTCTGCACATCGAATGCCACCTCGCTGACCCCCACACATTCATCCACTTTGGAAGCAACGTCAGAAAAATTTGGTGAAGAGCAGAAAGTCATGTTGGAATACATGGACAAGCCATCCAAGCATGTTGGAGAGATTATGGTGCAGCTAGTGTCTGTTTTGGAAAAGAATAACAACAAAAATGCAATCAGTGAGTTGTGTATTAACTTTCTTGCACCCCCCCCCCCTTCAAAGCTATCTATTCATCCAGGAAAAAATAAAAGAAGGGCGAAAATGAGAATGCACAAGAAAATGCTAACTAATCGAGATACCTGAATCCCGTCTCTCCGTCGAACTCCCGATAAAATCTGTAGGAATGCCTGCAACGCCAGCATCTGATTCGTTGTCCGAGTGGATATTCAGCTCTTGTGTGATTTCTGTCAGACTAAAATTCGTATCTGTTTCAAATGCGCCTTGGAGATTTTGAACCATTTCGGTAATATCAGCGTCAGAGATGCCTACACAAGTAGCAATGTCAGTGTCAAAAGACAAAATCAGTAAGATTTGACAGAAGTGCACTTTTTTTTGTTACTTTCATTTGTTTCTCTCATGAAGCCAGTGTGAACACCAAACCAAAAAGGCGAAAAGAACCATTGATACGTTTATTCACAATACGCTGTGGTGTATTGTAACACATGGCTCCCCACATCACTTCTAACCGCAATTTCCTCAATCATGTTCCTGGTGTTTAGCTTTTTCAGAAGTTGCTCTTTTCAATGGGGTCAAAGGCAGCGCACCAGTAGGGGTCCACAGATTAGTCGTATCAAATGGAATCACTATGGGCAGAGAACGATGTGACGGGGGAGCTCTGGCCATATACAACCGTCTCACAGTTGGTAGCTGAGGCCTGTTGATAATCCTCGAAAAAGCAAAAAGCTCCGTATCCCCATATGGTTGGCTTGGCCTCAAGCAGAGTTCAATGTCCCCGTTTGCACGATGACAGACATGCAAGGGATTTCTAATCGATCCATTCACACTGTGCTTAAGGATCTGAATGGGCATAGAAAAGCAATCCAACAAATTAGGCAAGAAACCGAAAACGGTTCAGCAGGAAGAAATCAAATATTGGTTCTAATGCTGTAAACTGGGTGGTTTGAATATAACTCTTTTATTGGTCATTAGTGTCATTCCTTTCAGGACAGCCCAAGAGGGTTCTGACAAAAATGCTTTTAACAACAGACAAACGATTGATACGTAAAAATGCAGTCCCCACCAGAGTGCATGTGCTTTCCAGACCAGAGCTGGAGTCCGTTTCTACACAAGCTTTTGCCCCCTCCAGGGATATATCAAAATCTGGCTGTTCTGAGAAGCGATCTGAGTACATGAGTAGAATTTTGCCCATCCGCTGTTGATAGTGTGCATGTCTAGGGATGATCTGAATCCAGACCTGTTGCCATTCACGGGAATGCACCTATTTTTTGGTACAAACAAAAACAAGAAGTTCAGGCTCTCACTCTCACCCAAACACACAAAAAAGCATTGGTTAGAACAACGGAAAAATAATAACTTGATTAAATGCAATTGGCACAACACACCGACCCATGTCGCACCTGGACATCCAAAACGCCCGAGAAAAATCCATATTTGTGGCAATGGTGTTGAGCAGCTTGGTTGCGACTTATTGCATAATCCATCGCTGAGAATCCACCTTGATTCCTGGCCAGCGGACTGCTGCCGAAAACTAAAAGAAGGTCTATGAGTTTCATAGATTTTCGTTTGTACACAGCCCCATGCAGAGCATTCCCGCCACCCACCCTCTCTACGGATTGGTGATGGACATTTGATCCACTTTCCAATAGCTGAAACATACACCACAATTAACGAGGAAAAGAACCTTGGTATTTGAGATGTGAAAGTTCTGGGTTTTCTGGGGGGTTTGGCGAAAACATTCCAAATTTGACACCAAAGTATCAAGGAGCACAGAAAAAAAGGAAATTTAACTTTCAGTGAATGGATTAACAAAGCCTACATTGCACAAGTGTCCAAAACACACATGGGATTTCAGAAAGCTGAAAGTTAATGGGGCACAGAAGCAAAAATTATAGCTACCCACTCACCAGTCGAACACACCCTTCATAGCCCTTTCGAGCAGCGACAATCAGTGGGGTTCGATTCAGCGAATCTGTCCACTCCAACAAATTTGGAATGGACGCTTCTTGTCCAATGAGGTCCTTGAAAAGTGAATCAGAAAAAGGAATCATTGGATGCAGTTTCATGTTGATCCGACTTTTGCATGCATGGTTCACTCAAAAGTATGCTTGCTATTTTTGATGAGTCATAAATATTCCAAATGGACAGACACTCTTTCTTGAAATTTCTTGAAATTTTCATTTTGTCTTAAGATGGTCGCGTTACAATTAATCACTTGAGACATGGCTGAAAGCTTGAACTCATGGAAATGAGTTCTCTCAGCAATATGGTTGCATTCTGGGTAACATTCAACCGCTAAAAGTCCCATTAATGAACAGAAAAGCCCCAAACCTTCAACTGAGTAGAAATCCCCCAATCTCAGCAAGTGCAAGAAAACCCCACCCCAATCTAGTTTTGCAAACCAAAAAAAAAACATGGGAAGGAAATTCCCATTAGTCACTCTTTACTCTCAATGTGTGCTCCTGGCCGGCTTTTGCTGCTCGATACACGAGCTTTGGCGGTGGAATCGATCCGAAGCAACAACCCAACATTATTCGAATTCACGAGGACGGGGCAAGCGAGGAGAAAACTACGGGTGGGCTGGGGTTTGAGCGACGATAGGTTCCGTCGTGCGATAGGACTTGTGCATTCACGTAAGACATTTTTTGACGTTCTTGTGGCTCCTCAACACTCGACATTCAATGGCCTCATCCTCCACCTGTTTTTCGATTTTCTCATCCGCCTGTCGGAAGGATTTCCTGGTGGAGCAAGCTGGCCGGAATTTCACCAAAAAGATCTCCCAAAGGTCTTGTAAGTGAATTCCAAGCAATTTTTGTCACTTTGAGGAAAGAATAGGTGCTGCTTTTGATTAGAGTCCAAGCAGTGATAGATGTGTGGATCCAATGAAGGATCCACACATCTATCCAGTGAAGGGCAGCGGAATAGAGTCCATCAGAGCGCCAGGGTTCTGGGGGTACCAGCCAAGACATCATTGTGTTATCATGTCTGCCAACAGTATATGCAAAAAGAGTTTTAATACCATGGAATAAAGGCCACCTTCTCACAAATCTTCTCCACTCTCTCCAAAGATATATGTACTATAGGTTTTTTCATAAACTCAAGACCATTCCAGAGATGCTGGCAGGATGGACTCAGAGGACAGATCACTATCCAGCTGAATGCGCATCCCCCCCTTTTTTCAAGAAACATCTTTCCCCACCCCCGCACCTCCTCCCCCAAAAAACAAGAACGAGACAAAACATTATTCCCCTAAAAAAGACAGAACGAAAACCCTCGACCAATTCCCCTCAAAAACGAAGCTCGTGAACTCTACCCAAATCTCCAGTCTGAAATAGTATGTTTCTCTCACTTGTATTGAATTAGCTGGAGCCCCCCCCCCCCTCCCATGTTTCTCCTACCGAACACCAACACTCTCTGCCTATCCTAGAACCCCTGTTTTATCGAAACGAACCCAAAAGCCAGGCCTCGATCAAAGGTGGCCAGGAGAAAGGAGACTTTCTGTTGCCTTTTTTTTCCTCCTCTCCCTTGCAACAGATGCCCTTGCAGGGCCCTCCAGCCTAATCCTGGTGTCAATGCCCTCCCAACTGTAGACCTTGATTTCTCCAATTTTCTTGGTACGAACTGATACCCAATCCTGTAATAGATTTTTGCCACCTCGGGCGATCAAGAGAAAGCAAGCACCCCCTTTTCCTCCCAGGGCCAGACCCACATCCCTCTTGCTGTGTTTTTTCCTCCACCACCCCTTCAATCTCGATTTTTCAATACCCCCAAGTCAAATATGCTTACATAGTCTCCAACCAGATTCCCCATGAACAATTTGCCATCAGCTTCCTGGACCGCAGATATGTGGGAAATGAAAGCCCCATCTGGATCCATTAGCTTTTCCAGCACTTTCCCCTCCCCATCGATTTTCAACACAAATCCCCACGATTGCACGGTCGGTCTGAGGAAACTCGGCAGATAGGCGATCAACGCCCTCAACGGTTTGTAAGGCAAAAGTTTCAAGATGGGCGACGGGGGTGCGACGAT
Organism: Bryopsis sp. KO-2023; assembly: GCA_030272585.1. NCBI lineage: Eukaryota > Viridiplantae > Chlorophyta > Ulvophyceae > Bryopsidales > Bryopsidaceae > Bryopsis > Bryopsis sp. KO-2023. The sequence goes on from BSYQ01000005.1 coordinate 6,631,887, forward strand.
GGACACCCAGAAGTTTCCGTCGGAGGACCTCGCTATCCCGTCGGGGAACCCTGGCAGCGAATCTATCAGGAGATGTCGCGTACCCGCGTGAGGCCCTTTGATGTAGCACTTGTAGACTCTGAGTGAAACTGTTTCAACGACCGCCACGAACGTCTCGTCTCTCGAAAGAGCGACACCGTTCGCGAACCAAAAGCCAGGCGACACCACGTAAGTCTCACGAGTTAACGGATTGTACGATAACAGCCTCCCCGTCGAGCGCCCCTCGAAGACCGTCAACATGAAGCTCTCGAGCGTGTCGTACCAACCTCCGTAGCCCAGCGCGACGGGCACTTTACTCGAGTCGGTGAAGTAAATCGTTCCATCCCGAGCGATATCCAGATCGTTCGCATAGGTGATGGTCGTCCTTGGGTCCTTAGGCGAGTTGTCGCTGACCCTGTTTGCCAGGATCTCTATCCGCCCACTGGACACTTCCACTTTCAGCAATCCCTTGACCGAATCGCACACGATCACGTCCCCGTTTCTATCCACCATCGCGCCCAGAGGTCTACCGGCCCCCAAAAACGTCAAAACGGGTTGCACGGGATCCACCTTGATTTCAAGTCCCGAATCCCCGTCGTCAACCACCTTTCCTTGGATCAGGTTCCCAAACTTATCAGGCAGATACACAGTCTTCCCATCTTCCGATACAGCGACCGTTTCCACCCCAAAAGCAGCGCCTTTCAAAACTAGTTTCGAAGATTGAAGAGCGGTGTTCGGCGAGTAGACCCCTTCCAAAGGCGACGGCTCGATCGGGATAAGGTCGGGACGAATGTCGGACACGACGAACTGGAACGCGGGGTATGGCAACGGAACTTGAACCACGTCGAAAATCACCGCCACCACCCCGATGGCAATCGCAGCCACGGTGAAGGGTATGAACGACATCGCACCCTCACGATAGCTCCCCTATATCGTCCTCTCTCTCCGTGGTTCGTTCAGGCTCACAGACGGGTAACGAACGAAAAAGAAAACAAAACCAACTCTGGTTGTCGTCCGATCAGGAATTCAGTGTTTTATTGTGCCAGAATTGTGTTCACGTACTATTTCATGAGTCATACCTGCAACCCGCCAGGACTGTCTCCGTTCTCGCTTTCTTGCTTGGTTGGAAATGGAAGGTTGAGAGGGCACAGTTGCGAAGCGATCGAAGAAAGAGAGTTGAGGACAGTTTGTGGGAGATGTGAAATTATACTGCAACCATGTATCAACTGGATTCATGGTTTGGCGCATCAAAATATACAGGTGTTCGGGTCCGACCAACACTTTGCATCACAATCAGGAGACGACCCCAATTTTCAAAGTCCCATAGTGCTGCAATCGCTGGGACCCTAAACGTCAACAGAGGAGAAAGAACAGAGCAGCGAGCCAGGACATCAAATATCTCTACAGGAGAGATACCCACCCACCAAAGTTGAATATATTTTCAAAGAGCTAGGCACCCTGAAACATACTGCAGGAATTAAAAACAAGCTCAAAATAAAGTCAGTATGTTTCTCCCATCCTCAACAAAGCAGCGGGGAAAAAAAAAACCTCGCTAATTTTCTTCTCAATCTTGGGAAAAACACCACCACCATCTTTGTTTCTCACATGCACATATGACAGCGATCACCTTCAGTGATCAAGTCTGTCATGCGAATCTAACAAAAGAACCCACACATTTCAAATTTCTGGGAAAAGTGGGACTCCATCAAAATTCGGACGGGGATTGTACCTCTACCCATTCCAACTGTTTCAGTCATCAGTTCTCTCTAAAAAGAAACAATAGAGAAAAAAATAACAAAGAAAAAATCACCGACAGGGTTATCGATCCTTTTCTATATATTGCACCACTTGATCTCGGACCATCCATACAATGGCTTGACCTGCACCAAAAACAAAAAAAAGTAAATATATTAATTACGGATGCGTGCAAAAAAGAGGCCAAAAATCTTGGTAATGGACCCTTGATTTCCTGGCTATAAAAAAAGAAGTAAAATACAGACCTGGAGGAATATATTTACTGTCACTGGTGTTCTTTGGTTTACCAATGCGAACTAATGAACCAGCCCAACGAAACCATAAGGATGAGAATAAAAAATAACCCTACAACCACACAAATATATTTCCAAAAGAAACTGTGTATTATCCACATCAGACATAAAAGCATTCACACAAAAATTCTCTACTGCGTTTCATTGTTTGAGGTTTGGTTTACCAGGTGGTATTCTCATGAGCCGTGGCAGCAGCCCCCTCCACATGGCAAAAAATCCTTCTTCTCTGGGGATCTTGACGAGAGCATCAAGAAGCCCCTTGTACTTGATGGTTCCAGATTTCTCTTGGGCCATCAGTCGAGTCTTGATAAGGTCAAATGGGCCTTCAAGCAATTAATTTTAGAGTTAAAACACTACAATAACCAAAAAAATATTGATTCACCATGGACATTTCAAATTGTTCTCACGCCATTATTTTATTAGGGAAAGGGCGGAGCAAACGAAAAAGCTTCGGAAGAAGTTCCGACCGAATTCTTGGTGTAAATCTTCTGGATCACAAGAATGACTGACATTAATAAATGTCAAGCAGGGAGGGGGTTGCTCAAATTTCGATGCACAAAGGAATGTTTGATTCTCTACTGACACTTCTAAGCTTGAAACTTCAGTCCGAAAGATACAGATACACACACAGATATTGGATCAATTTGTGCGATTTGCACCAGCCCCAATGATGATCTCAGACAGGGATGATGCAAACACTTACCACTTGCGATTGGTCCCATGGATCCAGCCAACAGCCCTGAAACCAGGGATTGCCAAACCAGCAGGTCTTTGCCATCTCCATCGTGCTTGTCCCAAACCAGACCATCGATGAGAGGCTTGGTGTAGAAAAGCGACATTTGATTTGTTCCGTTTCGAAACATTGTGGGCGTCGCTCCTTTCCACAGACCCAGCGGCCCCTCCGCTCGAACAATGGTCGCTGCACAATGAATTGGTCCCTTTTGTTCCAACAGACAGTAAAAATTAGATTGGCGAAAAAAATTAAACACTTGAGAAAGCCCAAGAGTGTTTATGAAGTGGGATTTCTTATGGAGACATGAAATTTCTGACGCAGGGGACAATTTAAGTCGTGTTTTCTTACAAAAAGTTGGGGCCATCCAGCATGAATTCAAACCATTATCCCGGCCATTAACCGGCATCCCACCTTGTACTTCAGGTTCTCCTTGGACATGCCGATCTGCTTCTGTAAGGAAATTTTCACGACCTCGAATGGAGTCACAATGACTAAGGCTTCAGTAATCCCCGCTCCCAATCCTGCCAATGCTCTGGAAGTGTGGGGCAAAGTGCCATCCTCCTTCCTCAGCAAGCTTTCGAAGAAAGCATTGGACCCGAATCTCAGCGCATACTTGAAAAAAAGATGAGTGGCGAACGGAGTCAATCCTTTCCAAAGGGCTCTGACACCCTCCTCCTCGGCAATTGTCCGAAAAGTGCCAGGAATACCTGAATGTAACAAGGCAGCAAAAGTCTTGAAAAGAAAGGATGAGTTTGGATATGATGTGAAATTCTCTAAAAACAAAAGTTCGTTAGGTTCTTTCACAAAATGTAACATCATTTCCTCCCCTTTCATTCTTTGCTTCATGTCCTACACCAATTGGATGACTAATTAAAGGAGAGGAGATGACAATCAGGTGTTTACTGGAACAAGACAACCATTTTTTATGAAAATCTGAATAATCTTTTTCTCACTCACTCACTCGTGTATTTTCCGACCTTGTCGAGTTGCAGACGCGTTTTCACCGTATCTATCGGTTGCAAGCACATGGCCTCCATGACTCCGCCAATTGCCCCTGGTCAAGCAAAAAAAAAGCAACAAAAACCTTTCATACACCCAAGTTTTGAGCGGAGGTTCAAACGGGGAACCCACAAGGACAATTTCTACAAGCAAGCACAAAAGAGTGAGAGCGACTCGAGAAAAGAGGATGCTACCTCCGATGGAGCGAGCAACTGGTCCAGCCAGGTAAGGCGCCAACACGGAGGCCTGGGCGTTCTTTTTGACCTCGTCACTCATGGTGACGACGTCCAGAACAAAGGGACTCGACGAAAACAAAAAATGAGACGCTTTTTGTATCCCTGCCAACAGTGTTTGTATCTCTGGAGAAGTGATCTGTCCTTGAATTGATGCAGCCCATCACTAATCAGCATTCGGAGTGGTATGGAGGTGACTTTGTTTGCTTCAGGGTCACAGACCTTTCCCCCCCTGCATAGCAGCACTTAACTTGCCTTGGGGGGAAAAGCATGGGCTGGTGGATTCTCAGCGAAATTGTATAAGAGGATGAGAAACACAAGCTCATGAATTTTGGATTGGTCATTCATTCAAACTAGCAACTCAATTTTGTAGTCCGGATATTCACAAACCCAGCAATACTGGCAGGGATTTATTTTAGGTTTGTTTGTTTCCACAGCCCTGCTGCCCCCCTTCACCCAAAAAGAAAAATAACAGCTCTCAGCAGCCAACAAGACAACTTTTGATAGAATAAAAATCACAGCTCGTATCTTCACAGGGTCCCTTGATGCAGGAGGGAATATATAGACGAAGTCGCATTCAATGAGTAATTTCAGAAGCGAAGAAAATATCCCAAATTCACAGTCGAATTAAAAATTGAAAAGCTCGGGTGGACATCCATCACATGTCAGACAACAGCTCTGAATGGCGATCTCTCCGAACCCGCAAATTCTCTTATCCTCTTTTAAAAATCGTAACAATAGAACAAATGGAAAACCCTCCTTCGTAGTCACACTCAGACAGGCTGCCATCATTTTCGCCCAAATAGAATCCCCAAGAATGCAATGGATTTAGAGTTTGTTTTTTTGGTTTGGAGCAAGTTATCACACCAAAAAAAAAGAAACCAAAGAACAACAATCAAAACGAATACTCAGTATTCGTAGATATCGGCAATGCCAAGGTAAGTGACCATCAGTTTCAACTGATCCCAGAAACTGACACCGGTAGCATACTCCGTGATGAAACCAACAAGGATTCCAAACATCACCCACCGGCCATTACCAATTTCATTCTCGGGGGTCCACCCAAAAAACCTGATAACAAATTGCACACCACAACGTCCCATCTTAATGCAAAATTCAAAGAGCATCGACTAGCAGTTCTTGATTTCTCCCGATTTTGCTACGTGGGGAAGTTCATCGTTTCAATTCGAAATTAGGCTGATTCGTTCAGGTTCACCACAGCATGATTTCCCAAGTGAGAAAATAGTCTGAAACCTACAATGGCTAATTAGACTCCAAATCTCAAATGGCCTTTCCTTTTTTTATACTCTCAGACTGGATTGAGGATTCCTCCCATTTTTCATTACATTGACAATTCCATTCTCAAGTTTTTTTTTTGGAAAAGGAGGGAAAAATAAGACATTGAAAAATAGCCTTTTCCTTTATATAACAGTGACTGGGTTTTTTGTGAGTTTGGGCAAGAAACAACTGTGCAGTTACCTCTTCTGTTCAACCTTCTCGAACTCCTGGTCATCAAAGTAAGCTATAAGAGCCTTTGCCTGCTGTCGCTGGAACTCCAAAGTGATTCCACTGAACATAACACGAGGAAACACAATGAACCGATGAGCAACCCCTGCATATCCACTGCCCGAAAACACTGCTCCCTCTTCGACTTGAGAAACTGTGCGTCGCTGAGCAAAGTTGGAGCTGCACTTACGTGAAATCGTCCGAGACGGGTAGAGGGGCGTCAGTATCAACAAACTCGCCGAAAATGTCTTCTTCGTCGGATACGGGTTTTGGGGCGCTAGGTCTGCGCAAAAGGGGATCAGCTTCTCCGTAATAAGAGTTCCTCGTGTGTTTCTAGAAAAGCCAAAAACTTTGCAATCTCGCGTTCAGTCGAAACAAGACGGACGTGGTTATTGCAAACGAACCCCAGCGTCACACACCTGAGTAACGCGCCTCGCCACTCCGAGCCCACCTGTTCAAACGAAATGCCTTCGTCAGACACGAGTTGCCACCACTACGCGCGACATTGATGACGGTACGGCCACGCTAGAAAGAGAACACCAAACGCACCTGGAACGCGAAGTTGTCGACTGGACGACGTCGTGGTAGGAAGTCGCCTGTCGATGGAAGAGCACGCAGACCTTTGCGAAAGTGAGAGTTGCGCTTGCGACATTCTGACGAACTTTTGCGGAGCGACTGGAACAGCGCCTTTGGTTGGAGGAGGTGAGGAAAACAACGCGGAAGACACGGCGGAACGAGTCCAGCCAGCGATGATGTTGTAAATGTAAGGAGTTGTTGATGATTGAACTGAGGGACATTTACCCCATGAACACCAGATCTTGAGCTTTAGGTGGACACCTCAGACTGGGTTGGACAGAGCACATGGGGGCCCTTCATGTGTAGGAAAAAAAACACTAGCCTGTTGGGTGGATTCTTTACATGGTGGTTACGTTTTAATTTGCGGCATTATGGGGGGTGATTGGTTATTGGCTGGACAAGAAAATGTGATGTCCACCGAAATCGGCTCCTGGGAACATGATTTCTTCTTTTTTCCTTGTGGGCTTGTTCAGAAACAATCAGCCCTCTATTTCTAGCTACTCCTTTCATACTTAGTCTGGGGTAGCTCAGAAATATTTTTGGCCATCGCATCTTGTCATGGAGTTTTTTTCACACAGAGGAGGCTTTCTAGAAGGAATGCACATCTCTCTCTCACACACTCTTAATATTTCCCAGCATCACGAAAATCCTGACTCCTTCTGTGTGGGTCAAACATTAGTTATTTGTTGCTTTCAAGAGAGTCTCTTTCAGAGCAGATTGGATGACCTGTTCCAGGTATGATCCATCCTGATATTTTGTTGGGTGTCCGCTTTTTGAAAAGATGTCAATTGGGAAGTCAGGCGCTGGTTCGCTGATCATTCAAAGCAGGAAACCATCATTCACCCATATTGAGACACAGCTCGCATAGAAGCCTTTCAATAAACCCACAAGATGAGAGTCACCTCACATAGATTACAGTTGAAGAAATTGAGCAGAAATTCACTTGAGCCCTAACCCCCAATAAAAAAAACTATACTACATTCGTTGCTCTACCAATATCAGCCCCCAGTTCAAATTTCTATCACGAAGTCCCACATCTATCCAAGTACTTCAGAAAACAGCAAACCATCGTTGTTTTGTTCTCTCCCCACCTCTATGTCAGCACACCCCAAACCCCACAGTGTCAGACTACTCGATCGCAACGCTAAAATATCGAGCCAAGTAGGCAATCAGCATTGTCTCGCAGACAATATGGCAGACGTGCAAACTCGCCGCCCTCGAGTTCATCGAAAGAGATGGATTATCTCGCACCCACGCCAAGAACGCAAAGAACTCCGATAACATTGCCACGGAAACCAGACTCTGAGGGGCGGCGAATGCCACCAAATAAGCGCCAGCGTCCCCACCCAACTCTTTCTCTGTCACAATTTTTTCGTTCACGAACGCCGCCATGATGAACAGGCAGATCGTCAACACAAACGGCATCAGAAGCACCCAGGCAACCAGACACAGAATTTTCTCCTCCCGCCTTCGGCAAAAGCGCCCCAACGAGAGAATCACGCTCACGATCACCAGGGAAAAACAATACAAGAGGACGATTACCAAGGATACCAACAACCAGCAAGGTTCGGCGATTCGCACAGCTTTCGTCAAGTATATCACTGTGATCGTTGCCAAAACAAAGCATCCGACCAACGCCAGCGCCGCGGCCAGCAGATTCCAAAACCCTCCCTCCAGTACGCTCCTGCAGCATTGATTTCGTCTCGCCTTGAAGCTGTTCTGCTCTTTGTGCAGCTTGTGACATTGCTGGTGTTCGATCAACGAATCGCCCAACTCATCGTTGGACACGATTTCCCCAAAGTAATAGCAAAAGAACAGCTTCGAAACTGTCCCAAGTCGAACGGCGCTGCCCAAACATTGCGTGGCGAGGTTCCGCATGCTCTCTCTGACCACTCCTTCAGGAAGATCCTCCAGACTGCTCGTCATTTCCATGTCTGACTCACGGATTTCCACCAGCTGGGCCTCGGCGTCATCCTGTCCAAGCTCCATATCGTTCGGCCTTTCCCCCCAAATCACCCCTCTACAAACACACCTCCAATTCAAACCCTAGGATTCCACTTCCACCCCGCCAAACAGTTCTGCAGTTTCGGGCCAGAGAGCTTTTCTTTGCAGAAACGGACTTTTGACGACCGTACCGATCGTTTCCAACTTGCTAATAAGCCTTCTGAAAACGCCAGCGACACTTTCGGGCGTTGGTGCGTGGGTTCGTCCCCTACAGAATTGAAATCGAGGAAATCGTCACTTCGATAAACGACGACCTCAACATCCCCATTTCTCCAAATCCAGAGCTTAGTAAGAACGCCGCGCGATCCTGGTATTGAGAAGACCTTGTTGTGAGCTGAGAGAAAAACCACAGCAACATCTTGCTCCCCTGTCAAGTGGGTGGGTGGGGGAATTCACCACCCGTCATGCTCAACCACAAACATCGGTCACTCCTAACACATCAAGGAAAGAAGTGGAGATATGATCATCAACAAACCGTCTGTCAGAAAAAAACAACAACAGAACACCCTCCACATCTGCCAGCAACACTTAATTCCAAGCCGGTAGAACTGGCAAATCCACCCACTCTTTATCCTTTCATCCCTCCTCCCCCACAGCCTCACACACTCCCGACAGCCATTCTCAGTGACCCCCAGATTTTCCAGTGTGAAGATAAATCATCCCAATTTTCCCTAATTATTTTTCTTCCGGAGTCCCCATCCACCAGTGGGAGAGAGAGTAAGAGAGTGTATGAAATTCCATGGAGTGGATCCTCATGTAGCATGTTTCTCTCATTTGACTCCATGATGCGCAATTTATTTCAGAAAGGGAAGCCCCAACAACTAGCTATAACACAACCCCAATTCGAACCAACTCAAAGATATCAGAACCTAAACTTCTTGAAGCAAAAATGACAGACCCCAATCCAATAAGCTAGAAAACGCCTCCACAATTTCACCATCCCAAAATCCTACGATGTTTTTTTTTCCCCTCCCCTCCCCACCTCACGAAAAAAAAAAAAACGAATTTCAAGGAGGCGGTGACCCTCGAATTTGCAGCCACCGCTTGAATAAAGCTTCCCTTCCTTCCAAGAACTTAGAAATTCTTTTGCAGTCCGTAGCTCGGACACTACCACACAAGCGATTTGCTGATGTTTCTAACTCAGAAACCCCATTCCTATTCCGCTCCTTGCACTGGTCTTCAGGTTTCGAGTGAGAACGGCATTCAGCGAAGTCCCCTCTACAACATACTGTGAAACCAGTGTTCTCTGTCGATCCATCTTTCAAAGAGCAGCTGTTTTGCCTCTCGGACAAGGGATCATGTGATTTCGGCGAAATCTCTACAAAAACCAACACTTCACAATCTAGCAGCCAGGACCATGCTTGACAATATAATATATATATCGTTCATCCATGAATAGACCATTGTTGAACCCAGAAATCTTTGTTGATACATTGAACTGTTGCCTGCGATTATAGGGGCAGAGAAAGGAAGAACTGCAAGGAAGGCCCCACTACAATCACAAGACCTACTATTCAGGCATTTTGTAGTTCCAGTCTAAGACTCAGAAACTCGTAGTGAAACCCGTGGAACCAGCTATTCAGTAAAGAATGCATTTCCAAGAGAAAAAAATGCATACGATGGATAATATTCATCCCACCTGTAGACCCTCGAAGCTCGTTGTGATCCACTGCATTTCTCTGAAAAGCCAACAACGCGGATACAAAATCCAGAAAGGAATAGTCTGGCCAAAGCACATTTTCAAACACCAAGACTGCATGCCGGCATTGCCACAGCAAAAAATCACTGAGACGTTTTTCCCCCGATGTTCGAATCATCAAATCGACAGGGGGAGAACTGTTGGTGTACAAACATTGCTCCAGAAGCGATGCATCGACATCTGTGGAATCCAACTCCTTCTTGTCGAGACCCCCTTGAACAGCACTGACAGCTTGGCAAATTTCTTGACTTGATCTGTTAAACGAAAAGCAAGAATATGTGACATTGGCTCACCCTTTATCACAGCTACATTTACTCTTGATGGCCTGCTTCAACAATAACTAACTTTTTCGTTTGGAAAAATATGAAATACAGTAGACACCGCTTTATCGAACACATTCGGGCCACGCTTTTTCGGGCATAATAAACGATTGTTTTACAAAACGGTGTCTTACATTTCCCCTTTCCCAGACGCGCACGCTTTCGAATCGAACTCTAAAAAAACTCGTTAATAGTGGCCTGGCGGTTCAACCGCTGTCGAAGTAACTCCATGCACCGTCTTGGGCACTCTCGTACTCCTCCATCTTGTCATAGCCTCGGCGCTCCAGGCCGACTACCATCGGAACGAATATGACGTCCGGAAACGGAAGCAAACAGTCGACGATTTTGTATTTTTTTGCATTGTATTCATTTTGTGCGACCGTTTGACATTCCCTTTGCGTTGCGCGTTCTTCGTTCGACCATTCGCGTATGAAATTCGCGATTGGTTGGGCTGATTATCCGATGATCGGGCTGATAAAACGATGGGTCCCCCCCCCTAAAAATTCCGTTCCTGGCGATTTGGGCTTAAAAGGCGGTGGGTTTGACTATCCGGGGGCGGACAAAGCGGTGTCTACTGTATGTACATATATATATACATTTTGTTTACTTACCCCTGAGTTTGAACCATCTAACCAGTAACATACAAAAACAGTTTTCACCACATAATTGTCAAAAAGAATCCATTGATGTAGATCAGAAAGGCAAGGGATGTGAGCCAAACCTCACAAGCGTCGGTGTTCGATTTCAACAGAATTTAAATGGCAAACTCAGCGCACTGGAGAACTACAGAAGAAGGAAAGGATGGATGCTATCTTACGTGTACGAAAAGCAAACATTTAGTGTTGCTTTCTTCTTTTGCAATTTATCGCAATGAGTCATCATTCTGGCAGCTGATCTTTGAACACCTTCTGGAGCCAGAGACAAATCCCCCAAAGCCTTGATGACTAACCCCACCTCATTGGCCAAGCCACCCTCCTGTGATTTCCACAAGCCACTTTCAGCAACCCCTTCCACGTCACATACTGCACATCATATGTGTTTCCTAGGGAATAATATATATTGCCGACCGATATTCCATACTTTGACAATCTACTGTGTTCACTGATTCTTGATGAAGAAACAAGAAAACCTTCCTAAACTGAACAAACGGAACAATAGATTTTATTTGGTCAAACTTTAACGATTCCATCATCGAGGGAAAAAAAAACATAGCCAGTGAAGGATTTTTCCACCTGCCTCGATCAGCTCCCTGTATTTCCTTTCGGCCATGTTCATCAGAGCTTCAACTTCCTTCGGAGACCGTTTGAAATTCTCGATGCTGAATGCGTACACGCTGATCGTCGGGATTCCCAAATCCAAGCACCAATGGATCAACTCCACCATCTGGCCAACACAAAAAACATACGAGTTTCTTCTCAAATCATCAAATCTGTTTATTTATCAGAAACCTGCCAAGCTCTGGTATGTGACGCTCGTTCAACATCAAAGCCAATTTTTCATTTTCCAGGTGCACCGTATATTTTCTCTTGAGTGCGTGATTTATACTCAGCCCTATGTCCTCTCCAGTTGTGATAGGTTGAAAAACATTTCCTCGGTTTTTAAACAAATATAGATTTTTTTTCTGGTTGATTTTGTTGGACACGATTTAAAATAGAAAAATAAATACAAAGGGCCATTCCCACATCCTTCTAATGATTTTGATTACTAATTTTCAAATGGTTGCCAGTAAATTAAGTTGTATACACCACTCAGCTACTTGTATGACTCGATTTTCTTCGACCACTGTGCCAGCACATTCCAAGAAACTACCACCCACTTTTCGATAACCATCGCTGTGACCAGCAATCTTGTCTTTGTTCTCCCTCAGAGCGTAGCGACGATTTCCGTCCATGATGAAAGCCACATGCTCAGGCAGCTTTCCGAAAGCCAGCAAGTACCCCACCAATCTACGAACCAGCATCCACATATCGTACGGCTTTGGCACGAGAATCGCTGCCCGCTTCTAAGAGAGCGAACACTCGCGAGCGACACAGACGAGGACGTCCAGACATTCTGCTTGGAGCGACACGAAAGTGGGGTGATTGGGTGTCCAGCTTCCCACCCTCACAGAATTATGCACCATTTCTACACCATTTATTTTCCACCACATAATCCCCCTCCGGTCAGACGTGGACGATGATCAACATGGTCGGATGAAACAGAAAACCTTTAAATAAAGATCTCTCCAGAAAGTTGGTGGTGGGTTTTCTTTCTTCCGCGTTCAATTGTGGGGACCACGTCCGTGGAGCAGAGGTGAGGGGAACGAAGTGACCGAAAATTGGAAAGTTTGTTTTTCCACTGTCAGGCCCGAGTGATGAAAAACGGATGCTTTTATTCGAAATGAAGTGTCTTCGGCACAGTGTTTTGCAGACATCTTGGCTGTGGTACTGACGGGCAGTTGAAAGTTCTCAAAGAAAGGCACGCCACGTCTAGGTTCCGTTTTTAAAACCAGTCGGTGGTGATGAAAAACGTTTTCTGACTTCTGGGTTGAAGATCGTTATATTCCTACTCACTCTGAACCGACGAGTTGATCCGAGATGTAAGGGCAAACTGGAACGCCCGTGGGGACGCATTATTTCGTTGCTCATGGAGCTGGTTTTTGTGCTGTGTAGGGTTTTTTCTCAATGCGCCGCCAGCCGCCAAAAACGAAATAGTTTTCCGCTGCGGGTGGAAGCTGCAGCGAACCTTTAACCTCTAGTTTAACAAACTCAGTGTTGTTTTTTGCTGCTGAATAAAATAAACATATTGTCTGCAGACTCAAGACTTAGTTTTAGAGACTCCTTTAGGTGCCAATGATTTTGGTATCAATCTTGGTTGCTAGAATTTTTATGGGGCACCTCTTCATGGTGTAGATCCCATTGACCTGGCAACCATAGAGTAATCATGCCTTGTTTGTAGACCCAGCTTTGGTGACTTTTCTGGAGGTTTCTCTTTGGGTAAAAGCCTGACCTGCAAGCCCCAGAATTGTTCCCTCAATTGGTGCTCTCGCTTGGTGTACGAATGCTGATTTCATGTTCCTCAGTAGCCCCCTGGGGCAGTTAGCTGGTGGATGCTGCCCAGCAGACGACATTCATCAGAAAGACGGAATTCTTCTCTTCCTGCTAGGCGCTCTATCCTGCAAGTGAAGATGTTTGCTTGTTTGTTTCCAATTTAAACTACTATGTATGGTCCAAGAAAAAATGATTCTCTTCGAAAGACAGTTTCAATAAATGCGTTTCACTGATACGTGACTTGTGTTTAACCCTAACTGTCAAAACTGAATCTGTTTCATAAAGGAAACTGTTGCATCCTTCCATAGGATTCAACAGTCCTCCAGGGACAACATCTCATTTCATCTTCATGCCATCAAATATCACAAACCTTGATCTGAAGAAGCTCTTCTTGCTTTCAGAAGAGTATTTTCCCATGGCTCCAGTGTGACGTGTTATACATGTGAGGACCCTCGCTTGTACCGTCAGTGTCTGATGACACCACTTCAAGGTGGACACCACTTCTCACAACATATGGTCTATGAAATAAAATAAATTCGATGTTGGTCCACACATCAAAGCATCACTGCAAGTCCCACAAACATCCCGCCCGCTGTAGAGTATGATGCGGGTGACACCGATTCAGACAAGGAAAATATCCCCTTTCATTATCCCATTCATTATCATGTGTACATCATCAGTACTCTAAACTCAACACACTCCCAAGCCGAAACAGACATAGACGGTCCAGAACTTACACAGAAAAAATAACAAAACACACCACCAATAGAAAGGTGCAATGCACAGCTCGATCACTATACTGTACATCAACCAAAAAGAACCCTTCCAGCCTGGTGCCTCCTGCATGACTCATCCCAAGTCTGATTCCCGTCATTGCAGCCAGCTTTTTAGACACTTAGATCTGACCAAAATTCCTTTTCTGACCAATATTCTATCAGGGATACTGAAATCTTTGAAATCTTTTCTCAACCAAGCTCTGCAATTTCAGCCTTGACTTCCGAAATTTCTTTTTCTGCATTGGCAAGATAGTCGGGGTCCTGCTCCAGCTTCTTTTCAAATGGCGCCCTTCTTTTTCGGATTTTGTCCATGTCTTTTTTGGCATTATCCAGTGCCTGAACACACCAGAAAAGAATTTTTGATCAGCAGAAAGAAGTCACTGACATTTCAATCTTCAAATGGCCATTTTTGTCATTTCTGACAAACACGCCCCAAATAAAGTGGGAAAAGTAGGGTTTGCTTACCTTGCCCTCCAACAGTGCCCCATCCTTGCTGTGGGTGGGGTTCCCAGTTTCAGCATCAAATTGGCTGTACTTCTCTGGGGGGGCCATAGCTTTTTCAAAGCGTTCTTTTTCCCTTATCAGCCTGTCCAGTTTTCCTTGCAATTTCTTCACTTTCTTTTCGGCAGCCTCTTTGGCTTTGGCTGCCAGCTCGGCCCTCATCACCTCTGGGTCATCCAGCTTCCACACAGATTCCCCATTCGCTTTATCCTCGAGCCGCAAGCCGGCATCGACCAAAGTCTCATCCCGAACTGAAATCAAAAACTTAATAAGTTTCTATTTTTTGCATCACCATCACTGACTAACACTGGAAAGTTGGAGGCATCAAGGATAGACCATCAGCATCAGTCCCCATAATATTTCAACCTGGATCACTCCATTGCAACTTTTCGACGAGAAATTAACCCAGGCACACATACCTTTGTCACATGCTGAAAGTATGGAGCTGGGTTCTGCTTTAGCTCTTGCTAGAGCTCGAACTTCGTCCCTGAAACCACAGAAGGCATCCAAGTATTTTGCCATGTTCGCAGATTCTGCTCCACCTGCTCCTCCGAATCCAGGATTATCGCAGGGATGATCCACCAGTCTGACACAAAAGCAAACTCATTAGATCCAGATGCATTCTTTACCTGAAGAACATTTCCAGACTTTCCTCTTCCAGAGAACAAATCTTATCAGCCCCAACAGACTAAAGAGTAAATTCCTGGTTTTGAAATTCCTGTGTTTGCAGCAACTCACCCGAACGTGGCTAGCATTTTGGTCACGTATCCGGCTACTCTTTTCAAAATGAATGGGTGCACTTGAGATTTCGCAGCCTCTTTTTTCGACATGTAAATGTTTGCATTTTTGATGAGCTCGGCAAGAGCATCCATTGCTGCTCGGGTGTTGATGTTATCAGATAGAGATTCATGAACAGCTTTTTGGCATTCGGACAGATACTTCTGCAGTTCAAGCTCCTCCGCCTACAATTAAACATCCACAAAATCAGTTGCAATACTGGCAAACGAAATTTGGACAATTGCATTGCTTACAAACGTCTTGCTGACTAATTGGTTTTTGGCTTAATGAAGAACAGTAGTGGAAAAAACCCCACCTCCCATCGCATGGATCTTTTTGAAACATTAGCGTCACGGACCACCACATCCACATTTTGGAAAAAGTTCTTCAGCAGGGCTTCTTTTGCCTTCATTTCCTCCCTTGATTAAACAGAAAAACAAATATTGATAACTCCATGCAAACTTATGCACACCCTCCTTCAGATTCGGGCTTCTTTCTGATGTGCAATCCATCAGCTATCAAGGCAAAAAAACGACCGCACCCTATCCACACACATTCACCTCTGTGAAGAAACACAGTTGCAATATTGAATGGAAAAATCCACTAGTTTCGACTCCCACTCCCTTGCAATGATCATCCCAACATACCTGGACTGCTCTCCGTAGATCATGGGTTTGTTCCAAGGCTGGAGGACGAACATCAATCGAATTTGTCTTGGAGTAAAAGTTGCCAATGCCTCCCTGAAAAAGAAGAAAAAAAACACAGTTCAATCACATATAAGATAATGTAATATTTCGAAGTCATAAAACAAGAAAACTTGCAACAGTCCAACTTGCACAGATTTTGAAACGAATTGAGTTGCTGAAACAAAAACAGGAGCCACCTGATCGTGATAAAATTCTTGAGGGATTTCGACATCTTCAAGCCCTCAATGCCGAGGTGACCAGAGTGGAGGAAGTAATTCACCCACTGACGGCAGCCACTGCAAAAAATAAAAAAGCAAAAATAAGACCACCAGTTGATCCAGAAGAATACAGCAAGATGGTGTATTGCAAAAACACCCAAAAAAGCCTTGAATCCTTCTCACCATGTGTGGAAATAGGCTTCAGCTTGTGCAAGCTCGTTGTTGTGATGTGGGAATTTCAAATCCTCCCCACCCGTGTGAATGTCCATTTTGGAACCGATAATAGAGCTGGCCATCGCAGAGCATTCGATATGCCAACCTAAGAAAACACATGCAGTATTGGCTTAAAAAAGAAAAAAAAACATGTGAAGGCTCAAGAAAAAATTCACATGTTTTTATTCACAGTCAGCTTCAAGAAAATCAAGTGGGAAAATGTAACAAGTGTTACCTGGTCGGCCTTCCCCCCATGGGGAGTCCCAAAATGGCTCTCCAGGCTTGGACGCTTTCCAGAGTGCAAAATCCGATGGGTGCCTTTTCTCACTGGTTTCAAAATTGGCTTCGCCCTCTGCAGCCAGAGTTGCTGAACCAACAGCCCAAGGATTCAGCTTTCCGTATGTATGACCAGAGCGCCTTTACTACACAACATCATTCCAAAACTGTCAAGAACAGGTCACACCCCCTTTCTCTCACAAGGGGAAGAAGCGAAGGGGGTTAATTATGGGATGTCTTGAAACAGAAGCAATAGAAGAGCTTAAAATACATGCTAACCAGAGAAAGATGGCGACAGAAATCAACTTGCAGGCAGCTCTTTTTCTTTCAAATGAAATTTGACCAAGAGGTCCACAACTGGGATACAGAAAAAAGGGATTGAGATTGGAAGACGAACACTGGATTGAGATGGCACCTGAATTCTTGGTTGTCAAAATAAACGCTGCCGTTTGATTCATAAGCAAAGCCTCCATCGACGATGCCCTTCACGTATTCCACAATTTCATCCATGTATTCGCTCACTCGAGTGAAAGCATCTGGTTCTCTGCAACCCAAGGTTGCCAAATCTTCCATGAATTCCGCCTAGATACAACGATATAACTCTCAGATACAATTATCTCTTCAAAGAGATGCATTGATTCAACTGACAAAAATACTAAAATTCTTTGACTGTTTGGTACAATTTCTGGAAGAAGAATACCCCCTTTTTTTCCAGAAAAATCAACTAAAAGTGGCATCATCAATTGGTGGATGCTACACACGAAATCAGAGTGCTCATGGAAAAGAAAAGACGACTACAAAAGATAACCACAGATCAGAATTTCCCAGAATTCATTTTCCTTTGATTTTCATGTGATTTCGAAGGATGGATATATTTGCACCTCATATTTGGCGGCATGCTCTCTGAAAATAGATTGATCGGTCACCGTAGCTTTTTTTTCGTTATCCAATACTTCCGAGACATAGTCCCCAGTCACAGCCAAAATATTGTCGATGCTGGGTTTGCCTGCATCACCGACCCATTCCAACCATCACTATCATATATAATCAACAATGCATCAAAATGTGTTCATTGTCATACAGGATTTTCTGTGATAATAGAATTCTGAATACAAACCCGATTGGTCCAGACAGATGAAAAGTATTGGTAACAATACATTTATTATTCATTTCCTTAGAACAGGTTATGTGCTTTTTTCAGAGTGCTGGACCTCACCAGAGTTGGTAGCTTTCACAACATCAAGGGCAGGGAGGGCTTCTTGCCGTTGCTTGAGTTTGAGATTCTCCTGGTCAAGCATGGTCGACAGATCATCCACTTTTCTTTGAGCGCCTTCGCTCTTTGCATCCACCAACTGCCCTTCCAGCTCTGCCACTTTCTTCTCTTGCTTTGCGATGGCCCCGTTGATAGCCGCCAGAGAATCCGCAATGACCTGAACAAATACGTAAAACAACCCGAGCAATTTAAATATTGATTTTCAACTCAACTCAACCTGGCAGGAGGATGCACTCTCAGCACCAACATTCCAGGATTTGAAGAAGCGGATTTGAAAAAGCAGCAACATTGGTTCAATTTGTAAAAGACAAATGAACATATAAATCCTTGAAAAAAATTCCATCCCTCATTTTTCTCATAGAAAACAGTGAATAGTAAAAAACAAAATGCATATATTTCCTCTTTCATCTGCTTTTCAGCTATTTTCAAGTTGAGCATAACAAGTCTGTTTAATAATAGTCTCAAACTGACCTGTTGGACATCGGTGGTTGCAGCTTTGTACTTGTTGAGAAGAAAGTTCCTCCTCGCTCGAAGAATAATCTTGTCATCGACGTCGGTCACGTTCATGATGAACAGGCAGTTGTATCCAAAATAGTCCTCCAGGATTCTCCTCACGATGTCGAACGTGACATAGTTTCTAGCGTGCCCCATGTGAGCGGAATCATACACCGTGGGTCCACAGGCGTACCAGGAGATGTTTTTGCTTCCTGCGCCTCCCGATGGCACGAAAACGGTTTTCTCGTCCACCAGACTGTTGTACAGCATCAAAGGGCGTGAATCGCCAAGCGCTGGGGGATACCACTCTCGCTGGATCGACATACTGTCTCCGACTGCGTGCTAATCGCACTCGTTCTCTTCGCTTCTTGTAACGGAGACAAAACAGCACCAGAAACGGACTGGTGGGGCTTCTTTTTCTAAAGGAAAGAAACAGCCAGGCAGCTCCAGGAACGAATTGTGTGACTTCCTAGCCATGTTCCAAATCCTGTTGATTCTTTCTGTACGTTTATCTTTTTTGGGCCGAGAAACGCAGTACACCGCCACCAAACTACCACTCAGCGCATGACTTTTGTTTACGTGGTCAGATGATTTTGATTGGTGTTAGAAAAGTAAGAAAACGCTTATGGGAAGCGATCAACTAAGAACACGGTCCGAAGGGGGCTCTGTGTTGGGATATTTTGAAATCGCGTTTTGCTGACCCCAGGTGAGCATTTCAAAATCTCTCCAGCGCTTCTTGGTCGCCTTTTGGTGGAAACGAAACAACGATATGCTGTACCCCTCCAGAAAGGAACTCGGCGTCAAAACGTCGCCAGAAAGGTTGCTGGCTAAAACGCTGTTTCGAGGGGGTAAACACGGACCCCGTTGGTTTTGACTGGCGACTGCCCCTCCACCTCAACCCCTGTTGTATATCATCCACCCAGCGTTACGACTGACAAAATTTCTGAGCATGACAATGCGAGCCGCGTTGTGAAGCAACAGCAATATGACGCGTTTGATTTCATGTTGTGATTTCTAGATCACACAAGGGGATGGGTGTACTCTCTCTGGCACACACAAATCTCGACTGTTTCTGTGTGTCCCTTTTGCTTCCAGAAGGGGGAACGTTGAAGATCAAGCAAGCAAATTAGAGAGGTGGTCTCGATGCAGCAGTATCTGTCGAAAATCTACAATAGATTTTTTAGCTCGGTTGAGTTGTCTGGGGATAGCGTTCAGTCATGTGGTGCTGGGGGGGAACATGCTTTTGCCTACATGGAGGAGGGAGGCTTGGAGCAGTCTTATGATGAACGAATGGTTCAATCTGCTGCACTTCCTGAGGACATGAAGTTGAATGATCTATGCACCATCCAAATGCCTGACCGAGGGGGCCATCACTCTCCACATATGAGGAAATCAAGACAGGTAGTCTCCCCATCCCCTCTTTAGACAAAAATAATGATAACCAAATCTTGCATACATGGAGCCTGTGGATGGGTTTTACGAGGGTTTATCGACCAATTTGTGATGTATGAGCACATGAAACCTTGAAGAGAAATTCCCTAATGTCCATATGGGGCGAAAAAAATACCAGTACTTGGCTGCTAGCATCGATGTGTTTACAAACATAGATAAGGGGGGGTAGGAGCCAGTGAATCATGCCATCAATTGGAACACTTTTTTCAGGTTGGAGACATGTGTCAACTGGAAAGGCCAGGACAATACAGCCCACATGCTTCGGGGCAAAGGGCCAAACAGGCGTGGGGGTCATTGAACCCAAGAGGAAAACAAGCTTCCTCTAATTTGATGGCACCCTATCCTGATTATCACGCTGGTGGTCGCTTCACCGCAAGCTCTGCTGCTCTTGGTTCTGGTCCTCTTCGGCCTACTTCAGCGCTTGGGTTGCATAGTCCTGTTCATGGGGGCGGTATGGGGACATGTTTTAATGAGAATGCTGGTGGGTTGAGTGAGGGAGAAGTGCAATGTGGTGGTGTATGGCGTACCGATCCTGGTTTGGGAGGAATGAAAGGAGAAAGAGAAAGAGAAAAGCGAGCCCGGGAGGGAAGGAGTTTTGGGACTGTTGGTGAGCTGCAAACCAACACCAGGGGAATTACAGATCAGTTCGAGGAAAAGCTTCGATTGGACAATAATCAAGTGGTAGCGTTCAGTGCCTGCACAAGTCAACCATCAGCACAGAGGGATTCGAAAACCGCCGATTTTGGTTTCCAGACCAGCCCAATGAAAGGAGGCTCCAGAGAGCGGAACGAGGAATTTAGTTATGCATGCAATAGGGAGAATTATCTAAGAGGGGCTCCGACGGATGTGGAAGGATTGAGAGGGGGGGAGCATGAAGGACAGAGGGGGCAGTATTTTCAGAACTCAAAGCTTCGGCCACACGAACCGGCTTTGACGTTTGCGGGGGAGGAGAGGGAGCAGAATTCCAAGAGAGTGGCTCACAGAAGGAAAACCCGGCCCCATCATGCGAAGAAAGTTGTGACGATGGCCGAGCCAGACAAACCCAAAACGAAAAAAAAAAAGCGCTTCTTGGATGGAGTGATGAGCAGACAGGATTTCGACAATCCTCCCCCTCCTCCTCCTTTGGCAGACATTCCTGGGGCTCTCCAAAGTAAATCAGTGGACTTGGACGATCGAGAACAAAAGACCGCCGATGTGGACAAAGGAGCCGGCCACCGCAGACAAAAGTCTGCCGCGACTCAAACGCTTGGCGAAATGCTGGCAGATGACTTTGAAGAGGTCAAAGACGTCACGCCGCCCATGACAGGTTCAAACCGGTTGCATGTGGATGTCGGCTCATTACCCTTCCAGACCCACACCACGAATGCATCGACTCCGCCTGGCAATGGCCGGGGACAGCCACATCCACATCATGTCGTGAGGCAGTCTTGTGATCAAGGCGCCGCCACAAGCTCAAATTTTCTGACATCGCCCACTACATTTGACGTCCCCAGACGTCGTCATGGGGGAAGAGCATTTGTCGAGGGAACGACCTACTTCCAGCCAGTCCAACCCAACTCGACAGAGGAAAATGAGCCAAAGGAGGTATCAACCATTTTCAAACTCTGGAATGCAATAAAAAAGATGCACTTTTCTCAGTTTTCTTGAGGTCCCAGGTCTTTGATGATTTCCCGCTCTTATATATTAGGTTTTTCCCATAGATAATTCCCAAGCAAAGATTTCTGCCAAGTCAAAGAGGGGAACAATGGATGTCAGTGTGACTGCCCAATCATGTTTCTTGTTTTCAGGTTTTGTCGGACGAGCCCTTGAGAGTTCGAGACCCTTCCACAGTTATGCATGGCTCTGCATGGCAAGATCCAGGGGATTGCCCTCTTAGTAAACCCTGGGAGTTCGAGGGGGCGATGTACGGAGTGATCGATGCGGCAAAAATCGAAAAGAGAAGCTGCATCGGCCATGGTGCCACATCAGCGGTAACACCGTTGGGAAATATTTAATGAATATACACTTCAACATCTTGTATCAACATGAATGTGTGCCATGGGATACCCTACCACCTACCAGTGTGTCATGTGGTTCAGCAGCAGGTTGAAGGTAGTGTTTTTGTTTGTTCTTTTCATATTTTCTGGTAGGTTTACTATGCGACGTACTACAGTGATGATGGGCCAAAGGAAGTTGTTCTGAAAGCATTGATGAGGGGATGCAAGGGCCACGACATCCAGAAGGAATTCAGACGAGAGTCTCAAATTCTGGTCAAAGTTCCAGAACACAAAAACGTTGTAAAAATGGTTGGTGTCATGCAGTCGTCGATGGTTTTGGAATATTGCAACAAAGGCAGTCTGTACAGTTTGCTGCACGATCCATCGTGTCGAGTAACCTGGGGAAAGGTAACCAATAAGCTCAGCATGCCCATTTTCTCTGTTTATTTATTGTACAATGGGGAAAGGCACTTCTTGCGATCGATTAGGTAACGCCTGGTTCATTTGCGTTGCTTTGAATAAAACCAAAAGAGAAAGTTAGTCATTGGATGGTTCCCCCCAGAGTATGTCCCATCGTCATTTGATTTTGGGAAATTTTTCTCAGGAGGACGACCATCGTACAAAAATAATTCAGTATTGATGCCCGAAATGGTTGCATCTATTTCTGTGGGTGGAGTTTTTCTGCTGGTTCTGACAAGTATTTTTTTGCTTTGTCAAAAATAAAAGGTTTTCGACATTGCCCTTGCTGTAGCCCAAGGGATGTGCCATTTGCACCACCATCGAATTATCCATCGAGATTTGAAACCAGGAAATCTTTTGATGCATGAGCACGATGGGGAAGATATTATGAAGGCAAGGGAAAACACATGCTTGTGGGAAAATAAAGTTTTCATGATTTTTGTTCCAAAGAAGCAAAACAACGCTGCAATACATGCAAAATAAACCTAATCAAAGATTTTGTGAGGGCAAAAAAGCCCACAGAATTTTTTTTTTTTTGAATAGGAGTCCTTTACTTAACAGCGTGCATTATTAACCTCTTTTCTTGAAAAATATCAAGCTGGTCGTGAAAAACTCTGAATTCCTTTTATTTCCTGTTTTTTCTTACTATGGCTTTTTCGTTTTCTTTATTTTCGCACATTTTCAGATTGCTGACTTTGGTCTTTCGAGAAATTTCCTGGTAAATTCTCCTATGACCACTGGTTTGGGGACTTGGCAATACTCCGCCCCGGAGGTTCTGCGTGAAGAGAAGTATTCTCAAAAGGCCGATGTGTATTCTTATGGAATGGTGGTGTGGGAGTCTTGCACACGAACAGAACCCTACCATGGAGTTCCAGGAACAAGGGTATGTTGTTTTTTGCATCACTTATTTGCACAGTGGGCGGGCCACACCTTTTTCTTTAGTGTGAACACAACTGAAGAAAAGTGTTTCAGGTCAGTTTCAAGATGATCAGTTCTCTCGTCATTTAAACAAATCATTTTTCTGTTTGTGTTGTTTCGTCAGGCGATGGCTGATATTGCCCAAGGTGACCGCCCCCCAATGCCAGCATCGATGCCCTCCAGTTTACGGGAACTTGTAAAATTGTGTCTGGATCACAATCCTGACAATCGACCCCATTTCAGAAAGATCATCATAGCCTTGAAAGAACTGAAGCCCTCTTTGGATAGGGTGAAGGAAAAAACAATTCCATTACCACGTGGGCAATGAAGAGGGTAAAAAAAAAAGGGGGGGGGGTGGCGAAAAAGGAAAAGACTGGAGGGGGAAAAAAAAAAGACTTTTCTTTTCTTAAAAAAAGAGAGACAAAATATGACTTTTTTTTTCCGAGTTCTGGGGCAACCGGTTTGTTTGATTTTTCTCAGACATGTATGAAATATTTTGTAATTGTGTTGTGATAGTATAGAATGCTATTGAAGAATACGCAAGCCCCAGCTCGCATGGCTGCTCGCATGCAGATCCCTGATGTGTTGAAAGTTTCGGACATTGTGCGTACCATCAAAAGTCCATTATGTGTACATTATGTGTATTTGCTGAAAGAAATGTAAGGCTTCTGTGCATTTTTGCACTTATCTTGACCTTCTGTTGCTGTTTTCTGGGGTATTCTGAGGTATCCAAATTTGCAACCAACCAAATCTTACACAAGACCAATCCTAACAAGTTGGCATACTCATCCCGTTAAAGTCATATGTGTACACAGTCTTTCGACATTCATTCACCAAGTTCATTATCCCAATCCATCCAATATCGTCTAAATTAGTCCCGACTAATTCACATCAAAATATAAAAAAAGTTATCCAGCTACATTGATGTTCCAAGCAAACCTCCAATTTTCTCTCTTAAATATTGCAAAGTATATTAAACCTGCTGTCCGTTTCAACTCACAAAATCATAGAAATGTTTCTCTCAGAACAAACGAAATTTTTTGACTTTACTTCATGAAGTGATAAAATAAATATTTATGTTCCCCCTCCCACCAGTGTAAACAGATTCCTAAAATCCCTCCCACCAACGTTTCCGTTCATACTGAAAAAAATCTTGAACAAAGCATTGTGCTCTTGTTCAATTTTGATACCCAAACTGTCGCATAGCATGAGGAGTATTCTACACCAGCACATTGGTGGCGCAGTCCATTGCATGTGCCAGTATTTGTGGAGGGCCATGGTTTGGATCACCACTTTTCAGTGTCAGGTCAATATCGTCGATGGTGTAGTCAGAATTATGGCATGTTCCCGAAATCCTCCACCCCTCCTGGTAAGACACAGAAGCGCACACTTCAACATGAGTTGGCTTTTCACTGAGGATGTGCTCCTTGTACTCATCAGCATCTTCAATATTGGCATAGTTTTCCCCAGGGATTGTTTCGCACCAGAAGAGCTCCCCATTCACACAGCAACCCTTGACCTGGGGGAAAAAACAAGAAAACACTAAACAGGCCACCAAACGCACATGCGCGGTTTGTTCAGAGCCCTTATTGTTTGGAGGTATCTACAAAAACTCAACTGTGTGCTTACACCACCAAAGGAGTTGCAAGTCTGGTTTTAGAGGAAGAAGATACCTCAAAGCAATCATCCTCATCTGTGGCCTTTCCTGTGATTTCTCCGTCCTGATGGAAGACTAAATCATACCTCACGTTATAATCCCCATATTTGTTGGTGTGCACTCCCTCATACCTGCACATGAACATAACACACAATCATCTTCAGAACTCTAAAGCTCACCCAACACTGATCAACAATTTTGCACATCTGGTGGATATGAATTTCCCCCATCCTAAGACAGACATGGAGTGTCATACCGGCCTGAGCTGGGCAGTATCTCTTGCAGGGTTAAATCTGATTGTCTGGACATTCGTTCGTACGCTCGATTTGCTACGTCCTGCAATCCTACTTCTTTGGGTGTAAGATACTTGACTGATTTGGCTTCATCAACTGCTGCTTCGGATATAAGATGATCGCCCAAATTGGCATCACCTACTGCTCCGAATGTAGGACGATTGCCTGAATTGTTTCCATCAACCATATTGTACCTGCCCGCAACATCATGCCATGATGGATCTGCCTCTCTTGGAAACCTCTTTCATATTCCCATTCATTCACCATGTTGAACCCTCCCACATTTCCAAATAATTTGATGTTTCAATCCTTCCTCTATTTTGATATCTTTCGGCAAACGTTCAACATGATTTTTTTTAATTCATCATTGGAATAGAAGATAACCTCTTCCCCAATCTTTCCTCACCGGCGCATAAAGCAACACAGTATTACAGCATAGAATGCAAGCACCACTGCCACGTATACTTTCATGCCGAGGGAGCATTTTGATATATCTTGTACACAAGTCCAAGAGGTTTGCCCTTCACATGAACAAGCACGTTTCCGTTTCCATTTCCATGCACCCGCTTCTGGGAACAATAGAATCAAGAGTACTGCACACAAAGCCCCACAGAGGAACCACCTGGAGGAGGCCATCCTTAACTGCCTACAGTCAAAGACAGTCTCTTTACGCAAAAAAAAAAACTCTTCAGAGTTTTTCAGACTCCAGAGGCAATGTCCATCATTGACATATCTTCCTCAGGAATTTATTTGCATGAGAAAAGAATCCACACAACTCCACCAACAGGAAGATAATCCGAGCCGTTGAAAACGCAAAGAACGTTCATTGCTCATAGCCAATAGACAAACTGGAATATCGCTGCTTTTCAATGAGTGCCTTTCTTACCCGCACGTCAACACTTGCAGAACAACTTTCAAATCTGCATCTCCCTTGAGGCCGCTCGGGATCTGGACTGTTCATTAAATTCTGTGATTGGTACGCCGTATGGAGGGGGGACTCTTTGCATTCGTAGGTTCCAAAGTTCCGAGATGCCTGGACCGAGTGCCCTGGTACAATGTCCAGGTCCCCCTCAAGAGACGGATTGAACCGCGTCGTGGCGGCTGAGGAGGTTTATGCAGTTTTGGACATCCACATGTTCATTTTTTTTTACAATAGGTTTAAGAAGTATGTTTTGTGCGTTTACACAAAGCTGTCAAATAGAGGCCAAAAAGTACTGGAGACTTTTCGTCAGCGATACAGTTGCGTCCGTTCTCTATTTACAGAAAGAAGCAAGAATACACAGAAACACTTCCCATCCGCTCTCTTAAAAAATAGCTTCATTCATCCAAACCTTTTCCCAGGATCCAACCTCAAAAGCATCTAACCTATCTTGGATGGAGATGCAATATCAAGAGAATTCCCGAGATTTGAGAGAGGAGTTTAAGAAAACCTTCCAACAGAATCAAACACCCAATTAGACAGCAGTTCTGAATATGGAGTCCCAGCTGCTCCAATCTGATCGCTCTGGAGGCACCCCCATCAGGAGATCCTTTTTCGCCATTTGGTCGCAGTGAATTGTTTTGATCAATTCGACCATGTACCCAGCCTGAACTCAAAAAAAAAGGTCAAACTTGGAAAAAACTAAAAAAAAAAAAAATCTCGATAAGAAACAGCAGAAATTATCGATTAAAAATGATTTTTTTTTTTTAAATCCACCACCAGGGAAATTCTGACCCAACAAATCAACCAATCGGTTCTGTGAAGTTTAAGAGCTATTCCACATTTTCACTGTTTCATCTTGCTTTGCATTTTCCCACAAAGACGCCCCTCGACTATGATATTGCATGTTCAAATTTTCGTGGTGGTATGATTGAGAAGTTGGGGCATTTTGGTTTACCTCTTTAGCAGCTTGATTTCTATCGATTTCAATATGCAACTTGCACAGCGACGCTGCGTTCCATAGGTTTGATGCCTCGCCATGCTTTGAATCTTTGGAGTGGAAATAATCCCCCATCTGATCAGACAAAGCACCACCAAAAAACACCCCATTGAAAACAATACAGCAGCACCAGTGATCTTTCATAGATCCAGCCATCAGTAATGTCCAGAATTTACAAAAAAGGAACGTACAGCTCCAAAGAAGAGCCCCAGAAAATGTGTATGTGTGGAAAAGAAAGCATGCATAAAAATTTACATGTTAGGGTTGGTTCAAAAACACCAAAACTTCGAAGAGTATGTGCCCTCCTCACCTTTGCCATAGCTTGAAATTGCTGAACTGGTTCAGTCAACTGATCAGTCATCCACGCTGATCGAGGATGCGTAACTACTTGAGGGTCGCTTTCCATGGAAATTTCCTTTATGGATTCAGACAAACTCTCCAAATTGATATAATCCGATTGATGGGCTTGCTCTGTTGCTGAGTAGCGGCATTTCGACATGTGGAAGGAGGAGCCCCCCGTCAAAGAAAACTTCAACTTGCCTACACAAATGTCAGAAGCATCAATATTATTTCAGCAAGCCAAGAAAGAGCACGAAATGCCAGAGTTTATTACCGCAAATATCAATTGGGATGGAAAGGTAAACAAAAAGTGAAAGTCGGACGATATGTCAGACATTATTGGCGATACTGATCCTTAGAGACAAGTAAATAATGCACAGTTCGAGGAACATTAATGCAATGTACCTATGGAGTGAAAAGACGCATTTGCCCCAAAACAAACCACACCACATGGCCAACCCACCGACGCAACATGGACTGACTAGATAGGCAGCCCTCATTTGCACTGCTTTCATCATTGCATAATCTGTCGCATTTCCACAAGCATGGAGCGCCAAGCAAACGTCAAATCCATCTTGCATGTCTTCCACCATCCCCAACTTCAAAAACAGCACAAAGCCTTCCAAAATATGAAAAACAGGATTTGTGCCTCCATCATTCTGAATATAAGTTACAGCACAGCCCTTGAGAAATCCAAATGAAGCCTATGGATTGTGCACAGAATGCTTTGTATTTGGATGAATGGGTTTCACACACAATTGAAGGGGTGTACGGAAACTACCTTAGTTTTGATATTTGTGAGGCCTGCTTCATGGCTTCGGCGGTTGAGGATATTTAAGGCTTGTGGTTTCATGTCCAAGGCAGTGAATTCATGCAATGGAAATCGAACAGCCAGAGGCAAAGCGAGATTCCCTGTTCCACATCCAATGTCGACGATTCGAAATGACTTTTTGGATGAACCCAGCAATCGATCCAAGAGCAAAGCAAAACTTTCAACCTGAAGTTTCCAAATTTAGACGCAAAATACCACTCATAAGCATGGGGTAAGATACAAACAAGACAAAAACAAAGTTCACTCCTGAATACCTTTGCCGGCAGAATTATTTTCAAATTGTGCCCCAAACCAAATTTGAACAAAAATTTGTATCAAATGACTGCCCAGAACAAGCTCTGAATGTGTGTGAAAGCTGAAGCCAATTGCCAACAGAAAACAATACCATTGGAATTTTTCAGATGAATTTTTGAGCATGTAACTCACTTGCCATCGCTTTCTTTCCCCTCTTAGCGTCTTTTCTGTTATAGAAAGACAAATAACTCTACTTTAATTGGATCCTTTGCGTCAAGGACACACAGCAAACAAAATAAAAGCTTCGTTTGTCTTGCCATCATAGTCCAGAATTATCCAGAAAATACAAACAACATTTTCTGTATCTGCCAGAACAGATATTTGATTCGTTTTATGAACCAAACAGGGATCCAAGGATTTGAACCTCACCTTGTGATCCAGATTGAAGAATATCGCAAGGGTCGCATGAAACTGGCATTTTCTCCCAATTGATGATGGGATTGACTTCCATTTGAGCCCACGCATCCAGGCTAATTGTGCGTTTTTCAGCAGAGCACCCGCCAGGCTCTGGCAGTCGAGAAATTATTTCAATAATATCCTCAGCCTCTCTGAATAACCCAAAACGAAAGTTTTCATCGAAAGAATTGTAATTCATAACAGGCATTATGTCAGAAAGTTCTCGTGGGCTTCTTTTACAAATGATCGAATGCGTGGTGAGTAGTGGGGAAAAAATGGATCGAACTATTCAATTTGAATGCATGAACCCACCATCAACCCAGAGATTTTGGAATCTGAATTGAAGGGTGTCAAACCGCCCACTGCAGCATTTGCAAAACTTACCTCTCCATTCTTCTGTGTCTGTTTCGCTGTCTGGCCTCAGTTTTCAGCATCCGGTCTTTCGCAGGAATTTCTTTCTTAAGATTTTTTAATGGCTGAACTTTGGCATATCTAAACTGCACAAAACATGCCATCAGTGATTTATTTTCCCCTTCCTCAACAACAATTGAAAAGCAAGGTGGCATTGAATGCACAGCTCCTCAAATCTGGTAAAAGTGGGTTTCTTACTCGGATGATTCGCTCCTTCAAAATCATATTCTTGGAACTGGTCACAGCCTTTTCTGCAGCTTGCAAGGTTTCGAACACCACATGGGCTTGGCCCTCATGATTCTGCAGTCAAACAAAAATCACTTTCACTCCTACGAAGGGAAGATTCCAAGACGGACATAAATTCTGCTTCTGAAATTAGAAAAAGTATCATAGGCAGACTTCAAGGCTTGGGGATACTTTTTGAACGAACCTGGCACTGGCTTCCTTCTGGACGATTTCTTTTTACCACCTGTTTTTCGAATCACACCAGAAATAGGTCAGAACAGCTGAGATTCGATTGCTTTTTCGTTTTCTTCAATTTTGAATCGTTGCGGTCCTGCACTGCTCAGTTGTGCAGTTAAAAATAACATCAAGGTTTTCAAAATACAATGGAAAAAGAAGAAGAAATGTTGCCATTGATAGATACACACCTTAATTTCCTTAATTTCACCACATTCAGAAAGGTTGGTCTGTAGCCATCTTTCCACCTCATCGACTGTGCACTCCCTCTGAATCCCAGAAGGGAAAAATAGATTTCAATCGATGCTGAAGAACAGAGTAGTGGACAGAGCATTTGTTCAAACTACAACATCTGCATCATGCTGCTTTAATGACCGACACGTTCACTTCGGAACAAGTATATTATCGGAAGTCACCGGTAAATTGCAAACGTAAACCCGCTTTCCAGGGCCCACTTCTTCCATAGGTTCTTCTTCTGTGACTTTTACTAACGAAACACGGACCGTGCGTAATGTGTGCAACATCCCATGATTGGGCGCAAAGGCGGCGATGAGTTTTGTGTTTCGTAATCGATAGATTGGTTAAATGGGGATTTTCCAGATTCGCTATATATTGGCTGTGGGCTGTGGGCTTCTGAGGACTACAGAACAACGGTTTCCATTGTGGTGCTGATAAGGTTTTGCCTTTGGTTCCACCCCCCATCAGTTGATAATGGTTCATCGCTACATTCAGACATCTGGGCTGTTGATATTTGAACATGAGTGAACAATTAAATCAATCAAACCACCCATCCCACGTAGAATGTGACAATCCCCCCCTGGATCCATCTGTTCCCAACTTCTTGCTTGACATTCTGCCTCACAACTACCAAGATAATCGCTTTCCTCAATACTACCCACGAAAAATACCCCACTCCACTTCTAAATGCGGTTGTCCACAAACAATCCCCAACCTACCCTCTTTATTCGCTTGGGTCCATGCCTGCAAGCGTATACTAACCTGCCTGCGAGTTCGCTTGCTAAACAACTGTCACCACAATCTATTTCTGACCAATCGAATGGGGACCGCCGCCTACCACCCAAACCCCTGTTGTTGTTTCGACCCCATGGCCTCAATATAGGCAAACCAAGCAATCCCACTTTCGTACCCATCAATTTCACGAGCTCTATTTCATCCAGATTCACCTGTTTGTTCAATTCGGGAAAGCTGTACAGAGAATTCGGCTCCATCATTGTGACGATCAACAAATGCCTGTGCGTTACCACCGCAAAACACCCTCTCATTGACACCTCCAAGCAAGCCAGCAAAATGTCGCTTTTGAACATCCCATTTGCAACTTCCCTGAGAATCAGTGCTCCTATCGCATCCAGTTTATCGTAAGGTTGCAACGGGGCGGCAGGGTCGACTGATCTTGGTACCCGCATTAATGGCAATGGGCCTTGATATCCAGAGACCAGCACTTGAATACTGTCAGCCACACGAGACGACATTTCCAGGGAACTCGCCAGTGGTCTAACCAACACACCAACAAATCCTCGCACCATTCCCCTGAACAAA
Source organism: Bryopsis sp. KO-2023 (assembly GCA_030272585.1). NCBI lineage: Eukaryota > Viridiplantae > Chlorophyta > Ulvophyceae > Bryopsidales > Bryopsidaceae > Bryopsis > Bryopsis sp. KO-2023. The sequence goes on from BSYQ01000005.1 coordinate 6,663,229, forward strand.
CCTATCAGCCCAGCCTCGTCCACCCCTCGAACAGGCTCACTCAAGAGCCCACCCAATCCCCCAAGAATAGCCTCCACCAGCCCTGAATCCAAAGACTCTGTCAATGCCAATCTGGCGTTTCGTGTCATACCCCTTCTGGTCAAACGTAGCCTCCCCTCATCCTCCAGACCAAGCACAACCAGACCCTTCCGTGCCGTTAAGGACAGTTTCGCGGTAGCATTGCTGAAAGCAAAAATCGTGTTCGACATCAGGGAGCGGATTCCCACCATCAGTCCCCACAGTACCCTCTGAGGAATTTGCAATCGAGTTGATGTTTCTTCCAAGGCGGCTGCCGGATTGGAGAACAGAGACCAAACGCCCAACCCTAAATGGTGGACCAGTCTGGCAGGATCGCCTAACAAATCCGCAGAGCCAACGACCTTGTACACCTCCTGAACCAAGCCTCTCATGTAGTGCCGCTCGACCAGCGTCCCCAGAGCTCGCTGACTGAGAAGCGGATGTTTCAATGCCAACCCATTGATGTAGATCTGGGCCGCCTCAACGTCAGCCAATGCCAGAAATCGCTGAAGGACAGAGGAGCCCATTGCCCCTCCTGGTGATGTCTTCTCTTGACTGGACAACCGCCAAGAAGCCGGGCAAAAACTGAAAGTGATGTCCATTTTAGAGATAATCAAACTCTCGATGTAGACTTTCGCTTGAGGGACGACCTTCGACCACGCCTTTCCATTTTCGAGCATTACCACATCCGGTTCATGTTTCTCTCGACTAGAACCTGGTCGATCCATGATGGTTTTGATGTGACTGTCATAGAACTGGGAAATTTCCCCCATGTGCTCTTCCTCAATCTCCAATGCCAGGGGGGCTACATTCAAATGCAATTGTTCCAGACAAACGACACCCCCTGGACGGCGCCTCCAGATTGACGCACGAAGCGTAATAGCCGGCAAACGGTTTCCTATTGTGGTAGTAGGTCCCCGGAACAACACTGGATAGACAGCATCTCGAGTACAGTTATCCAGCTGGAATCTAGCGACAGCACATTCCAACGTATATCGGACTTTTCCCATGGCAAATCGTAACTGAGGTTCGCTTATCCATGCATACATCAATTCCTGAACGAGCCACAAAGCAACCAGTCAAGTACTGAAAAAAAGCCAAGTTGAGCAGCTTCACTCTGCGTTAACTGGATGCTGGATAAATGCAACATGTATGACTGTCCTGTTGGTTCTGACCTTTTTCAAGCTAACGAACGACACTCCAACACCGCTCAAATGCACGCCAACCTCAAGACCAACTCGCGATTCCAGACTGACTGTTTGCTTGCTGATTTGGCCCATATCAGGTGAACTCCAACTGTGCCACCCCAATCTTTCGTGAGAGGCTGATCGGCTGAAATTCCCAATGACTGAGCTGGGGTGCACAGCTTCATCCATAACCACCAGCACTCTTGTGGGTCCCTCAGCAGCCACCACAATTCGTAGCTTGCGTTTCATGTTCGTGTATGGGCTGCTAGGGTCTGGCCTCAGTGTTACTTGCTTGGCTGTCCCAACTTCATCCAGTTTCATTGTTCCAATGTGCCTGTGGCCAGCCAGCTCCAGAACAATTTTATGAGGGCCAGCGGGCTCATCCCAAGCATAAGGGATGGATGAATATGGTCGAAGAATGTCCTCCTGCTCTCGGCACCCTTCTTGTCTGACATGGAGCTTTTCGTTGGTGCAGTTGTCCAACCGGTATGGTGCGAAACCAGCGGCCTGGTGTGAAAGACTGGCCATCAACACTCCGCTTCCAGTCATGCTTACATCCACCTACAAGAGAAGCCATCCAAAATCGGGCAAAAGAAAATGTTGGTACAGGAATGAAGTCGCTAGACGAAAGGAAGGCTTACACAAAGCAGATTCATACTGGCTTGCACAAAATTCATGCACACTCTCACAAAATACAATATACTATTTTTGCATTGATGGATTCCGATTTCATTACTCACCTGGAACAGCATTGTTTCTTCCCGATGCCTGTGCCGAACTTTCACAAAAGTGTCCCCTGGTGATTCCAAAGATATTCCCCCAGACCACAACCAACCCGCCTCCCGGATTCTAAGATTCAAACGCAAGGGCCATCTGGCATCGGGCCATTGTATACCTCTGCAAGCATCAACCGGCAAATCACGCTCCACTGGGATTCCCTGCTGTCTGTATTGAATCGGTACAGAAGTGGTGTTTTTGAGGATGTATCTGGGCATCACATGTAATGCCCACGCCCCCCCTGCCCTGGGAATAGGGTGTGCTGTGACTGCAAAGAAATAAGCCGCCGTTGGGTACGATGGCCGAGATGCCGCCGTATGTATGGGGCAAGGAACCTAAACACAGCCAATGATTTGCACTCACAATAATATTTCTCTTTTTCGGGTCGACAACATTTTGTTATTGTTTTTTTCCCTCGACAAAGTACCTTCCTCCCCTTTGTGAGGGATAAGCCTCTGTTTTTTTTCCAGTCAAGCACCTGAACGATGGCAGCACCACCCAAGCTATCCACCGAGAGCGGGGAAGACCAGTAGTCGCTTCCTTGTGGTGCTTGGGCCCTGCTTGCCCTGAGCTGCAGTCTTAATCTTCTTTGCCTAGGAGGCCCCCCCACTTCCATCCAAGGGAATTTCGTGCCCATCGGCTCTCGCATCTTCAACGCCCTCCTTTCCAAGGGGGAATGATGTGCACACCACCCTGTCCGAATTTTGAACTTGACGGGGTCCCCTGTCTGGAGCAAATCTTTGAGACCGCCGACTTCCCCAACTGCTCTGGAGTGGCGCATTGGGGAGGAGGACGCTGGCATGGAGAGGTTTGGATGGGACAGGGATCGAGCTTCTGGTGTTTTCGCTCGGGATGAGCTGGGAGTTTCCTCCAGTTTTGCGTCAATATAAGGAGGGACCCAGCGATTAGGCACTTGATCATCAGGGATTCGAACAGCCTACGCAAAAATGAAAAGTAAAACAAAATATACAGGCACTAGGCTCCAGACATGTACCTGTTTAATATTGAAATCACGTGCTACAGCAACATTTTTTTTTTTCAAAAGACACATTTCGCAAGACATTATAAATCTCTGTTTTTCCATTGCTTTCCACCGGGTCAAAATATCCATTTGTGCAAATAACTTTCATTAGGAAATTGCTGCAGGTTCAAATAAAACGCACCTCTTCGTCCACGAAATGGTCATCCTCTTGATGCTCCCTGAGAGCCACAGAAATGCCCGTGCAATTGTACACCCACAGCGCACAGCAAATCTCAAAAATGTGCCGGCCAGTGAATCCTTCCACAAAGTGCCTTATGCAAACAGGCACATGCCCAGCTGATTCGCGTTCAACTTTCACAATCACTTCGGCCACTTTGGAATCCTCCGTGGAGTCTGTCAATTCTCCCAGACGCACATCTTTGACCAAGCCCTCGACTTGTGGCAACGATTGGATTTGGGCTTCGTTGTAGCCCAGTGGGGACAGTGTGATGTGGTCTATGGAGGCTCCCTGCAGAGTGTGACCCTTGATACAACACCTGCAGGTTTCAAAATAAAAAAACTAGACATGAGTGGTGGCTGAGTCAAAATTCACAGAGGGGACTTGCAGTGTTAAAACATCATTCTGAGCGATCTGTGACAAGGCATCGGACATATAATATTAGTAAAATCAATAATTAATATTAACAATAATGTAATCTCTTGGCATATGGAATCGACAATCTATTCTTTCGGACAGGAAAATTACAGTCTCAGGAAAATGGGGGGGGGGAAGAAAACATTATTCATGGGCAAAATAAGGCTTACCTAGGTTCAATTTTCCCCTTCATTCCGGACAATACCCCGCCCAGGCATCTCAAGGTGACATTGGCTGTTAAGGGCAAAAAGTTATGAACCACCACGGGGGATTCCACGTAAATATCAGCAAACAAGCCCCCAGAATTCTTTTTGGCCCCAAGATTTAACCACATCGGCTTCAGTCCTCCCGATACGGGGTCACATCTTAAGTGGCTGAATATCTTGGGGGAAATCAGCAGTTTCTTAGTAACTTCTTGGGGTGTCCATGCCTGACTCCACCCCCATCGCATAGCCCAAGGATCGTTGGATTCTGGATGTGGTCTCAAACATACCGTTCCTGGAGAAACAAAAAAAACAAATGCATCAAAACGACCAGCAACGTTTTGAGAGAAAATACTGAAGAGCGTATCTTTCTAAGAAAAATTCGGAAGAAATTCTTTAGACGAAAACAGGGCAATGAGTGAACCTTTGGTTGCTGTCATCACTGGAAGCCACATAGTGTTCCCGGGTTCAATAAGCTTCACAACAGGGGCTGACCGGTCGTCGTCCTCCCAACATCCAATTTCCAGTTTCATCGATGTCTCATTACACACCCTTGCAACAGAGTGCATAGCCACATCAAAGCCACCCAGTTTCCGCTGGGTCACTTCACAGATGACTTCAGCCTTCATCCATTTTCTGTCAGAATCGCTGGTTCCTGAATACAAAATATCAGCAATGTCAAACCAAAATAAAATCACAAAAGCAACACTTCCAGAGAGATTTCAGTCTTTCACTATATTTTCACTCCCCACTGCGGAGGAACACTCTTCGAAAACAATGGAAATATGTTCAATTGGTTGCTCTTTGATGTGATACCTGGTGTGGACTCAGAGCACATATCTGGAACCCGAACTAAATGCCGGAAAGCCCCCACTGTGTCCAATGTCACGGGACCGCAAGCACACTCTTGGGCTTCCAGTTTGAAGTAGAGCCGCATGTGTCGGTGTCTGGAAAAACTGACATGATCATAGGTAGGATCGTGGCCCTCTCCAGAGAAGCCACTGGCAACAACTCCAACTCCGACAGGCATTCTTTCAGAGCCCTCTGCCACTGTGCCCTGAAAAAAGCAGTTGGAAATAGTTCAGAACAGTCAGGTCAGAACAGTCAGCACCAAATTTGTCCATTTTTCAATTGATAATCTTATTGCAGTGCAAAGTTAGGCCTTCCTAGCACTTCAGTCAAGTATACAGAGTCATGGGCAGTAGTTATGCAATATCAAAAGAACAATATTCTATTCAGTAATATCTGTAGCTATGACCCAGGGTCACTGGGTGTGCTGTGCATACCTTTGTGTCCCCCTCATTAACACTCGGCAACTTTCCATTCCGCTTGAAACTATCACTGAGTGAATTCACCAGCCATGGAAAGTCCCCACTGCCCGATGTGGTGGTACTCCCACAGCTATCGATTTGAGATTCAGAACATTTGGCCAAGGTCACTTCGCTCAAAGACAATTGACGTTTGGCCGATGCCCCTAGTGTCATTCTCTCCGATACAGCCACAGCCCTCAAGGGCATACCATTGGGATCGGCTGGTTCAGCTCCAACATACATCCCACTCTCTTCAGCCACCGCTGATGTAGCCACACCTTCACGAGTTGTCCAAAAATAGAACGCAGCCCCAGTTTCATTGTGTAGCCAATGTGTGGTGAAAAACCTGGATTTGTAGGAGCCTGGCTCCCAGAGATCGGGCTTGATTTCGCGTCGATCAAGGGAAAAGTTGGACATGACTTCAAAAAGCTCGGTCAGGATGCCGACTGTTTGAAGCATTCCCGGAGAGATGGTCAGCTGGAGGGATTGATCAGATATGCATCGAAGCAACGTGTGCGATAGCAAGGATTGCCTCCCTGACTGCCGAACAGCCCCACTATTGAGCCTTGATTCAGCCGAAATCTGGGCATCCAACACGCATCACGTCAGGATAAACTTTGGGAAAGAATCACAGAGAAAAAGAAACAATTAAATATGTCCACATGCATGTAGAGCCAGGCAATCAAGATCTTTCCACCACACTACCAAATGTGCAGTGGAGTCAATTGGCAGTGAAGTGGCCTGTTTTAAATCCTGGATGCCGCTCAGCTATAGCCGATGGCAGCCCTGGATACTGGAGTGAAGAGGCAATGCAAAACCATACTTCAGTCTCACCTTCAGCGACCATGGTTCCACAAACACCTCCCATCCCATTTTTTGCCTGTTGTACAGCGATAATTTCGGACAGAACTCGGCCCCCCATACCACCAGATCCGAGCCTCTCTCTCGTTTTGCTTCAAGGCACAAGTTTTCAACGCAAGCATCGACCAACGGGAAATCGGTTTGAGACCTGTCGTCGCTCAGCATCAGTGAAATGACCCCCAACTGGAATTCAACCTTGCCAAAACCCTCGATCAGACTGGACCGATGCTGAGATGCCCCTCCATAATTGGAAACGATGTTTAAAAAGGAGCTCTTGTTGGAAGTACTGTCGTCGTGGGGGCTTCCACATTCCCCTCGATCCGGCGGTGCAAGGGCCAACTCTCTTCTCACACGGTCAGCTACCAACAGCAAAGGCATGGATCGGTGGTATGAGCACCAAATTTTTACCGAATCGACCGAGAGCTTCAACCCAACCTCATGCAGTGCCCCCTCATCAGATGATCGATCCGATTTCATGAATCCAGTCAATTTCATGTGGCCCATCAACAACACTCTGTCGGCAGATTTCTGGATTCGCCAGTGTCTGTCCCCAAGATCGTCACAAGCCACCCAGCAGCTGGAAACAGAACATGATCCCAATGACATCGATACTTCCTCAGAAAAACCCACCGAAAAGGCACCACACTCCATCATTACGCAAGGAAATAACGGAACATTCCCTCGTGTTGATGGTTCTGATTCTCCAATTGATCCAACCATCAAATCCATCCCCGCTGCACACACTTTGATGGAGACGGAACTCCCTGGTGACTGCGAGGGGGGAGGAATGTTTCCCACTGGGATTCTTTTACTGAAGTCGTATTGCTTGATGATTTGTGAGGCTTCCAAAATAGTGTGGAATGTGGTGGTCCAGGAGCACACATTCACACAAACATCCAGTTTTGGGGCTTCAAAAGACACATCTGGCTCAACTTCTCCTTCCTGGCACATTCCATTCACATCCCCACCTCAGAATCTACTGTCCAAAAATAACTTACCACACTCAAAAATTTCCATTAATTTCTTATTTCCGTGATGTCCAGATGTCATGAGACAGAGCCTTGAAAAGATAGTTTGTTAAGAATTTGTGAGCCTACCAACAAACACAGCTGAAGTGGCTTTATGTTATCGAGCCCCCTAACCTACCAGTTGCTTCGACCACCACACCACAAATCTTCCATCATCGATTGATGTTGAAATGCTGGCCAGGATCACCCTGCCGGTGTCCGTTTCGAGTAACTCGCTTGACCCAAAATTATCACTCTTCACAGGATTCAGGCTCACGGCCTCTTCCCACAATTCTTCCATCTCAGCATTTGAATTGAAAGAAACTGTCCTGCAAAAAATTCAACTAAAAATTCAGGGAAAATTCAAAGGAGTGCATCATAATGGCCCAATCAAATTCTTCGATAATACGTCACAGCTCAATTAATGAATTGCTTTATCATGATCTGTTGACATAATTTCTCATCTGATGATTGTGTGAGTCTGACATATAAGCCTAGGCTCTGGGTGAGTAGACGGTGCAATATACCTGCTGATTTGGAGAGGGGCCAGTTCCTCATCTGCAGTGGAAGTTATGCCAGTGGAGTTTGTACCAGTTCGCCGCGCAATGGAAAAATTGCTCCCAGCAGTTTCGAATGATGCCACACTAGATGCCGACCCAGAGATTTGGCCTTCAAATTCCCCGGCTTTTACAGGAGCCCACAGCGCCATGGCCAGTCCAGGATTATCAGTCTCATTGGCAATCAAATCAGCTTCATCCTCCTTGGTATGCTCCAGAATTCTGCCATCCGGGGACAGGTAATAGTAGAAGCATGAGCTGATGTCCAGTTTGCCCTCCGCTAGAACCAACGATTCCCAGTGTGCCATCCCGCATCTTTCCAGCCTCGGAATGTCAAGCATTTTTTCATCGTCGATAGGATTCAAGGGCGGTCCCTCAGGCTCAGCCGTCATTTGACTTGCTTCTACAGGTGTTCCCACAGAGGATTGGCTACTGCTGGGCGGTTTACCCAACAATATCGACGGATCTCCACAATAAGATGATGTCTGTGGCTCTGGGGGTCTATTTTCGATGCTACAGTCTGCTTGAAAAGGTGATGCCTCTGAGGATCGACTCAAGTTCTCGCCTCGCCGTCGAAGGTACATCGCTCTATAGCTCAGCTCCACAGATTTCAATTCCAGTACAGTCGCACACAAACTCGAGGATTGCCCAGCCATTTCAATCATCAATTGAGACATGTGGAATGCCACTGATACATCACGATAAGGAACACACATTTCCACCATAGGCCTCATGCCCCTGTCCCTCCCGTGACCATCATCATGTTGACTGCTGTCAGGATGCACTGGATTTTCTCCACGTTTTTGAGCGTGGTCGACTGTGTCTGCTATGAATGACTGGAACTTTTCGAAAGCCTCATTCAATGCACAAGAAACCACTTCCAATCGCTCCAAATCCACAGAAACATGAGGAGACTTCACTTCAATTGAATAGGAAATTGAAGCTGGACTCGCGTGCCATTCGAATGGCCATGTTCCATTTGAAAACACTGTCCCAGTGGATGTCACTTTCACTTCTCCGACCTCCACTAATGGAGCCAACAAACAGCTGTGTGGTCCCCTGGACGTCATAAGGATGGCATCCCTGATGTGCAATTTGTTGATCTCGATGCTGCTCCATCTTTCGTGGCCGTGTTTGAATCCATCCAGAAAAGCGGCTCGAAATGATAGACTCGAGACTTTCAGAAGGGCACCACAATGTCCGCCAGGCACCCCCAGGATCCCAGCCATATGTTGTGCACCTTTGGGGAAAACCGCATGGCAGTTCTTAAGTTTCAAAAGCAAAGTGAACGATTCCACATAATCCGGCTCGACAAAACCCCCCAACTCAGCATGGGTTTCTTCACGATCCGCATCCGAAATGTACACCACCTCGGAATGCTTCCGGGCTTTGTCGCGACAAGTTTTCTCAGAACTGCCCGGAAAAAACTGAGCCAAAATTCTCGTGATAAATGTGCTACCAAAGCATCCATTCTCCAGAGATATGTCCAGCTTATTAGCCTTCGACTTTGCCACTCTCTGAAACGAAAATCTGCCTGTTGCATTCGCTGGTGACGAGCTGGGCTTCAAATAGCCTGCCACTTCCCCAGGATAGGCTGTCCCATCAGCTCCATCCAACAGTCCAGTTACATTGATGTCCCCATTGGGACTGATCCCGACAGACAGAGTGACCTCCCCAATGTTGATGTTTTTGGCCAGCCTTGGGATCTTAGCTTTTGGCATGATTTTTTTCCCAGTGTAGCCCCCGACATCCTGCAAATTGAAACCTTGCATGGATACCGATATGTTGTCCATGCTGGACTCTAGTGAAACGCCAATATTGACTGTTTGAGAAACCCCAACGAAGCTGCAGGGCAGGCTTCCACCCACAAAATAATTTCCATCAGCTCTCTCACCGTCCTCAAACACAAATCGCATTTTTGGAGCTGCCAGCGAAAATTCGATCCCTAATTTCGAGTCTGGGGCTTCGGGCAGCACCATGTCCACATCCAAGCTTCCGTAACTTAACTTTTTTGGCACCATAGCATTGCACGGATTCCCAGAGCAATCCTTTATTGAACCCATATTAGGCATTTCGGCCAGCTCGTTCTTCACCGTTCGGATCATTTGGTTTAATGAATCCAACTGAGATCCCGACAAGGTCACCCCGAAGGCACTGCACCGACAATCACACTGGATTGCTGGGGAGGAGCGTTCCCCTTGCATTCTGTTGATCAGCAGGTTCCCTGTGCTGGAAAGCTTCTCCACCAATACTTCAGATCCCAAAGAATGTCCTGGTTCTTCATCAAGTAGCCTTTGAAGCATCAATTCAAACCCATGCACCGTCACTGCCCAGCGCCGGTACAACAGCCTCCTTTCCAAATCATCGAAGAGGACGCTTTCCACATTCTCGGAGCCCATGCACATGCCCCCATCGGTCTGTAAGGTGTGGCCATGCTCAATTTCCCTCAGTACTTTAACTGAATCCATCGCATCTTCAACAGGGTTCGAAACCAACTGCAACAGTTCGATTTCAGCGGCAAGGTCCAGCGGATGTCCATTGTCGGCATTGCAGGGGAGATGAATTAGACAAGAATGCAGCTCAATTTCAGTCCTCAATGTTGATTGACTGTATGCGACATGCTGGGCTTTTGCCAACATCCGGGCCCGACGTGTGGGCAACAGAGAAATACACCGAGCGATCCAAGCAGAGAGCGTAGATGTGGGAAAGCCATCGGTCATGGACTCCAGCCTTTTGATGAGCTCTGGCCGCACAGTGATTTTCAATGGGTCCAAGCGTATTCTGAGAAAGGGGTCTTTTCCTGATTGAGGGCTTCCGCTGCTTGAGTGAAAAGAAACGAATACAGCCGGAAACGATCGACCTCTCTTGCTTCCCGCAGCCTGAAGCGAATAAAACAGGATTGAATGATCATACTGATTAATCAAATGTTGTTTTGTGAAACAATCTTAGTGTACAAAAATCCAAGACTGCACAAATATTTTTTTTCAGTTTTGTGAGAAGACAAATAGGTTTTGGCATGAGCGAGGAAAGAGGGCCACAAAGGATCAACCTAAAAGAAGCCATGTTCTTGGATAGCAAGCATTTCACAACCCTGAAAATTACCTTAAGCACTCACCAGCTCCCTCCTTGACACTATCGTTTCAGCTGAACCGGATGGAATACACCAATTGTCTACATTCAGGTCTGTCATAGAAACGCTGCAATGCCAGTTGTCCGTCTCCAGTTCACCCACTGCTTCACAGTCTGACATGTGAATTGAGATCAACGGGGAGGTTTCCTTTGCAGAGCCACACTCATCGCGAACTGTAGCTTGCACTCTGTTAACCTGAGATGGAAACCCGTCTAGAAAATCTCTCAAAACGAAAATAAATCGAGAACTACAGGTTGTTCAAACAAGTTTCTATATCTGCACAAAATCTAAACTTTGTTTAATTCTACTTGAATTCAATAAATTTAGTTTCTTTCTATTTTACTCACTTATTATTTCTGGGGAACATATTTTCAACTAACGAACCTCAATTCTCAATGATGCAAGCAAAGGCGCAGGTTGTGGCTGCCTATTATCCCCAGACTGCATTGGTTGAAGTCCAAGGGCTTTGTAAAGCTCTGCAATTTCGACTTCAGAAGGAGGTTCAGGAAGACTGATGGCTCCCATCGAAGTCGAAGAGGTGTATCCAAGGAATCCCCACAGCCCAGACATTCCCCACCCCAACCAGCCCCTCACTCGTGATGGCTGGTTAGTGGGATCATCGGGCCCACCTGCAAGATACCGTTCAATTATTTTTGAACCCGATTTTTCAGTGCAACTCTCCAACCCCCCCGCCCTCCCTGCCAACCACCAAGTACCCATCAAATACTGCAGAATACTGCCTTTAGAAAACACACGTATCACTTTCATTCAAATTCCCGTTGTGGCCCCTTAGAATTGTCTCAGTTGTCAACTGTTCATCATGATGCGAACAAGAAACCAACAAGATGCACTGGCATTAAACTCAAACAATGGTATAATAATAATAATAATAATGATGATAATGTGAAACCAACCAATGCAGTAAGGTCAAGCTTGCCTTCGGCTTTGTGTTCAATGGCTTCCTCTGCGATGGACCGAAACAACATCACAACTGGAACAGGCAACTCCGCCTCCAACTCTTGCAGCTCCCTTGCAACACCAACACCCCGCCCCTCCTTTCCAACCGTTTCCACATGTCTCAGATAGAGGGCCACATATCTCCTCCTCCACTGCTGCCACAACTTCAACCTCGCCAGCGAAAATCCAGGCTGCAAATCGTGCAAGTCTTGAAAGACGCTCTTGACAGCATATTTCCACATCCGGTCCCACGAAACGCCACCACCATCAGGGTTTACTTGCCTAGGCCATCTCGGCCTCCATTCCTCTGGCCTGAATTTTCCATACTTCCTCCTCTTGCTCCATATCGCCATGCATTCAGCAAAGTGAGCCATTTGGGTCAGTTGCTGTCGGCTGATTTGAAGCTTGACTTCATCCACCTGCCCTCGGACTTCAAACTGAGTGAGCTTCTGAGAGGTGGTCTGAAACATTATCTGGAACTGGCAATCCAGAGGCTCCATGAGGTAATCTGAATCGATCATCTCGTCCGAGTCACCATCTCGCCAATAGATTGCAACCTCCTTGACGGCCACTGCTTTCATGATCTCACCAACCTGTTGCATCCCCCCGCAGCCAAAACTTGACGTCAACACAGGCATTCTCGTATGAATACGTACACATGCAAGAATCGTTTCTCAATGCGACCATGTTGATTCAAGTTTATCCTGCGATATTCTGGAACTAAAGCTACTAAAGCACCAGCACTTTTTCCATTAGGGTACAATCTCAACACAGAAAATAAGGACTATACATGCGTATGGTCTTCTTTAGTGTTACTTACTGTGCAGGCCTCTTTGCTTCGGGCCAGTTCAAGGGACTCATCCACAGTCTGCACACTGCCCACCCTCATTCCAAATGAGAAACCCAGAAAATGTGGGGACTGAGGGCACTGCAAAATCAGGGAAAATGGTACAGCTCACAAAAACATTCAAGGGCTGTTGGATCAAGGGTACCGGCTTTCTTTTGACAGAAAGTTCAAGGTGACACTTCCTTGGGAATTGGGAAATTGAGTTTCAATCGACATCGAGAGGAAATAAAAGATGCAGAATTGGAAGACAACACCCAGAAAGAGAGAGAAAGAGAGAGAGAGAGAGAGTGGGGTCTGACCTCGAACAGGATGTGGACGTCTCGCACATGTAGTTGGACCCTTCGAAGCAAAAGGCTCCACACATGAGACATCAGCAGCCATCTGAGGTTCTTCCCATCCCCACCTGAATTGCTTTTCAAAAAGCAAAGTCATTTCTTCATCTCAAACGAATTACTTTTAACAACCCAGTCAAACACACACCCTTTGTTATTCTCAACTGGAAAAAGATCTGTGGGGTTGGGGGGGAACAGAACCACAGTACAGAATCAAGTCAAAATCTATCCATACACAACTAAATCACAGCGTTAGGCACCTGATGAGGTTTAACCCCTTCAATCCCGAATACTGAAACCTATTTGGCATATGAACTGTGATGATCCAATATTTCTTCCTCTCAAAATGGAGTTCTTTTTTTTGTTACGTGATTACCTCTCTCCGCTGCCACCTTCGCCGAGAGCTTTTCCAGCTCAGCAGCTGCAAGCTGAGCCTGTTTGGCTGCCATGGCCCTACGAGCAGCCGCATCCCCACACCACTGATACAAACACCAACTTTCTAATCAGATCAATGATATGTCTTTTCATCTTCGTTGAATTCTATTGCAGAAAAATCCCAACAATGCAGATTTGCAAAGATAGGAAGGTATTGTTGCCACTGTGAAAATTAAAAAATGAGCACAAAGATTCTTGCAAAAAACCATCATATGATGGAATAAAGGCAGAACAAAAGGTACAGAGACTGGTCAATTTTTGGTAGTTTCGCTCCACTTGCTCCACTTTATTTTTATGCGCTCAAAGAAAAAAGGAAATCCAGAGAAGTCTCGATTTTTATTTTTTATACCTCGCTCTCTTCCCTGGGCGATGCAGCCAGAGTCACATCCGATAGCTCCACTACTATCGGACTCGTTCTCAGGGCCCGCCATGGCACCTTCAATGCCAAAAAAATACAGAAAGGGTTCAACAGGACTGTCATACTGGCAGAGCGTTAAATTAAATATCACATTCACACTTCATTTCCTTTTTGTGTTTTCCAAGACATGAAATGCCTACCTGCAGCTGCAACCGCCCGATGCATCCATAGTGGACTTTGAATGGAAGGTCCAGGTAATCGAAGGCATCCTTTCGGATAGATGCATTCTCGATCACCACTCCTGTTCAGCACAAGAACATGAGTATGTTGGGGACATTTTACTTGGGGCCTGACATTGTCATTTCTTTGAATGACGGTGGCATTTTCCAGCAAATGATGAGACAGCCATCGAATGGATGATGACGACGAGATTATTGCTCGGAATGTGCAGCAGAAAGTGCTGCACACTCTGGAACGAAAAATAAAGGGACGACGTCACGTCTGCGAACGTTCTGCGTGCGCTCGAGCGTCTCGCCTGATTGCCCTCGTATGGGTAAGTGTGAAACCGCGGAAAGATATGAGGGGAGTTATGCCATCTTGACCGCACAGTTAGAAAAAACAACCCGAAGGCAGGGAAACGAATTCTACACCCGTTTCGATTAACCAGGTGCATTTTGTCAGCAAGGGAAGCAGACCCACACTGTAACACAGCGCAAAGGCGCTTCATTTTGGTAAATACATCAAGCGCGGAGCGGAGAACCACATCTTTCCAAAACCACAAGATAGTAGAAGGGACGCTGCTTCGTTCGACATATAATCCGAAAGGACTGAAAGCATCGCAGTCGCAGTCTCCCGTGCAGGTCGCAACTTGTGACTCGAAACCACCCAGGTTCGTGGAGCTTGTCAACTTGCTCACCATTCCAAAGACTCACGCGGAGCTTATCCCTCTGGACGTCAATGAAATGGCCCAGGGAGCTCGCTAATAGATCCGAGACCCAGCTTTCGAACATTTCATGCACGCGAGGAGGATGCAACTGGTTCCTTTCCTGGCAAAACTTCTGGCGCTTGAAGGTTCTGCAATGGTGCCGTACATGTATACGTACGACATACATCCTCGGAGGTACCTTATTTTTGGTTGTGAAGGACAAACAACTTCCATTTTTAGGTTTCTTTCTGGATATCTGTTTCCTTCTGGGTGTTGTTGGTCGCTGTTTTGCTGATTTGAGGTTCACTGCGCGCAAGCTTTTACGGTATATCTAAACCTTTATTGACCAGTAGCTACTTTCGGTCGACCGAGACGAGATGGAGGAAGTCGAACTGCACTTCGATTTCGAAAGAACTCTTCAAGCGGGAAGCCCTATCAGGCACAACCGCGGATCCCAACCCGAGGTCAGCACACTGTTTATTTCGAGCTCGTATGTTTATCTGAGGAAGTTCTGGGTTTGACAGCGGCGTTTATTGCGTTACTGTGCTTTTCCCTGTGCCCATTCCCTCGGTAAAGGGTTCGACGTTGTCTTTTGTTTCCTTTGTTTCTAGGAGGTGAGGATTGAACCACCCGATCTTCCCGCCACTGTGATTGGCCAGCAGCCTGGAAACTTCAAAAAGAACTACAGACAGGTGCGTCTCATTTTTTGTTTGGGGGAGGTCTCTTGAGACAAACACCGCCACATGCACTCGGTTTTCCTTTATTCTGTTTTCCCAATACATCCCTTGATTTCTCTAGATGTGTTCTTTCACTGGAAAAAAATCCTTGGTCTCTCTTTTGCAATTGAAAGTAGCAATTGGTTTTTCATTTCTCATGGATGCAGATTCAGATTGTTATGTTTCTGTTGTAGTGAACGAATCAAGTTTCAGAATTGACACTTTCATTTTCCTTTCCATTTTTCGATCCGTTTTTCTCAACAATCAGTTATTTACCTCTTAATATCTTCAGCACTTGTGCGGAAAATCGGACCGCCAGGGAAAAGGACCCCACAGAAGTGAAATGCAAAATCTGAGGTCAGAATGTTTTCCTTTGTGTTTCTTGCAGACAGTGTGCACGTATTGGTTGAAGGGACTGTGCATGAAAGGGGACTCCTGTGGGTTTTTGCATCAACTGGACCCAGCCCGGATGCCAGTCTGCCGAGCTCTCCTCAAATACGGTGTTTGTAAAGAAGCTGATTGTCTATTCAAACATTCGCTGGACGACATCAAAGAATGCAACATGTACAAGCTGGGCTTCTGTATATATGGGCCGCAGTGCAGGTACAAGCATACCAGGGTTTCAGGTACGATTTACGGGGCAATTTTTTTCAACCTTTTTTTTCTCTTCAATCGTTGCCTGTGTCTAGTTGTTCTTGTAACGAATTGTAAAGATGTGGTAAGATTATTTAAAGAATCTTGTTGTGTGGCTATGAATAACTGTGAGGGTGAATGTGGGGAAAAGGTATGTAACGAGCCAGGGCTGGAGAGCATCAGATGTTTGGTAGAAGAATTATTCAAATGTTTAGGATTGGTGGTCTGTGGGGGTTTGGTGGGCAAGGGGTCCATCCATTGTAATCAAAATTTTCTTTCTAAATTTGCATCTCATCCATGTATTTGCCGAAGTGCTTTTCCCCTATGCTTATTGATTCAGACACGAAAATTTAGACGGTTAGTTTGCAGAGGAGAATCTGGAATCCTGGAAATGATGAATTGGTTGTAATGGCGTATTAGTTTATCGGAGAATGCTGGTTTTCTGGTTGTGGCTAGGCCTATGCGAGTATAACTTATTAATTGAAACTGCCCATTGGATGCAGTTCTGATTCTCGAATGAAAATAATTGTATATTGGACTCTTTGTCTGGTAGAGCTAGAATTTGTTTCCTCTTGTTTCCTCTTGTTTTTTTGTTTTTAATTAAAGAAAGTTTTCCATCAGCTTCTGGCAATGATATGAATGGAGTGCATGAATGAGAGGTTCAATCATGGCAAATAATAATGAGACCCCCAATTCTCCTGAAAAAAAAAGAGAAAAAAGGAAAGAAAGAGCTGAGCGATGCCAAAACAATTATGTTTTATATTGAGCTTAATGGTGTTCCATATCAGTTGATTAGACTCGAACCTGGATGTCTGCATTGGAGAACCATGCAAACCCAGCAATACCAGGAATAATTACGTATTCTGAAGGAGAACGAATGACAGTTTTCTTGTACTAGGTTTTTGCATTGAATTTGTTGTGTTGTCAGTGGGATATTTTTTTGGTTGAAACACAGGTCCTCCCCCTGATCCTGAGTTAATTGAAGCCGCGAAGCCACGGGAGTACAGAAATATCAACATTGTCGTAAATGAAGTCAATCCAAACATAGCTACAGGAGACCTGAAGCCCAGCAAGCGGGGAAGGTATGCATCTATTTTCCAGCCAGCTTTTGAGCTGCTTCTCTAAAACTGTGCTTGCTAGCTCAATATGAAATAACTCCTCACAAATATTTTTTCAGAAATTATTTTACATCACAGCACTGGACTGTAGTGAAGGGCATCCTCAATTTGTGATTGATGCTCTTCAATGGGAATGTGCAATCAAAGTCACTTTTTCTGGGACCTGAGGTATCCGTTGGCATCAGCTATCTTTCCCAGGATTTAACGCCCTCTTGTGTTGGCTTCTCCGCAGCAACAGCATGGACCAGATCGAAGGAGGTGAATTCGGAAATCGGCAGAGATATTTGTCTCAACCTGATTCTGGAGGCTCCCTAGATGGATCAAGCAACAATTCAATCCCCCCATCCAATCACCATCCGAGCAGTTCACATGGCGTTCCTCCTCCCCCCAATCCTCCCCCAAATCCTCCGTCCAGACATCGACAGCAAATACCTCCCCCTCCTTATGGCTACGGAAATCAGTACCCGTATCGAAATGAGATGCAGTATGGACCTCCTGGCTCTGGTGGGCCAATGCAGGTACATTCTTTTCCATCACTAAAATTGAGCTATGTTTTTGGTGGTTCTAATTTCAAAATGTTCTGCAGGGCTGAAGCCAACCATGGATATGAGTTCTCTGAATAGATATGTGCATTTTTCTTAAATAGTATTTCGATGGTTTTCAGTGGAACCTTGTTGAAGTGGCAATACACATATGTCCATATTTTGTGTCTTTTTTTAACAAAAGAAGTGACTGATGTTTTTTTTTGTTGATATTTGACAGTCATCCATGTATTCCTGAATGGTAAGCCACTTCCGGGGATCGACACAAATGAATTGGAAATGAAGTGTTGGGCTTGGGTGTTCTAATTCCACTCTTTTGGGGGTTGAATCTTTGAAAGAATTCTTCGGACCATGAAGCTAGTAAATGCCAATTTGTGGAGGAGACAAAGAGGTGGCTCCTTGAATTTGTGAAGATAAGGGATAGGTTTGAGGGTTTTGTTTCCAATCGAGTATTTCTCTTTGTCATCGTGTTTGGGGAGTCGATTGTATGGGATTGTATTTGTGTGTTTGACTTGGGGTTTTTCGTCTATTGTGCAATTATCAGATATTGCAAGTAGCCATGGGTTTCACAAGGAACATGTAAGAAAGTTGCAAGCTACAGAGCAGAGAACTCATCAGAACAAGATCATCCCAGCAGGAACAAAAAGCTGGCAATGGCTGGAACAAGTGAAAAGAAATTTAACGTTCGAGGGGTGCTTTTCTGTCGAGCAGTCTTGGGCTCGGGCTGGAGTCAGGCTTGGCTGTCAATGTGTACAAGAGAGGCCTGGAAAAGGAAAGAAACAGGATCAAAATACATCGCTTTGTATCACTGTTTTCCACAATCACCCATCTGCATTATTTATAGAACGCAATCAATGTTGCATCAAGAACAGCTGGCAATGAAACCATGGAATGTTCTATCCTTGAGGTAGCAAGTGCAACCCTTACAGTTCCTGTGTGATCTGACCTCCATTGACCCCCACCTTCTCCGCCTACAGAACACAAATTCACATTGAAACACAGAGTTGATCTGCAGTATCAACGAGAACGGATATTGTTGATGGCTGATTTCTTTAGAGTGTTGTGCTCTTACCAAAAACCCTCTATTCAAAGGGACCTGGGGCAGCCTGGTTTCTGGAGAATGAAACACATATCGCTCGGATTCTACTTTGTGATTGTCACAGTCTAATCTAACCTCTTACAGACAAAAAGAATGCAAAAAGGGAAGCAAAAACTGGGTCACCTGGTAAAAACACTGAGAGGGTTTCCCTGTATCCATTGAATTCCAAGTACTCCCTGATTAATTCGTTAATCACTATGTTCTCTGGACACGTTCCCTGCTCCTCAAAAGTTCCTGAATTTGCCTGCAAGGAGAAGACCACGCAGTGTTTGAAAAGTTCAGCAAAGACATCTGCTGATCAAGGAGGTTCAGGAGGTCCATGCGACACGAGCACGATGGAATCGTGGATACCGCACCCCAATTCCCTGGAAAGCCGCAAATATGCGCGCTCGGAGGTGTGCCTTGACTTTTTCCATCGTTCCATCCTCTTCCAGCCGTTTGCGAAGGACTGTGCACAGCCGGCATGACGTCTTAGGGAGTAGAAACGTCAAAACAAAGGTTCCATGTACGAGTTTACGCGAGAAAACTGACCAGGCTCCAACCGTTCCAGTTGCGCCATCAGATTGATGGAATATTGTCGAGTTCTGGTTCTGCTGGAGGGTGGTGAGTTCGATGGCAGGACGATGGGATGATGGAATTGGGAATTGGATTCAAGGTAGTCGACGTGTTCTATTGTTCAACTAATTATAGACGTGTCGAGAGCTACAAAGCAACAGTGTGCGTGACAAAAAACGAAGCAGAGACGTCCGCGGCCGTCACTGCCGTCACAGGGGTGCAAAAAAAAATGTACTAAGAGCATCCCCACCGCGGAACTCATCCTCATCTCAACTCGCGCACGTGCGAGCGAATCGAGACTATCGTTACGAATTTACGTGATTTCGAGCTGAGGAAATGAGGCCGGCCTAATTTCGAGTTACCGAAATGAGGTCGGCCTCACTTTCTCAGCTCGAAAATCACGTAACTTCGCTGCGAGTTCGTAACGATAGTCGCGAGTCGCTCGCACGTGGGCGAGTTGAGATGAGGATGAGTTCCGCGGTGGGGATGCTCTAAGGACAATTTGCTGTTCCAGCTCTCTGGTATCCATACTCCAGTAAACCCCACTCAAATCCCGGCTGTCTGGGGCAAAAGTGGAGCTACAGTCTTTGTAGATGAGCACTCCATCTTTATCACATGCAGCACCATGAAGAATGCAACCCCCCCCAACAAAAGAGCTGAAAAGAGCATAGGAATCTACCTTGATGATAACATGTTAATCGCACTGTCTGTGCACTCACACGGTCACAAGAGAACCAAGGTCTTACTAGGAAAACAATTCGAAAAATATCGTCCACACGGGATAAGGCAACGACCCCACCAAAACCACCCCACCAACTCAAAATCAATAGAAAACAAGACCAGCTCAATTTTTAAAGAACACCCCAACAACTCCTACCAAAAAAAGCAACCTCCACACGTCAAAATGGAAGGTGGAAGTTCATTTGTTGGGTTTTGTTCCTATCGTCCCTCATCATGCAACATTCATTCTCTCTTCACAAAATGGAAATGCACCGACCAACCGACCCATTAAAATAAGCAATTCCTTTCCTTCCAAGCGCAAAAGTCATGGAACACCCATCTGACTCAGTTGTGCTCCTGAGACGGGGCAAACTGAGGTTGGGACCTATTCCATGCTCCACCCCCTCTGCCGCCTCTGAATCCACCACCTCGGCCACCCCGGCCACCCCCACCTCTAGGAGGGTAGGAGTTCCCGGGACCCCTTCCTCCATAACCACCATCACCATAGTTGCCACCTGATCGGCCCCGACCTCTCCCACGTCTATGTGAAAAGCACACACAAAAGACTTGCATATCTAGCCTCAACCAGACAAACTTGGGAAACAACTATTGTTGCTTGAAGGCCAACATGATGTAAACTCAGCTGGACCAATCAGATCAACACAGGAGAGTTGATCATGAGTCAAAACTGTCAGTGTTCGCTTCAGACACTTGTATAAAGAGTCCATACTACTTACCCTCCTTCCCAAGATCCACCCCTGTAGCCACCTCCACCTCCACCATAGTTGTTGTATCCACCACCCCAACCATGAGATGGTCCTCGTCCATAAGGAGGCCCTTGGCCACCCATAGGACCTCCACCACCATGCCTTTGGAAACCACCTTGACCACCATCGTACCCTCTTGGCCTTCTGGGGCCTCCAGGACCTCTTGGTCTAGCCTCCAAGCCAACTTGCTCAGAAGGCTGAGCAGGTGCATGCTTTGGGGCCTCTTGGGGAGGTCCTCTTGGTGGTGGCTTCATGTCCATTGACTGGTTGTGTCGACTTTGGGGGGGATGCTGGAGAAGTGAATCCTGAGGGGGTGCTGAGACCATCTCTGGCTCCACAACTACACATTGCATGAAAACTGTGTAAAACCGACATAGATTGAAGAAGTCCTTACAATTCCTGGAATCACAGTCCTTAATACAAGCAAAAAAAAAGAAAAAAAAGAACGCATTCAGCTGGTGACAGCACCACACCTGTCTGGCGCTCAACCTCAGGCACTCGGGGAGGTGGCATTCCACCAACGTTGGCCTCAGCGGGTGGATCTTGAGGAGTAGGTGCTCCAAACCCACCACCCTGTTGCCGCCCATATCCACCAGGGGCTGCTGCATTGGTCACCCCGAAAGCCATGGAATTGGGTCCGGGCATCTGGTTGGAAAAGGGTGGTGGTGGGGATACATGAGGTGGGGCGCTCAACGGCATCTCCAAGCTTGAGAATGGCAAGAAAGACCGAGGTGCAACACCAGTGGCCTCTTGTTGCTGCGGAGGCTGACTGGGGGCGATAACTGGGTTATAGGGTTCTGGGGCAGCACCAGTTGGCATGTGGGAATCTGGAACATGTCCAACAGCCTGCACACAAGGAGCATTCTTAACTACAGATTTCCTCACTGACGGATAAAACACCTCCATTTATTCTACAACATCCACGAAGGAGAAGTGCATGTCACTAAGTCTTACAATTGGATCCCCTCCCCTTGGCCTTACCACTGTTTCCCGCATAACAGGGGGTGCCTGGACTGCAGGGTCAATTTCTGGAACAGGGTCAGGAGTAGGCTCCTCGACCGGGGGTGCCACCACCACAGGTTCAGGCGGAGCCTGAGTAGGAGTAATGATTTCCTGTTTGAAGAAATCTGATGCCTTCAATGTGGTAATTATGTTCGTCATCTCTGCAACTGGAAACAGCAAGAAATACATTGCATGATGCTGTCCATAAAATCAAAACACATTCAATTCTGGGAAAGCTTTTGAATCTTCTTGGACAAAATCACAGGGGTGTGTCAACAGGAGGAGGAGCAGAATTCAGTGTGTCGAAAGAAAATCCACAAAATTCTCAGCAACCAACCTGATGTTTCATTGTCCACCAAGGCATCCGGAGTTCGGACAAAAGCTAATGCCATGTTTTTGCAGCGACTCAGGGCTTCCTAAATCATAAAACGATGAAAATTGAGTTCTGAAATGGAGAAAAATAAACCCACAACGGTGCAAGACTTTCCACATCCACCGAACTCGCTGGCAAAGAACCGGGCAAGCAGATTATTCTGTTGTCTTCCGAAAAGTATGCTGGTACCTCATGTGTGAAGCCATCCTCCACAGATCTTGTGAAGAGCGATTTTCCAAATGCAGCCAACTTCTCCAAGTCTTGCCTTTCGATTGGCTTGCCCTGTTGGCGTGATCAAGACATCAGCAATGACCGCAGGCCTTGTGGGTAACTTTTAGTGGGACAGCTGAATAATGGAAATAGAGAAAAAAGAAAAGAGGTGGTGTGAAACTGACCTCGCTTGACTCTTCCCCACTCAAAAAAGCCTCATAGTCTGCTTCAGTACCACCAACACCGAACACCTGCAACAAACAAATAAGAACAGTTTAAACCCAGCAAGACATCTACAAATATAACTTCTTTCTAGTGTGAAGTTCAGAAGCACCAATCTGGTTGGATTTTCTAAAACCGGTTGTGAACAACGTTTCGAATTTGTTGACCGAACAGCGGTTAGCAACCTTTACCTGAGACACATACAACAAGTCCAGAATCTGGCCAGCATCGTCATTGTCGGCTTTCGGTTCGGAAGAAGAGTCGATGGTGGATGCTTCCTCCTCTTCCTCCTCTTCTTCATCGTCTACCTCGCTTGGTTCGTTCTCCGCTTTCGCATCAGCAAGTGCTTTCTCCACCGCTCCATCGATCTCCTTCTTCAAGGCCTTTTCCACCAAGGGCTCAACACGAGACAGTTCCTCCAGAATCGCAGTAACTTGAATCTTGGAAGCCAGAGTTTTCACCTGACACAACAGCGCAGCCTTAACACAGGAGAAAAAAAAACACCACGACCCTCCCTCAAGGATGACGTCCGAGAAGGC
This sequence comes from Bryopsis sp. KO-2023, assembly GCA_030272585.1. Classification (NCBI taxonomy): domain Eukaryota; kingdom Viridiplantae; phylum Chlorophyta; class Ulvophyceae; order Bryopsidales; family Bryopsidaceae; genus Bryopsis; species Bryopsis sp. KO-2023. The sequence goes on from BSYQ01000005.1 coordinate 6,686,284, forward strand.
CAGCCCAACTCTGTAAAACTCGTTTGGGCGAAGTATGTAAATTGTACAGTCCACCTCCATCAACCACAAGCGAGACTCCATGAAATACTTGACGTTACGCCCTGCCCCTCTACCTGGTCGTCGTTGATTTCCTTGCCAGAAGCTTGGGCCTCTTCGATAACGGAGATTTTCTGAATCTTTTTCCTGGCAGCCCTGATCCTTCGGTTCAGCACTTGCATCACCGTGTCCGCAGCAGGCTCGTCCTGTGCATCTTTTCCAGGGGCAATTGGGCCCGAGGTTGGCTTTTGCTTGGTTGCGGCGGCCTTCTTCTTGACCATCGTGCTCTCTCTTCCGGAGCGGTGTTCCTCCAACCAGAGGTACGAAAAGTACGCGAATTCTCTTGCCGATAGAACGTCCAAGCAGACCGTGTGCGAGCGTGCTGTTGTGTTTCGTGCACCTTCCCGAACCGAAACTGCGCCAAGAAGCGGAAGGAGGCGATAAGTACGTCTATGACGTCCATGACTCATCCACGTCAGCACATAGAACTCGCTCCTTTGCTTTCCCTTGATTTTCCCTCTGCGGCAACGAGACGAACCACACCAGAAATCGCTGCTGGATTTAACGAACGAGCCAGGGGTGACGAGAGAGTTCCAACGAACGAAACTCTTGAGGTATGCAGGGTTGCAGAACTGCCGCGGCGACGCGAAGTGGATTCTGGGGAAGAGGGTTCCCTGGTCGGACATCTCAGCGTGTGTGCCGCCGTCGGGACTCGAAGGCTGTCCAGTCCCTTCTGAAACCTGTAAGGGTCCCTAACATTCTTTTCGGAACGGACCAACACTTCCTATAGGGTGGCACCTCTCCCTGAGTGTTCATATGCAGCGTTATCTGTTGCTTTAGGAATTCCTGAAAACTTCACTGCTGAATTTTTGGATCTGAAAGAGAGAATGAGTGGCTGATACCAGGTTACTGTTTAGCTCAGTCAGATTCGTCGAAGGCATCATGGTGGCAAAATCCAGAAGAGGTTTACATCAGGCTGCGCGTTGACGATTCCATCAGGGGAAAGGACATCGATTTCGAACTGCACCCTACAAGACTGAGGTTGTCTGCCAGGGAAGAAACTTTGCTGGAGGGCTACTATGATGATGCTGGAGAAGTCGACATCGATGGTAGGTGCATGTACTCAAAGAATTGAATTGGATGCAAGGGAGATCCACATAAGAACAACAAAAGAAAATAAAGTTTTCTTCCAGGAGTGGTGTGCTCAACCTGGTATTTCAAATAGAGAAAAGAATATGCAGGGAGATAGACAAACTCAAAATAGCATTGTGAATCTGTCAACATCAAAGATTGGTTTCCTTGGTGACGAGTTTCAGTCTCTCTGTTTTGGTGGTTCTGAACATATTTTTGTTTCGGCTGGCTTGTTAGGGAGTTTTTGGGAGATCGAGGAGGAGGATGGGGAAAAATCTGTCTTGATAACATTGTTAAAGCAAACCATGGGGCATATGAGCTTTGAGGACTTGTTTGAGATGGATCGTGTCAACACAACGTTCACAAATTGGGTAGGATCACAGTTTTTTCAATGGTTTCATGAGCAGGTGCCCCGCCCTAATGGGCAAAAAAAGATAAGAAGATTGCTGAACCAGAAGTAATTAATTAGATCGAGAGTAAATCACATAGTTATTTCCCCACAACTAAAAATGGAGTAATGAAATTGGTTGAACTTTTTGAGCTCAAATTATTGTCCAAAAATTATATATATTTTTTTTATGACATCAAGACTAAAGCCCTGGTATGCAAATGAGTAATGTGGACCCAGCAACAAGTGGTTTTCAATTGTTCTTTAAATTGTCAGTTTTCCAGAGAAAACGTACAGCATTTACAGAGAAGATTTGGTACCCTTTTCACTACAATTTTAGTTCTTTGATCATTCCAGGGTTTGTTTCGTAGGTATACATGGATTATGTACTCAAGGGCAAAGATGACGAAGGATTGGAAACATCCAGGATGTTGGGTAGAGTGTTTTACGGATTATATGGGTCAGCAATGCCTGCAAGTACGAAAAGGTTTTGCCAGCTTTGCACCGGGGAGATGGGGGAGCATTCCTCTGGTATGTAGGCACAAAGATAAGAATCAGCATAAAAAATATTAATTGGGTATTGTGTTGGACCAACAACAGCTAACAGGAACGAGTGATTACAGGGGTATGGAATGGAGATAAATTATTTATTTTTCTATTGGATATTTATTATTGATCCTGCGTATATCAAAATCTCCAAGCCCTGTTTTTGTGGAATGATTTCAACTTGAATTGATGTTGTACACTCTGAATCAAAGAAGACCACTGAGCAGTAAAATAGTCACACTCAGTTGATGCTTTGTTCTGTGGACAGTGATAGTGGACATGAGTGTGATTTCAGCAGTTGGTAGAAAGATGACTTCTTGCTTCAGAAGAAAAAGTTTCTTCAGCAATGAGTTTCTTAAAATTAATTTCTGAATCCAGAAAATGTTATGTGATTTTCAGGTGAATTGTACTGGTACAGGGGCACTCGTCTTCACACAATCATTCCTGGTGATAGAATTGAAGGAGGCGATATTCTGTCTGGTGATGGCTCTGGTAGACTCTTTGAGGATATACCGAAAGGCTTCAAGGTTTGTAAATAACCAATTGCTGCCGTTTTGACAAAAGAAAAAATTCTGCTCTTGTTGATTGCTGAGAATTTAATGATTTTTGTCTTTTTTTATGTCACTTGCGTTTGAAGCTCAAGGTGTTGGTGTTGGTTGTGGAACTGAAGGGGTCTTTGTTGTAGAAACTGGAGGATGATGTGAACAAGATTAAATTCACAAAGAAAGGGATGCTAGGAATGAAGGATTCACTGTTTTGTGTCGGCTGGGAGCCCAACCCAGATTCGAAGGTAAAGAAATGTGACCTTGAAAGAAAGAAAAAATCTCAGTGCGTTAATATGGAACCCCGCCAAGGTGAACTAATTGTTTTTTGATAAGAGGGCAGAATGATTGTGATATGTTCAGTGAGTATCATGATATTGAATCTTATTCTCTAGTTGGACGAGATATATATATATTCTTTGCTGATTTTTTTTCCTCTTCCAGGTTGCCGTGATAGGCCGAGTGTTTGACGACCCCAGCATGTCAATCTTGGGTCAAATCTGCGAAATTGCTGGGTCCCAGACTGGGGATCCGAGCAGGGAAATCATGATATCTGATTGTGGTGTGATTGAAGAGGAGAATCTTGAGACCATGGTTGCCGAGGAAAGGCAGCGGCGAATTTTGGCCCCTGTAGACGAGGACACTCGGGATATTGACATGCAGGATGATATTGTTGGCAAAATGGATGAGTTCTCAGGGAGTTTTGGTTCGTCGCCACAAACAGGTGGCTTCAAACCCATCGATTTTGGAGAATAGATTATAAGGTTACCCCATTGTTGATAAGGAGAATTGCACGTTTGATTTCACATGAGGTGCCCAAGGTTGCCTCTTTGAAGGGAAATATAGTCCTTAGCTTAGATAACTTCTGTTTGATTTTCTGATCAAACAGTTTTATTGATCATCTTCTTTTTTTACCCGAACCTGAAAACGATGAAGCACAGAGCACCCCTGAAACTGGTAATCCACAGAAATCTGTGCTCTTGGCTTTGTCTTTTGAGCAAATCTGTGTTTCTTGTCTTTTTTTGTGACCAGTCTGTTATGATTTGCAACACTGGAGGTGGTGGATGAATAGGAATATATATAAGAAAATCTCTTTAGATCAACACTCGGGGTATGATTTTTTCATTGATATATATATATTTCTAATATTGTTTTTTCCAGATCCAGAAGGCCTTGGATAACCTGTAAATCTCTTACTTTGTATGGTTCATAACTGTTTTTGAATCAAGAGGCTTTTTGAAAATACAATTAAAATACACATTCGTTTTTTTACATTTTCTATGATATGAAACAATTATATGCCGAATTGATCAACGTTGGTGTCAAGATAATTTTTCACTGTTGTGTTGTACTGCTCTGTCCACATATGTTATAGTTTGGGCCTGGAGGAACGATTTGTATCCTGAAATTGAGCATGATAAGCTTGGATAATTAAGAGGACGAGCAAAAACAGATATTGGTCCGTTATTTTGCAAGAATATTTTCTTTTTGGGCGACGCTTGCACTTCGTCGATGAGTCCCCAAGAGGAATCGTCCCCAGAATCGTCGCCAGCCACTCGAATCGCTAAAAAAAGACTCGTCGTGTGTGACACAGGCTCAGAGTGCGACTCATGAAATCGGAATATTATGACATAGAATCTAATTCTGGTTGAGTTTGAAAGTGCCAGGTTAACCAACTCTTGGAGCCCGAACCCCTCAACCTCTCTACCCACACCAAACCCAACCCAGGTAGGCTTTTGAACAGAGCAAACTATGAAGGGATATAGAATGCAGCCTGCGCCACGAGTCGCGCGGGAAACGGTGGAGAAACAAGGCAGGTCCGAAAATCCCTATAATTTCCACATGAATTTTCGGACCTAGCTCGTTTCTCGAACATTTTCCGCGCGAAAAAGTTCCCCCCCACGGAAAACGGTTCTCCACCCACACTACTCGTGGTTTGCGGCGTTTGTGGGGGGTTTGGAGGGGTGCAGACGTCTTCTACACTGATTTCTTTTTTTTTGGCTTTTTAAATCTCGGAATATGTTTTTCGTTTCGATAGTTATCCTTGTTTTTTTACTTTATTCAGTTTAAGTTGTTTTTTCGCCGAGGACGAGTCTTTTCGCACGTGTTTTGTGCGCCTGGCGGAGTGTAGATTAGTTCTACACTAACATTTGTTTTTCTTCCAGTTTCGTCGAGCAAAAGCTTTTAGATTCGATTTTTTTTGCTTGTTTCGTTATATGTTGGGGTTGGGGTTGTGTTTCCACGCACAGGGAGCCCTTTCGCGCGGAAAACGGTGGAGGAACGGGCGAGATCCGCCCATTTCTGTGGGATCTACAGAAATAGGCGGATCTCGCCCGTTTCTTCACCGTTTTCCGCGTGACTTGGTTTCGTCTGCGCGTTTTGACGTGGGAAACCCCCTAGCGTTGTCGCTTTTGGGTTTGGGGGCCGGAGACTCGCTTGGGGGGGGGGTCGAATTTGATGTAGATTTGTAGGGGATTAGTATGTATATATATAACGTGGTTACATATATAAAACACGCGGATGTTAGCGATAGACGTCCGCTTTAGTTTTAAAGTTAAAGTGGTTTAAACTTACCGAAAGGAAAAAAGGCGAGCATGGTCGTGATAACCACCGAGTAGGTGTTTGTTCCTCTAAAAAAAAGGGAATTCTAAGAAAGAACTTCGAAAGAGAAGAAGGAAAGTTTTCCGATTCGTGGGAGTCGAACCCACGAGGTGCCCCTATCGGTCTTTTCTTGAAATGTGTTTTGTTTGGTGTTTTTTATAGGTGTATCCATCGTGGACAGCAGGTGCATGAATACCTCACTCTTTTGCGGGGACGTTGGGTCGTCTCCGACGAGTCGTTAAAAATAGACGGGAGAGAGAGAACGCAAAAACGGTTCAACGTGGACGGAGACAAAAAAAAGGCTTAACATTACATTTAGGCCTTTCTTTGTCTCCGTCCACAAAATGAAGTGAGGGGGTGCCGAAGGGAGGGGGGGCTCGTGCCTTTTACTTGGGAAGGAGTGGCTCGAATCTTTTGGCCGAGGAACCCTGAATGGGTGTACGCCGTGGCGGCCCCGTGGATCGAAAGCCTTTGGGAGGAGGGTGGATTCGAGGCCCTCGCCCCCCCCGAGGAGGGAGAGGAGCCCGAGGAGGGAGAGGAGGGAGAGGAGGGAGACACTACGAGAACAACCAGGCTATACGATACGTTTTTTGTATCGTATACGGTACACTCTGTATCGCACGCGACGTGAATTGTATCGTACGATACAAAACGTACCGTATAAACTGGGTCAACCGCACGTTTTTACGATACGTTTTGTGTATGGTATGATAGCTCAAACGCAGCGTACGATGTTTGGGAGAAACATCGTATAGTGGTCGAACTATAGCGTACGATGTTGTGAGGGAAACATCGTAGAGTGGTTCAAACTTAGCGTACGATATTTCGAGGGAAGCGCGTCGATATCGCGATATCACTGTTCGATATGGCAGTGGATCGTGTCGTACACTGTTCACATGGAGATACGATGAGAGCAACAATGATAATTCAATGATATCCAGGACTCGAACCTGGTTGGACTGCCACCTGGCATACCATCTATACAGTTTGCACTTTCAAATACTCTGTGCAACTCGCACAATGAAAGATGCACTGGCCCTGCATTTGCCTAAATCTAGCTGAGAAGTGCTTGTGCCTCCTCTTCAATTTTGATTGCTAGCTTTTTACATGCAGCCAGCATTATCACTCCCATTTTTGGAAGTTGTCATGGCACATATGGCTCTTGCTCTCCTCCAGTCCACTTCCTTAAAAGGAAACAGGGCAGGGTCTGGCAAATAGTCAATACCATCCAATAGATTCAGGTTGTCCACACCACCAGGAACTTCTTAGACCCCAGGCTGCATTCCCCTCCAAACCACCACCTAACTACAAAGGAAGCTCTAATAGAGGAAACAAGGTCATTTGGAAATAAAATCTTTATATCGACAGAAACATCGATAAGATTCCAGCACCACCACCTACTTCACCATTTTCAGTCTCATAGGGGGAACAGAAAATCTCTAGTTTGAGCCCCCCCCTCCAAACTGACACCGACAAATGTCTGATTAACTCTTGCAGCAGCCTCGCCACACCACCCAGCAAACCAGTGTCTCCACCATGGCAAGGATCCTGATGTTCTGGAATGCCAATTACTGGAAACAAAGAAAGGAAAATACAGTTGAACGGGTACATAAAAAGCATATGAAAACCCACCTGGTTTTTGTTCCATTGTATCAAGCACACCCCTTTTTTCTCCCCACTCGTTTTTTGCAGGAGTCTGTGATTCCCTTGTCTTCCCTCTTATCCCAACTCCTTCGCCCATACACACACAAAAAAAAAAACAAGAGTGCTCCACATTCCTTGTGTCAGGGGGCTTGGGCACAGTAGGCACTGGCAGATCAGACTTAAAGTTGTCAGAAATAACTGGATCAACAAAGGACTCGACTTCATTTGTGCCAAACGAATGAAAACAATACAAGAAAAACGCTGAAGCGCACCTGCTGCAAGCACTGCAACATCGTCATCCTTCCTGGGAGGACCACCACCAATTTCACAAAATGCAACACTTTCTGTAGCGCCGGTTACCTGTTTTCTCTTCAACCCCTCTGTAGCACCCGAATGAGCCACATCCATATTCTGCCCACCCTATTATGCCTCGCATTTTCGATCTCCGGGTGGAATTTCCTCTCGGCCTCCAGGCTTTTGTTGTTGACCCACTGAGGTATCTTTCAAATCTGATAGCAGACCAGGGGGTGTTTCATTATCCCTATTAACAGCGGGGTTCTCTTCATCCCCATCCCAGCATATCTTGATACTGGAGCAAGCATCACAGCTAATGCAACAGCATGTATGCCGTTTTTCGGTGCAAATGGATGGTGTTCAACTGACTCTTAGATCGAATGTCAAACCCCGAAAACGGTTATCTGTTCTAAAGTTAGCAAAACCTTTTTGTCACTCTGCAGAATGCACACACATATCAAAAGGGCGTTAAAGGCACACAAAGCACACCAATGCTCATAAGAATAAACGAATACACAAGGGGAAAGGGGGAATTTTAGAGAAAACTATCCCTAAAAAATCAATACACTTGTCAACCGTCACAACCCCAAGACTACACCAAAGGGCCCTGGAGACAAAACAATTATCACATTTTAAAGCACAGCAACCATCGCCAACCCTGACCTGGGACCTGAGATTCCGCAGTGTCGTATGAAACAAACCCAGCAAAGCAACCCCAATCAGTGCCGGGAAAATCGTACAGGAGCGGCTCAATCCGGGAAAGACAGGGTACGGACGGGACCCTCGCGTCCCCTAGCCATAACTCACGCGGTCGCGTTTCGGCTCAAGGGACGTTTTTTTACTTCCCAATGTCAAACTTACAGAAAGAAAAACGGAGCCCCCATACCTGGAGAGGTGGTATTGCACAGCGAGGGTGGGCGAACTTGGACAAGGACTCCCATTTTCCCTCTGCTGCCGCGGGCCCGGCATTCGCAATTCACTTTTTCGCTCGCCGAAACCAGTCTCAACAGCTCGATAGCAGCGGCAAGGAAAATGCTGCGATAAAATTTCGGCGCAGACATGTAACGATAAAGAATATAACATCAATCATTTCACTCTGTCATCACATCCACCACCACACCAATCTTGTTTCCTCCATGAGACGAGTGAGTGTGGGGGAGACTGGGACGTGCGACACGAAAAGCGGTGGAGTTGGTCCACGATACTCAGAGGGTTCGACTCCCTCGCGCTTTCCTACCTTTTCAGCACCCGGTTCCAAAAGACAGAGGTGTGGACGATACGAATAGGTTGGGGATACCGCAGTGGGGTCTTTACCGCACTGTGGGTGACAATTACAAGAGGCGCGGTATCCCCCACTGAAAGAAGAAGGTAAAGAAGGCAACGGCTTTGCGGCTTGGACACCTTCTGCGTGCGATGTTTTTATCGTACGATACAGAATCAGCCGAAAACAAAGGAATTTGTATCGTACGATAAGATATTTGTATTCCACCAACCGCCTGTTCCCGCGATTCATATCGACTCTACATGCTCACTCGGGAGCGGTGGCTGACGCGACTGCCACCGCTCCTGCGGAGCGGTCGCATCAGTCTGGTCGACCGCTCCCGAGGGACCGTGACCTGTGATATCCCCCCCCCCGATCAGACTGCGTGACGCGTGCCGCCGTTACCGTCATCCGCTCCGACAAGGCCCCGCCCCCCCCCCCCACAACCCCCCAAACCCGCATCGTTCGCCCCGTCGGAATCAGAGCGCGCGCGTTCGTTCGGTTCAAGGTCGCGGGTCGGCGAGGGCGTGCCGACGTGCCGAGCGGCTCGTCTCTGTGGTTGGCGCGAGGTAGGTGGTCTTTTGCCCACAGGTGGTGGCGAGGGGGTGGAGAGTGTGTTTTTTTTTTAGAAGTGCAGGAAAAATAAACTCAGTTTTCCCTTGAGGAATTATTCGAAAGATAGAAAGAGAAAAAAGAGGGGTGGGGGTGGGTAGTTTGAATAAAAAGAGCTGAATTATTTATTTTACAATTCACAAGGTAAATGAATGTTATGTTTTTTCTAGAAAGAAATAGGGATTCCAGGCACATGTTTCTGTTGCCACTGACCCCAGCGCCAGGGGGGTCAGCATTAGAATAGTTGTGACTGCTGTGTTCTGGGGTTTCAGTTGAGGACCATCCCTTGTCTGGTTGAACAGTCCCAAGCAAGGCTTAGAGCTTTCCCTCAACCGCCATGTGAAGCAAGTAATATGAAGAAAGAGAAAAAAAAGGGATAGGGGTGGGTAGTTGGAAAAAAAAGGGTTAACGTATCTTTGTTCCCGACGGTTGGGACTGCTGGGAACTGTCTTGCTTTTCTTGTCTGTGGGTGGGTGTACAACCACGCAAAGAAGCATTTCTGAACTCACTTTTGCGCACTTTCGCCCACCGAGGTTCATTTGCTTGTTCTGACAGCTCCCAACATCTTTCAACGCGCACCGTAAGCAGCAGTGCAAATGGAGTAGTGGAACTGAGCAGCTGTGGATGGTGCACGAGAAAACGAATAGCTCGTGAAACTGCTTTGAATGCACTAGCAGGCTCGTTCACAAAATCAGGAAAACAGTTCCACCTCTGCCATCGCCTTACTCAGCAAGTGGTGTCAGTTGGTTCTGACACCGTGAAGCATGCTGAGAAAATCTTTGAGAGGGAGGCCATCAGTTTTTGATCTTTTGAACTGCCCAATGCATGATGGACGCGATTCGATGGGCAATGCCGACAGCATGGCAAAGAGACCCCAATGTGGTGAGTCCATAACGCCCGCACCACCATTGCCTGTAAGGAAGGAACCCACACCTTTTTGTTTGTGGTCGATTTCGGATAGGGACACCTTGACAGCGGGGAGGCTTGTTTTCTCCCATCCACCCATCTTGTGTATGTTTGCAGTTCTTTTCTTCTTGGGAGTGAACTAGTCCACATTTTATTTTTCCTCTTTCAAAGAGCCCCTCGTAGACTTCATTCATTGTTTGCTTCATAGTGTGTTTTCTGAACGCAGAACTATCAACAGTTTTTCCAACCCCTGTGGAGTGATGACACCAGCCTGAAGACTTTTTATCCTCCTCCAATCTCCCAGCCCATATCCATTGTACTGTGTTGGATTCTTTTTCCATAGTTGTATTTTGCGTTGATTCGATGTTTCTGTCTGGTTGCGTTTTCCCATGGCGATTGGGGCGGGCGTGGAGTTGGAGAAGGTCGATGGGAAAGGGAAAAGCAACGGAACTGTTAATGAAAAGCGTAACATTACCTGCCAAGATCAGTGTTGTTGGTTCATCAGGGTAGTGTTGAAACCAGAGGGTAAGATTTTAAAAGAATATCAAATTGGGTATTCCTGGCAATTGGCAACAGGAAATGGGAGGGGGAGGAAGGACAGCAGGGCCGCAGAAAATCAAATCCAGACAGTCGAAATTCAAAAAATGGTTGTGTTTGGAACGAAGGGGATTGCTTGGCGAGCGGGCGGGGGTGGAGACAGAATTGGGTTGTGGGAGGAGCTTTTGTTTGTTTTGCGGCAGGGTGGGGGAAAGATTTTCAAAATGGAAGAAAATGTAGAGCTGGAGTTCTTGAAAAAGAACTACAGGATATCTGTGTTGCTCTTGTGGAGAAGAAAAGGGCGAAAGTCTAGAGGAAGGGGGCAAAAAAAAATCGATTTGTATTTGTCTGCAAGAAAAACAGCACAAGGGGGGGGGGGGGGGGGGAGAAATAGTGGCAGGTTCACCTACACTTTGCCAGATGGTTGTTTCCCAAGGAAAAGAAGTTCAGGAAGTTTAGGGGAGGGAAGGGTGGGTGCAATTGACGAAAGGGAGAAAGAAAATGACGAGCAAGAACAGAGTGTAATGCTTGGATGCTTCATTGCTTACAGCCCCATTTTTTTTGGGCTTTTCTGGCTTGAGGGGCGGGAGGGGGGAAGTTGTGAGGGGATGGTGCATGTTTTTCCCTGTCACTCCCCTCTCTCTCAACTCCTATTTAAATGTTTTGAAATGTGTCCTGCGCCATGCAGTCGCCTGCCTTATTCTTCCCCCCACCCCCACCCCTTTTTTTGTTGAAAAGAATAAAAAGTTGTTTCATTCATTTCTAACGAGCAAGGAAAATTTGGACCACCACGAAGAATGAGCGTGCGCAGAAATTTAACAAAAGCTGCAAAAAAAACAGCCTAGTAACTCCGAGAAAAAACAAAGAGCTCACTGCAAAAATCAGAGAGTGCTTTCAGTTGCTGCTCAGAAAACCAGTGCTGCACTAGTTCGATCGATGTGAAACCGACTCTGTTCCGAATGATGTGACTTTGGTGGATGGTTTAAGTCGCTATCTGAGGCAGGCAACGAGAAAACAGACAGCGTCGTGGTGACCGCGGTTGTGTTCTTGACGGCAGTTGTTTCTGCGATGGAAGGAAACGATGACGGTGAGGTGTTACCAGTCCAAGGTCAGGCGCAAGACGCGAGGGAAGGAAACGATGGCGGTGAGGTGTTACCGGTCCAAGGTCGGGTGGAAAAGGCGAGGGGCGAGAAATGGCTGGAAGGTTTTTCTACCCGCCTCCCAAGTAAAATAAACTGGAATGGTTACATCCCTTTCGCCTTCAACCCCGCGAAGCCAAGTTTTTTAAGCAGGTGGTTACTTTCAAAAGGAACAAAAAATCAAGCGATTTTTTATAAATCAAGAAAAATCAGTTGTTTAGTGGAGGATGAACAGTTCAATTGCAAAAGTCGCAATATATACATACATATTTTTCTTTTTTCTTTTATTTTTATTTTTATCTTTTGTTTTTTCAGGGTATTTGCAACTTTTGCAACTGAAGATTGGCAGTTGTTATTGCCCTTTAATGGGATTAATCTTCCTCAATCTGTGAGCCCCGCCAAACAACAGAAAATTATAGATTTCGTGAAAAACATGGTCCGGGCAACGTTAACGAGGGGTGCTCAAGATCGCCACGATACGGGCGGAGCAAATAAAGATTATTGGCCTCGCCAATACGAATTCTTGGTAAGTTAAAGTAATAGGATCTAAATATCTATCTGTATATTTACAGAAATATAAATTGGTATAACTGGTGATCTACGGAAACGAAAATTTTCCAGCCCTAAAGTGATTTTACAGAAATAAAGCAATTCAATACCTTGGTATTGGATGCAAGTTTATCGAAAAATTGATTGATATTTGATGTGCTTCTTCTCGTGAGTGATGAGATGAGGTGACATCAATATCTGATGTGCTTTAATGGTGAGATGACATATCAGGAAACAAAAATTCTGTGGTTTTTTCTGCTACAATTTATCAAAAGGCTTTGTGGCAGTTTTTCAATTCTCTCTGCATCTCAAGGTGATTAAATAGTTCTGGCAGTTCTGTAATTTTTCCTGGGACTGCATCTCATGTGATTGAATGTTTCTGGCAGTTCTGTAATTATTCTGGGACAGTCTATTAAGGGGCTTAAACTACTTTTTAAGCCCCTTGATACACTGTCCCAGAAAATGATCTTGTTTTTCCAGTTATCTTTAGCTTTCTTTTGTTTTCCAAATAAGAAAAAGTAGGAAGTCATTGGGTGATCAATCAATGAGCCGTGCAGTGATTTTCTGTAAAGATTTTTTGTGCTTGTTCGATCACAATACATTGCATGCCAGCAGGAACATATGCACATAACATTGCAGACTGCCATAAACCACCATAATGAAAAAATATCCAGCCTGCCTGATTGGGGCTGTTCACAAGCAGCCCAAGGGATTGAAGGCTGTTAAAAAACAAACTATACTCTTTTTAATTGATCATTTCCTTCCTTTCATCTCCATATATCTGAGAAATGAATGTGGAGTCCAGAATTTTGTGAAGGAGCGGCCTCATTTGCATTGTGGCTTGAAAGAAGTTGGGAATTTGCTGGGGTATGAAATGGATCCCAAACAAAAAGCTCAGGAGTTAGGTGTTTGGGAGGGACCTCATTTTTTGGTCACGGAGAAAGCGGTTTTGGAATTTTTCAAGTTCAAACAGTTCACAGTTGCCGAGGAAGCCAAGCAACAGGGGGTAATAATCAGGCCCACTATTGGAGATGAAAATAAGAGAGCAAAAGTGGATCTACGCAAACTGAAGGTAGTTTTCAATATTTATTATTTTGTTACATCTTACTAGGCTTAAAAGCTCTGGAATCTTTTACCTTAGTTTCAGTGTGTGGAACTCATATAAGATGTAGCTTACCTATGAATTGTGAACACCACCCATGTTTGCTTTATGTTCTAAGAAATGAACTTTTGAAGCCTACTGATTTCTGCAGGATACCTTATCTTCTCATGTCCCGACAAAGGCGAGGACTACGCGTCGAACGAAAGAAAAACCTGTCATGGTGAGATGTACAGAAAATACAATTTTAATGCACTAACATTGATTAAACTATAAACTCAAATTTGACCATCTTATAATTTTTTTTTTGTGAAATTCTTGTTCTCAGAATTGAACACATAAGATTGGTTGCATGTGGGCTGCAAAAATTTTACAGTTTTTTTCTTTTTTTTTTTTCTGGGGGGGGGAAATACTCTTGCGGTCTTGTTTACCTCTAGGACAGAAAAAAACGATGTTAAACTCCGATGGGAACATGTTTTTCTTCATTTTTATCGCCACCATAAATCCTATCCCCACTTTCACACGCTACATACCTGAAACCTTTGCAAGCATTGTAGATTGTGTGCCAAAGAGTCCCTACAAAGAGAAAAGAAAATACACTTACTTTAATTTGATTTGGTTCTAGTTGGGAGAGTCAACGATTAAGAGCTACAGATCGGCTTTAACACAACTGGAACGATTTCAACATGGCATCTTCGAAATTCAGAATCACTTGACCCCGTACAAAGATCGGGTCGAACTGAAGGCCACTTTGGAGGTCTTAATGGCAGAAGCGAAAGCTGCGAAAAGCGAGTGAGTTACTTTGTTGTTTTTCTTTGTTGCCACTTCGTTATTGAATGTGTTTTTCACTAAACTATAGCAGCACTTAAAAAAGTCTTTAATGTCTTTCAGAAACGCTGTCGACAAAAGCTGGGGCACAATTTCAACCTACCCAACAGTTGCGCAGGTCTGGATGTTTCTGGACTATTTGGTTGGTATGGGTGCAAGCACAAAAAGCAACGATATGGATGCCCACACAGGGCTCACATGCATGTAAGAAAGATTCAGATTAGGTGATTTTATTGTTATGTTTCAACCTGATCACCATGCTGAAGATAATGAACACACCTTTTGAAGGTCAGTATTTCATGAGGCACTCATGGCTTTGGAGAGAGGCGACAACACCTTCAGAATAGCCTATTCCGACAAACAGGTGCTCGAAATATCCGATTTTTCTCCATGTCCTGGAACTATCAAGATGCAAGTGTTCGTCACGATTGCCAACCGAGGAAAAGGAAACCGGGTACGAAAAACTCGTTAACAGTGGCTTGGCGCTCCAGGCCGATTGCCATGGAACAAATGTGACATCCAGAAATAGAAGCAAAAATTCGACGATTTTGTAGTTCATACTTTTCTTTGTTGCATTTATTCTGTTCAACCATTCGTACCTTCGTTTGATCGTTTGCGTATGAAATTTGTAAGTGGTTTGGCTGATAAGCCGATGGTCGGGCTGATACAACGGTGGGTCAAGTGACACTTTTTCCCACAGAAATTCTAGCAGGTCAGGAAACTATTGTCTGAATCAGTTGTGTTTACAGAATTTCAACAAGGATTACTATCCCAAGGTGCCAAACACGAACCCCTTAAGGTGTGGGGTAGTATGGGATGCGTGCCTCCTAGCTTTCAGGCATGACGTCATGGGGGTGCAACCTCCTGATTTTTTCAGCACAACTCTTGACGGAGTTTCTTCCTCGAAGTTTCGACGACCTTGGTAGGAGGGAAAAAAAAAAAAAAAAATAGAAAAAAAAAGAAAACTTCTAAAAATAAATGAATAGATGTTTTCTATTTCTTTTTTTTTTCTTTCTTTCCTTTTTTCCTTTTTTTTTCTGACCTTTATGTTTATATTTTAGGTATGATGATTGTTTTTATGCGCAACTCAACCATCGCCGGAAGAATAACAACGTCGGGAAAAAAAAACCCGATGATGATATTACCCTCGCGGATCGTCTTGCTAATATGCAGAAAATGAAACAAAGCACCTTATTACGAGACGCCGTTCAATATGTAAGTGAAAACGCCTTCTAAAGCAGAAAATTTTCAGGAGAAACCGATAGGGAGTCATTAAGACTCGTGAAAATTTCTGTTGTTTTTGTATATATTAAAAGGATGACTCCTCACATGTTTGAAAAAATAACTTTTCTGGAGTTTTTTATCAATTTAAATATTTTTTGGGGAAACAGCGATGCCTAGATTGTACAAATGCTTTTCATCACATGAAGTTTTTCTTTGCATCAAGGAAGAAGAAGCTGATTGCAACAGTAATCTCACTGAGCCGTATCTTTTATCCTCCCTGGAACGTATCTTCAGCCAGGCGCTGGGTGCAGTTGGCATAACATCCACCCTGCATGTGCTGCACTTGATGCGTGAATACGGAACATTCATGCTCACGCTTGCAAAGTCGGTAATTGTGAAACTTGTTTTTCTTTAAAGTGTTCTACTATTTCTTGCATTTTCATGAAATGTGTTGGTGAAGGCTGGAAGCCACTCCCAGCTCACACACTGTGCAAATGAGCAAACCTACCTCAAAATCAACAGATTTTACTTGTTTAAGAGCTTCCCACCATTTTTGCAGTGTGGACAGAGTACAACTCCTTGAGCTTGGTCACTGGGGAGATGACAAGGATGGTGGCAGGTCCAATATGAGCGCCTCGTACAAACATTTACCCAATCCAAACGTGATGGCAAAGGTTGCAGGATTTTCTGATTATGATTCTTATCGTCCATATTGGGCATCTTTATCACCACCATCATGTTTGGTGGACTTGGTTCTTCCATATTTCAGGAAATCTTTGCAGGAATTAAAAGAGGTGCGCTCAAAATATATGTTGGAGTGTAATTGTATCAAAGAACTTGTTTCGAAATAACCCAAACAGACCACACTGTTGGGCCAGAGCTGAACCATTCTCCTCAGCTGGCATGAAAGTTTTTTTTCGAGTTCAGTTCAATCCATTCATGAAGAAGCAGTCAGGGTTTGGGGGTTGAGAGCAACGTGTGCTGAGTTTTTTTGATGGGATAAAGAGATCTATGGCTTGCTACTGTTGGCCCTCTTTTGCTGTGGGTTACAAGTTTTGATTGATCGAGTGTTGCGGAGTATGGTCGCACTTGCAAAACCTTGCAGTGCACCACCAGATGTCTGACAATTGATGCCTATACTTGCAGCCATATTCAAACCTTTACAAGACATTGATGTGCGAATCATTTTATCTATCACCAATAAAATTGACGATGTGATTGGCAGCTCACAGCTACTGCAAGCCTTATTGATGCCAAGGGAAGTGAAGAAATCCAAGATGGTGTTCGTCATTTGTGGGACGGTCAAGCTGTACAAACTTGCACATACATTTGTGAAGCATCAATCAAGATGATTCAAGCTGCACCATATATTGCTGTAAGTTCTCTCCTCATTTCAATAAAACTTTGGACGATTTCCTGTTCCAAAAACCAAGTCATAGGACAGCACTCCAAAACAAAAGATATCCACTGTGGCTATCTGGCCAATCAATTTTCGAAAAGGATCTGAAGTGAATCTAAACAGGAATTCTGAATCACTCGGAGGAAAGTTGAGTAATATTCGAAACCCACTTTTGTTGTGATTGGTGATAAACTAACTGATTTTTTGTTTTTCTTGTAGGAGCGTTACCCCAACCATGCCTTGGTTAAGAAACACCCTTTGTTTCTTCATTCTACTTTCAAAGTGTGGTCAGCAATGGTTTTTGAGTACCATCGTCTCGTGGAGGCAGTTGAGCTGAAGACACCACATGTCTTCTCCACGATTACAGGATTGGGCTTCAAGGTGACACGCTTCTTTGACGTGCTGTGGAAGAATCCATGCAATTTTTTAGCATCTTCGAGAAGAGATCTTAAAACAATTTTGATAAATTTCATAATGAACCCCCTTTTTTTTTTAGGCTCCATCATCATCAGAAAAATTCCCCACACGCGCAAGCCAATGTTTTTTTATCGCTACTGAGCTTTGTGGGACCTACAGTGTAGCCTCTTTTGAACCCCCCTTTTTTTTTTTTTAGGCTCCATCATCATCAGAAAAATTCCCCACACGCGCAAGCCAATGTTTTTTTATCGCCACTGAGCTTTGTGGGACCTACAGTGTAGCCTCTTTTGAACCCCCCCCCTTTTTTTTTTTTAGGCTCCATCATCATCAGAAAAATTCCCCACACGCGCAAGCCAATGTTTTTTTATCGCCACTGAGCTTTGTGGGACCTACAGTGTAGCCTCTTTTGAACCCCCCCCCTTTTTTTTTTTTAGGCTCCATCATCATCAGAAAAATTCCCCACACGCGCAAGCCAATGTTTTTTTATCGCCACTGAGCTTTGTGGGACCTACAGTGTAGCCTCTTTTGAACCCCCCCCCTTTTTTTTTTTTAGGCTCCATCATCATCAGAAAAATTCCCCACACGCGCAAGCCAATGTTTTTTTATCGCCACTGAGCTTTGTGGGACCTACAGTGTAGCCTCTTTTGAACCCCCCCCCTTTTTTTTTTTTTTAGGCTCCATCATCATCAGAAAAAACTGTTCATGTATTTGTAGGTTGACATTTCCCAAGGAGGAGTCAGGGTGACGATTGGAGGAAAGCGAGCAACGGGCGAGTGCCCAAGTGAGTTTCTTCACCTAGCAACGAGTGTTCAGAGGAGAGGGCAGGAGATTCTCACGGGTGAAGTTAGTGCTTGTGGGCAACCATCTTCGGGAAGTGACGTCACTTATGAAGGCCTGCAAAGGACAATCCTCAACGGGTTTGAAAATATAAAAAAATTGATACAAACATCGGCCAATGTATCCTTACCTCGTGGGCTGACTGCAGCAATGTCACCGTTGAACGGGGCTATTCCAGCACCTGTGATGTTTGATCGTCGCAAACGAGCTCGGTCTCCTGTGTCCAGTAAACCCCGTGTGACAACTCCCATTGATAAAGCACCCAGGCCTTTAGTGGTTGCGTTCCCCAATTTGGATGCGGTATGTGGGAAGCCCTTTGCTATCGATGCCTTGTGGCAGATTTGGATGGAAGGATGGCAATGTGCCGGCACATCACACGGACCCTTCAAAGAAATGGTAAGAAAAATGGTCTCAAATTTTCAGTTCACCATACCATAGTGTACATTAAACTTTCAGAGTTGTGTAAATAAATACGAACATATTTAATTTTGCAACAAGTTGTGGAAAGTAAAAAAAAAAGGAAAGTAAAGTAAAGCACAAGCTGTATGAACCCCCAAACACGACTTTCTCGTGATTGTATAAGGTTTGGGATACGATCCAATGCAGCATGAAGAACAACCTACTGCATTTATTTATTCCTGAAAGTTAACTCCAAAAACTGTGATATTTGCTATTAAATGTATCAGCAACTAAGACAAGTCTCACACCATCAACAGCTCAAGACGAAGGGACAACGGCGCCTCTATAAGGAACGAGCTTCTGAAGAGAAGGGAAAGAGGATTCGGTGAGGCACTCCCAGAAAGTTGTCACCTGTGATATCGTAAGAGAGCAAACTACCTTCTAAATTTCCCCTTGCCGTTTCTTTGAAGATATATAGCAACAACGATCGAGCTGGTCGCCATGGAAATTGCTGCCTCTCCCGACCCTGCTGCATACGTCACAGAAATTCCAAGGAGTATTAGACTATGGAATGAGTATCTTAGTGCTTCGAACATCAAGTCTACGAAGCAATTGGGTACCATAATCATGGATGAACTCAGAAGAGAGGGATTGACACATCCAGGGAAAGCTCTTCAAAGCTCGGGTAATATGATCAATTATATTCATTGCAAATAGTGTACTTCATTCAAGTAGTACTTGGAAAATGAGGTTGTGCTTGTATCATTTATGCAGGTCAATTGTGGACCAACGAAAAATACAGGAGTGCAACCTTGCTCTGGAAACGTTTTCATAGGGGGTAGGTGAATATTAAGATGATGGGGAGGGAAGGTTCGGAAGGGCAGGTGTTCAAGCTAGGATAAGAATCTTGGATGAAAGCAGGGATAGGCGGAGGGATTCCAAGAACATGATAGTTCATTGCGGGTCGGTTTAAATATTTTTGTGGACTTGATCATGTTTCAAAGCTTTCCAAGTAAATTCAAAGAAGGCGTTCTTGTGTTGATCGTGACGAACCCAGCCCAAAGGGCGTTGTGCGGGGAACGCAAGGGGAACATGAGCGTCTGCTGAAACTTCGTGTTTCCTTATTTTTTAGGGGGAGGGGGGTGGCAAAGAGGGTCTGAAATCCTGGGTAGTCCTCTGATTCATTGTTTCTGTTGCTGTCTTTTTTTATTACTGTTGTTGGTGTTCCTGTTATTGTTTTTGTTGTATAAGTGGAGAAATTCCCTTTGGGAAATTCACTCCTGGAAAATCAAGGATTGCCTATAAGTCCTACCCCAAAGAGAGTTTTCTTTCGAAACTTGAATGATGTGTTTGTCAAAATACAAAATCTCAGCTTTTCAAAAATTAGACCAAACAAATGTATATGCAGGCTGCCACGACGGATTCCACTTCGGTGGGGAAATTCACTCTAGGAATATGAAGGATTGCCTATAAGTCCCACCCCAGGGGGAGTTTTATTTCGAAACTTGAATGATGTGTTTGTCAAAATACAAAATCTCAGTGTTTCAAAAATTAAACCAAACAAATGTATATGTGGGCAGCCACGACGGATTCCACTTTGGTGGGGAAATTCAATGTGGGAAAATCAGGTTTTTTCTTGGATTGTCTATAAGTCCTATCCCAGGGGGACTTTTTTTTCGAAACATGAATGATGTGTTTGGCATATTCCAAAGTCTCAGTGTTCCAAAAATCAAACCAAACAAATGTATATGTGAGCTACCACGACGGATTCCAGTTTGGTGGGGAAATCCACTCTGGGAAAATCAGAGATTGCCTATAAGTCCTACCCCAGGGAGAGTTTTCTTTCGAAACTTGGATGATGTGTTTAGCAAAATACAAAGTGTCAGTGGTCCAAAAATTGGACTAAACAAATGTATATGTGGGCTGCCACGTCGGATTTTACTTTGGTGGGGAAATTCACAAAAGGAAAATCAGGTCTTTTTTTGGATTGCCTATAAGTCCTACCACAGGGAGAGTTTTCTTCCGAAACTTGGATGATGTGTTTAGCAAAATACAAAGTGAAACGAGGCTACTTTTTTCAAGGTCCCCTCGCCCTCCTAGAGGAGGACGAGTGCCTTCCTCAAGCGTCTCGTTAGATAGAACTTCCTTACACGAATAAAGTTATAAAGAAGATACAACGACCTTTTCCTTCCACACTCTTATACCCTAGCGTCACAGCGCATCAAACCCTTGTTCCTGTCGACGTGTCACTATTCACTAGGAATTCACACATCTCCTTGCCACCTCAACTGTGAACGTGCCCCTATTCCACGAGAACTCAGTGAGTTCAACTCACACGTCCAATTGACAACTCGACTTTGATGGCTGCCACATCATCATCCATCAAACTCCATCGAGCTTGGTTGTAGTCGTGACTCCAAGGGTGTCGCACTACTGCACCTCTGCACCTCTACACCTCTGCACCTCTGCACCTCTGCACTGCTGCACCTCTGCACTGCTGCACGCTGCACTGCTGCACGCTGCACTGCTGCACGCTGCATCCACCGCTGCACGCTGCACTCCTACACGCCGTACTCTCGCACGATGCTCCTACACGTTGCACTCTTGCAACCTTCTCTTTTTCAGCTGCAGGAAGCATGGCAACTACTCTTGTAGTTCCAGCTCGAGTGCTGCGATAACCAACCGTTACACAAAGTGTCAGTGGTCCAAAAATTGGACTAAACAAATGTATATGTGGGCTGCCACGTCGGATTTTACTTTGGTGGGGAAATTCACTATAGGAAAATCAGGTCTTTTTTTGGATTGCCTATAAGTCCTACCCCAGGGAGAGTTTTCTTTCGAAACTTGGATGATGTGTTTAGCAAAATACAAAGTGTCAGTGGTCCAAACATTGGACTAAACAAATGTATATGTGGGCTGCCACGTCGGATTTTACTTTGGTGGGGAAATTCACTATAGGAAAATCAGGTTTTTTTTTGGATTGCTTATAAGTCCTACCCCAGGGAGATTTTTACTTCGAAACTTGAATGATGTGTTTGGCATATTCCAAAGTCTCAGTGTTCCAAAAATCAAACCAAACAAATGTATATGTGAGCTGCCACGACGGATTCTAGTTTGGTGGGGAAATCCACTGTGGGAAAATCAGAGATTGCCTATAAGTCCCACCCCAGGGGGAGTTTTCTCACCAAACTTGAATGATGTGTTTGCCGAAATACAAAGTCTCCGTGTTTCAAAAATTAGACCAAACAAATGTATATGTGAGCTGCCACGACGAATTGCAGTTCGGTGGGGAAATCCACTCTAGGAAAATCAGAGATTGCCTATAAGTCCCATCCCAGGGAGATTTTTCTTTCGAAACTTGAATGATGTGTTTGGCATATTTCAAAGTCTCAGTGTTCCAAAAATTAGACTAAACAAATGTATATGTGAGCTGCCACGACGAATTGCAGTTTCATGGGGAAATCCACTCTGGGAAAATCAGAGATTGCCTATAAGTCCCATCCCAGGGGGATTTTTCTTTCGAAACTTGAGTGATGTGTTTGTCAAAATACAAAATCGCAGTGTTTCGAAAATTAGATCAAACAAATGTATATGTGGGCTGCCACGTCGAATTCCACTTTGGTGGGGAAATTCACTCTAGGGAAATCAAGGATTGCCTATAAGAGGGGGAGTTTTCTTTCGAAAGTTGAATGATGTGTTTGGCACATTCTAAAGTCTGAGTGTTCCAAAAATTAGATCAAACAAATGTATATGTGGGCTGCCACGTTGGATTTCAGTTTGGTGGGGAAATTCACTCTAGGAAAATTAAGGATTGCCCATAAGTCCCATAATGGACTTATGGCCATTTTTTGGAAGAATGGCTGTAGCGTGGTTTCTTTCTAGCGCTTTCGAGATATCAAGGACGAGGTTGAAGTTGTGAGACGCGAGCGGAAGGAGTTTCTAGGCCACATCGAACGTTGTCCAGGGGTTTGGACTTTGCAGGCGTCGTCCGGGCTTGACAGGGGGCGGATCGAGTGCGACTGTGACGTGCCAAGACGCCGTCCGCAGCGCGACTTCCAAAGCCTATGCTCGCTCGTTTCGCGCGGACTCTCCCGACCGTTTTTTCTTTTTCGAGGACGCTCGACGCTCGACCCTCGCGGCTCCTGTTTTCAGCGCTTCGGGTCCGTCTGGCTTTCACCAAGCCACGTCCATCGCGCCGTCCGGAGAACGCGGCTAGAACGCTCGACCTCCCTTCCCTCAGAGCCACGGGACGCCAGAAACGGCGGAATCGGTCTGAGGGCGACGGGTGTGTGTCAGACGTGAAGCGTCGTACAACATTAGGCCGATAACTCCCCTCGCATTATCGACCGCCCTGCAGGGGTTATCACCCCCTTGTTACCCCTTGTTTCTGGAGGAAAAAAGAGGGGTGCTCATACCATAGCTCTGTTCCGTGCAAGTGGATCATCCCACTTGATGGGCGGTTCGCACATTTTCGGAGATACAGAAACGCCTTCGCTTGAGTCAGATATCAATTTTGCCGTTTCAGATTCACCATTCTCTATGTCAGCCATGATGCTTTCATCGTTTCATCCACAGGGTACGTTCACATTCAAAATCTACTCATTTTGATCGCTGAAGTACATTTTTTTTTCGGTGCCGTGTTGGTATACAAGAGCTGGAGCTTTGCCTTTCGCCCACAACCTCTCCACGGAAAAAACTCGATGATGGGGCTTATCAACTTCACATTTCTACACCACCAAGAAAAACAATGCTGACACAAATTTCATCGATCGCTCATTTTCCTCAATAAAATCAACCACCCATGGGTGAAAGGCAGTTCATTCAAAAACAGTAAAATTGAGATGAAACCAATTTTAGGATTCGCACACTGTGCTATCAAATAGGAAGCAAAGTTAAATGGGGAAATGCAATTTCTTAACACTGTTGGCCTGTGTCAGTAGATTTCAACTGACTTCAACAGCATTTGCCCCACGTAGGGCACAGAGGAGAGTCGAAAGGAAGCAGTTCCCTTGCTGCTTGAAAATTTTCGACTTTCAAAATGTCGCTCGGCGACCGGGAGAGGGTCAGTTTTCAGCCGGCCTGTAGACCACGACAGCCTAACTAGAAATCACCAATTACCTGTTTTCTTTTTTGTAAGAGAAATATCAATTGCTCTTTGACCAAAATGGCAAGAGGTTTCATCAACCTGGATCATGTCTACCTCTTGATTATTGGACTTGTTTTCATTGCTTGCTTTAAATTTCGTTTTGAATCCATCCCTGTACATGAAATGATCATATTTTGCTACTGGGAAAACAAAAGGCGTGAGTGCAGGAGTTCGCTCTCCACAGAGGGGGAAAAAGTAGTTTTTCCAGGTTGGAAAAGACAAATTCTCTTAGCTAGAATTGGGGTATTGAAACGTGTCCCGTCCGCAATCTCCGCATGCTCGGCTACTTTCACAAAGAAAAATGCAGCAAGAATCAGAATTAGAAAGGAAAAAAAAATAGAAGTGCCAGGAGCAATATCAGCCGCATATTACTTTCTTCTTTTGAGAAAGAAAAAAACTGCGAGTCCCCTGGATGCATGAAAAATAGATATATTAAAAACAAAATTCAAATCAAACAAATAAATAAAGTCTTAAAAACCTGCAGGAAGTGAAATACAGTGATACTTCCTACAGTTTTTTGATCGATGCACTGAACTTCGAACCAAGCTCATTGGTTTCCATACCGTTCAGCAGTTGACTGCTCGGGGAATGGCTGCAATGGACCTCACAATTCGCCTACAATACAATTGCCATGATACCAAATGAGTAAATTGTTGAACCTCCCTGGAAAAATCATCACCTGTTTCCATAGGCGCAACCAGGGGGGTCTGGGGGGGCCTGGCCCCCCTAAAAAATTTTCTGGCCCACCCTCCCCCGAAATCCTGGTTGCGTCTATGCCTGTTGCCGATTCATCCGCTCCACAAAATTATAAACTAATGAATACACCATTCAGTCATCCAAGACCTGGATTGTGTAGAGTTGTGGGTATGCTACCCCAGCTCTGCATTCTGATTTTGTGCGTTGTCGACTGCAACTTTCATCTTGAGGCTTTTGTCTTGTTTCAACAGAGCGTCATTATCTCACCCCAGGGTCATGTTCAGTGGTTCTGCCTCTCCATTTCGTCCCCCAATGTGAACGCTCAGCTCCAAAACGCATTGTGAGACCGACTCTACACCATATACAGATTCCATAGAAAAGGGTTGCTAAAACTAATGGAAAATCGATTCCCAATGATCCCCACCAGCTCAGCCCACTGGCCTTATAAAAATCCGCCAAGCTAGGACGCCTATCCCGATCGCCAGTTCGGCTCCGTCCCCCGCATCGCTAGCCCCCCTCACAGGTTGATAACGACTCTACACCACACCTTGGTCAAAAGTTTCAGATTCCAATCCAGACTGCGGTAGTTTTTGCTTAAAATTTCAGGCAACACTTCGAGGACAAGGACCTGCTGGGAATCCCCCCACGCTGCTTCTGTGAAGATCCAGCGAAACCTCGTTGCGCTGGCCGTTATGGGGGGAGTCAGCCACTGTAACATTGGCGCCACCCAAAATTTAAACGCCAAAGGAAAAAGGACAAAACATTTTGATCACCCCCTCGTTCGAACGAATTCGTTCTTCTTTTATGTAACTCCTCCTCCACCTCCTGGTCCGTATAAAAAGGGTGGGATAAGAGCTGGTAGAACACACAAAGAACACCGAAGTTACGGCCGGATATCTTTCATACACAATTCCTCATTTAAAAACAAGTACTGGTCAACATGCAGTCCAATTTCCCCTAACCATATCCATGCCGAAATACCGAATCAAACAGATCATGTTTCCCCACTACTCTTCTCCATAATCATAATCATAATCATAATTACAACCCACAGCAAAAGAGAGCCATCACCCTCTATGATGCTGGAACAAAGACAAAAAGGAAAGAAAAGAAAAAGAAAAACAAAAAAAACAAAAACAAAACAAAAACCTTAGGATTGTAAACCTGCTGAACGTATTGAAGCCATTTTGCTGATAACTAAAGCTAATTTGCCCGATGGCACCCTACTAAAAAGATCCTTGGGATTAGCCCATCGAAAAACATCTGAATGCAAAGAACGAAAGGAAGAATAAAAAGGACATTCTGATAGTAGTAACTCGGGTTTGGGGTGTTATGTAGTACAATTGGGAGTACGACAGGGTTTATAGGGCAGGGGGCCCTCCTGTAAAAATTAATCTTCCCAGTGACTCTCTCTCTCTCTCTCTGTGTGTGTGTGTGTGTGTGCTTGTGTCTCGGGGTCCTAGACCCCCTTATCATTTGGTTTCGGAGCAAGGCGAGGCCAGGCGCACCCCACAGGAGAACTCGCGAACCCCCCCCCAAAGATCTGACCTTAGGGATTACTAAATCCCACAGATCTGGAACTCTGTGTTCCAGGGGTCGCGAGGAGAGCTATCCTTCGAACGACGTGCTCGCGTCGTCGTTCGAAAACGTCAGGCGAAGTCGCAAAAGAATCGGAGTCCAGTGAACGAATTTCTGGAAACCTACAGATCTGTAGATCTAAAGGAAAACAAGGCGAAAGCACGACAACAGTGCAAGGAGAGCAACGATCGGCGTAAACCCGAAACGCGCAGGCGAACAACTGAAAGTGCGAACCGGCGAAGGAAAGAACGTCGTCCGGAACGACCAACTTCCGTCGACTGACGCTTCTGCCAGTAACACGAAAAACAGTCGTTCTGGCAGGTGACTCATTGTCACTCTTTCCAGCGCGCAATCGGTTACCGCACCGCCTGAGTCACGACTGGTTCTACAGTTAGTCGTAGACTGAATCACCGGCCAAGGTACTAACCTAGTCGGCTGACAGAACGCGAACGGGAAAGTAACACCCGACGTTGTCAAGTGTAAAACTCCTATCTATTTCTGACCTAGTAAGGTTCAAGAAAAGATAGCGACTAGGATTGCAACCAGAACTGAAACAAGTTCGCATCCAAGGCACCAGAAAGTTTGGAAACTTTCCGGACACACTCCTATTACGTCAAAATTCCAGGAAATTCAAACAAAAACATGTCCGGCCAGACGCCGCCACAGCTACCACCTATTCCACCTCCTGAGGAGGAAGAGGTGGTGGATAACCAACTAATTCCCGTGGTTTATCCAGATGTGGTGCACCCACCAGCGCAGCAAATACATGATTTGCAGTGGGACAGACATGTACCCGACCAGGTTGAGGAACCGGACGAAGACTTAGACTCGGAACAAGAGTCGGAAGAGTCCGGGGACGAGGAGTATGATGAGGATATGGAGGACGTCCCGACAATAGAAGTCACCAACATCCTTCACCATGAACATCAGCACATAAACGTCCACCAGCAGGAGGTGCACGTTCATGGTGTGGACGAGGGACAACTTAGGGACACAGCTGAGCATGTGTATGCCGCTGTCTCCTCGAATGTGCAAGAGGTCGCACAAAACCTGGAAGGACAAGTTCACGAGCAGGTTCAGCGTGCAGAGTCGACCTTAAAAGGCGACCTGAAAGAGGAATATGAGCAGTTCGTGCTCTATGTCAGGAAGGAGGCCCAGAAGCTGGTCAATCAAAATACTGAGTCTATAGAAAGACAACAGAAATTGTTAGACCACCAGCACAAATTGC
This sequence comes from Bryopsis sp. KO-2023, assembly GCA_030272585.1. Classification (NCBI taxonomy): domain Eukaryota; kingdom Viridiplantae; phylum Chlorophyta; class Ulvophyceae; order Bryopsidales; family Bryopsidaceae; genus Bryopsis; species Bryopsis sp. KO-2023. The sequence continues at coordinate 6,713,321 of BSYQ01000005.1, forward strand.
TGGAACAGAATATAAGGTCCACAGAGCGGATCGACAGGAATCTGTTGGGTAAATACGATAACGAGGCTATTCTGCAAGAGCGACTCGATCGACTGCAGGAATCAGCCCGTACCCAAGCTGAAGCTGTTGATCAGACCAATGCGCTCAGGGAGAAACAAATTCTGTCTCTGCAAGCCTCTCTGACAAAAGTTGCTGAAGGTATGCGCCTACAGCAGACAACGCTGGATAACCTAGCTCGGACTACTGATGAGTCTCGGTGCGAGCAAGTCGACCACCAAGGCCAGCTAGACACACTCTCAAGCTTGGTAAGCCAGAGCCTAAAAGTGTTGCGGGACTTACACCAAGCCGAAGAACAACGCAAACAAAGAAGGGCGGAACGAGGCAGTGTGAGTTCTGATGACACTGCAGGAGGACACAGGTCGATGCAACTGATGGAGAAATTTCTATCAGACGCGACAGAGAAACAGCAGACTTTGGAAAGTAATCTCTCCAAGTATGTTGATTCGAAGTTCAAAGAAACACTGAGTGCGTGGAAAAAACGGGAGAAAGTTCGAGTCCCGGCTCAGGACCCAGTTGTAGTGGGTATGATGGGAGCAGGAACTGGCACGGTCACTTTGCCGGCCACGACAGCTGCAGCCACAAGCGTTCCTTTTGTGTCATCCACTCCTCTTACCAGTATCCCATTTCCGGTACCACCTGTTCCGGATCTGAGTACTTTTACTGGTCTAACCACGTTAGGAGGATTGGGTGGTCGCAGCCCATCGACAACTGTCGCAGACTCCGTGGGTGGAGGTTCTCCATCTTCCTGGGGTTTATTTACATCCCCAAGAACACGGACGGCATGGAGTCTTGCGCCGCCACAAACTATGGCAATGGGCGCACCATTCGGCCAAGCGGGTCAACTTGGCACAGCCAGACCCATACTTAGTGTCCCTGTAACGAGTGTGTTACCACCAACGACATCCATGTTAACACAACCACTGACGACAGTTCCGCTGTCTGTCTTCTATCCAATCCCGGCTCTTAACACCCAACCTGGTATGCAACCAGGAAACCAACCAGGCACCCAACCAAGTTTGGGACAATCCGTAAACCAATACGGAGCACCTTCCGCGAGTAACCCGTATTACGGGTGGGGTTCTTATCCCTCAACTCCATCAAGCCAGCCACAGGGTGGAAATCGATCTGGTGGTGGTGGAGGGGGACCCGGAGGTGGACCTGGGGGTGGAGGCGGAGGCGGAGGAGGACCACCTGGAAGTGGAGGGGGATCTTTCCTTTCCGGACCAGGTGGAGGTGGGGGTGGTGGATGGCCGTACCACCCAGGTGGAGGTGGAGGTGGCGGAGGTGGAGGTGGGGGTCCTCCAGACCCTAACCAAGGCTTTGCTGCTCCGCAAGATCGCCACGGACGGATTCCGTCATCCGTTCGTATTCCTTTCCCAAAGGCCTTCTCAGGTGATGGTCAGCGATGGATCAGAGATTGGCAACTAGAAATGACGGTCTATTGCCAGACTTTGGACATCGATGAGAGCGTATGGTTCAGGCTCTTCCGCAGTAACCTGACTGGAGCTGCTGCTCAGTGGCGAAACGTCCAGGATCTGCGTACAAGGGAAGGAAAAAGACATCCAATTACAAATTGGATTGAGTTTGTTGAGGAACTGGTCCAAGCATTTGAACCCACCAGAATGTCTGATGTAGCCAGGCGCTCCTTACGGAACCTGAAACAGACTGGGTCAGTGCATCAGTACATTGTTGCTTTCCGAGAACAAGTGCTGAGGATTCCCAACATGACAGATGAAGAACAATACTTCTTCTTCGTGGACGGATTAAAGTTCCATATCAAACAACAAACTGTGGCTCAAGTGCCGCACGGCATTGAGTTGGCGATCCAGACGGCGGCTCGTCTTGATGCTATTGCCTCATCCGGAGGAGGAAACTTTCGTGGCCGCGGACGGTGGCGCGGAGGTAAAGGCCGAGGCCAAAATAAAAAGCAAAACCAACCCCAAACTGATAAGGCAAACCAGATGGGTGGCCAACAGCAACCTCAGCCAGACCAGGCACAAAACATTGGCCAAGGTCGAGGTCGGGGAAGGGGTGGTGGCCGAGGTCGCGGACGAGGTGGTGGCAGGAATCAAGGACGTGGAGGTGGAGGCGTAAATCCTAAATGCTATATGTGTGGAAAAACTGGACATATTCAAAGTAAGTGTCCAGAGGGCGAAAAGTTCAAGAAATGGTTAAACGAAAAAGCCGGATGAACAGAGCCCAGACTCGTTCGGCGAAACGCAGAAGGGCACGCCGTCACAGATATAAGCAGCGCCAGAAACTTCTTCGAAAAGAAAGGTTAGCTCGAAATGCAGAAGTGAATAAAAGAGCACAAGGGGAAATAGAAAAGAATGCTACCCAAGGTGCAGAGGGATCGATTATGAGTGCTAAGTTGGAAACGCGATCCAGTAAGTGCAGCACGCTTACTAGGACAAGTTCAGAATCAAGTTCGGAACCTGTCGACTCTGTTCATGGAGACCTTGGTAGTCCTGAAGGAACTGAGAATTCGGTATCGTTCCCACCTCAAGGAACGAAACGAAGTCCGGAAGGAAGGGAACCCGCAAGGGAATCAAATAAGCCTGCCACTCGTTCACCACCAACTGACGAGTCAGCAGCCCCTGTTCAGGGAACAGGTAGAGGACAAAAAGTGGATGAAGGTCAGTATTCACCTTCTGAGCGTATGTTACCACTAGGAGGTCCTAACCATTTGAAATTTATGGGATATGAGATCCGAGCCAGATTAGGAGGAGTACCGATCTCCGCCTATGTTGATTGTGGTGCAACGGAGAACTACATTACCAAGAAACTAGTCACGAGACTGAAACTCGAAACAACCGAGTGCAAAAAGGGAGTCACTTTGGCGGACGGAACCCTATGTTCACTTGATCGGCGATGCGAAGACTTGCAGCTCAGGATGGGTACTTATACCACAACCCTTTCCGCAGACGTCTTCCCAAACCTTTCATATGACATGATACTAGGGCTTCCTTGGTTGATGCAGACCAATCCCAAACTGGACTTTGCAACAGGCACGCTCAAAGTTCCAGTGGGTGCTGGATGGACAACTGTTCCTATGAAGGAACGACCATCAGATTACTTACAGCACCTAGCACCGGCTATTGATACAGTCTCAGCGAAGAAGTTATTCTCGCTCGTGAAGAACAGTCCAGAAGTTGATCAGGCATACCTTGTGGTTGTGCGACCAACCACCCCGGAAGATATGGCACATCTCATGCAGTATCCATATCCGGGAATTCCAGAAGAGCGTTTGAACGCTACTGAAACCACACCAGCTTATCTCCAGCCGGATGTGGAAAAGGTAATGCATTCGGGTCTCGACCCAAGGATCAAGGCTGTCCTCACAAGGTTCAAGGATGTGTTCCCGAAAGACTTACCACCCGGCGTTCCTCCAGTCAGAAAAGGCCACGAATTTAAGGTGGACCTGGAGGACGAACAAATGACCCCAATCCACCGTCCCTTGTACAAACTCTCTCCAGCCGAGCTGGACGAAGTTAGGACACAGGTGGATTACCTCCTCGACCAAAGGAAGATCCGACCCTCCGAGAGTCCCTGGGGCGCACCCATACTCTTTGTTCCCAAGAAAGACGGAGGGTTGAGAATGTGTGTGGATTACCGTTGGATAAACAAATTCACGGTAAAGAATAGGTATCCACTCCCTCTTCCTGAGGAGTTAATGGACCGTCTCGCCAGAGCGAAGATCTATACGAAGATCGACCTCCGCTCAGGCTACTGGCAGTTCCCCGTTCGACCCAAGGATACTCCCAAGACGGCATTCCGGACGAGATACGGACATTTCGAATTTCTCGTGTGTCCGTTCGGAATGACCAACTGCCCAGCCCAGTTCCAGACCATGGTTCAGGATTTGCTGGGGGAGTTCCTTGACGAGTTTGTAGTGGTGTTTATCGACGACATCCTGGTCTTTTCCAACTCGGTGGAAGAGCACGTCGAGCACCTAAAACTGGTCTTTGAACGGTTGCGGAAACATAAGTTGTACGCAAAAGCCAGTAAGTGCGAAGTAGGGGTAGCAGAGACGGACTACCTGGGGTATCATTTGTCGGAAAAAGGCCTTCAACCGATGCAGGATAAGGTTAAGGCTATTCAACAATGGAAGGAGTTAACTTCGGTCACTGATGTGCGAAGTTTCCTGGGAATGGTATCTTACTATCGTAAGTTCATTCCTGAGTTCGCTAGGATTGCGAGTCCCTTGACAGATCTAACCAAGAAGGATACTGTCTGGGAATGGGGGCTGAACCAACGCAATGCCTATAACGAACTTAAGGATCGGATTAGCCGCGCACCGATCTTACTCCTTCCTGATCCGGCTAAGGAGTACACCGTAATAACGGATGCATCTGGAACTGCATATGGAGCGGTTCTTACCCAGGATCATGGGAAAGGTTTGCAACCAATTGCATACCTTTCCAGACGATTAAAACCAGCTGAAACGCGATACTCCGCATATGAGCGGGAGCTGGGGGCAATAGCATATGCTTTAGCCCAGTGGCGACACTACCTTGAGGGATGCGATGGGGGTGTGAAGGTGTTGACGGACCACAAACCGATCACCCACTTCATGAACCAGAGCACGTTGTCGCGGACCCAAACCCGGTGGTTAAACTCAGGGTTTTTCCAATCCATAGGTCCAAAAATCGTCTATATCCAGGGGAAAGCCAATGTCTTGGCTGATGCGTTATCCCGGAGCCTTCCTGGTCCGCCAGACCAGCTCAATAACCTCTCCACTTGGGAAGTGGCAGAGAAGGAGGCATGGAAAGAGGCTTTGAGAAGTGATGAACAACTCAAGCCTATCTTTGAAAGGATGGAACGAGGGGTTTCTCCGCAATACAAGCTGGACGACGGGTTCTTGTATTATACCAAGACAGACCCAGGTCCTAGTTTGCTTGTGGTCCCTGCTTCTTTCCAGAAACGGATTCTGGAAGAGCATCACGACGTTCCCAGTGCCGGTCATGTTGGAGCAGACCGCATGACCGAAGTACTTACCCGCAGTTACTGGTGGAAAGGCGTTGGGTTAGCCGTAAAGGCATACGTGAAAACGTGCCCAACTTGTCAACTAAACAAATCGGACTTGCAAAGACAGAAAGGTCTTTTGCAGCCGTTGCCTATCCCAGACCAGAAATGGGAACAGATCACGACGGACTTGGTTACCGACCTACCGTCTTCCCATGGCTTCACAGCAATCGCTGTCTTTGTAGACCGATTGACGAAGTATGCGAGGTTCGTACCCTGTAACAAAACTATCACGGCGCCAGAATACGCAAAGCTGTTCGTGGAGAACATATACAAACACTACGGGCTGCCTAAAATCATAGTTTCGGATCGGGATCCAAGGTTCACAAGTTTGTTCTGGACCTCCCTTTTCAAACTTTTAGGTACTCAGCTCCGGATGAGCACAGCATACCATCCTCAAACGGATGGGCAGTCGGAAGTCACCATCCGGGTGCTGGAGGATTTCCTGCGTCCGTATGTGGAACGGTACCCAGACCGTTGGGTGGATTATTTGCCGACCGCGGAATTTGCCGCAAATAATTCACGGAACGTCTCCACAGGCTATGCGCCAGCCCATCTTCTGTATGGCCAGAACATGGGGCAGATAGTTGTTGCCAGGAAGGGAGTTCGGACGGGCGATGAATCGGAAATGGCGGCTGAGATGGTACGTCGAATGGACGACCAAATGCGAAACGCTAAGGCGAAATACGCAGAGGCACAGAACCGCATGTGCACCTCAGCAAACAAACGTCGAAGGAAAGTGGAGTTTCAGGTTGGCGATGAAGTGCTGGTACAAAGCAAGTATATTCCCCTTGCTTCACTTCAGAAAATCCCACCGAAAATCCGCCGACGATTTGTTGGACCTTTCCGGGTGGCTAGCCGAATTGGGGCTGTCGCCTACCGTCTTGACCTTCCCGACCACTGGAAAATCCACCCAACTTTCCATGTGTCGAAACTGAAGGCTTACTCTCGGCTTGATGACGATCAGCGAGAGATAGACGCTCCAGAGGGGGAGCTAGTGGATGGAACCATCGAATTCGAGGTCGAGCGCATCCTCAGAGATCGGGGCACTACTCGCAAGGAGTACCTGATCCTTTGGAAGGGCTACGATTTGATGGAATCCACCTGGGAGCCAGAAAGCCACCTGGCCAATGCCCAGGACTTGCTTAAGGAGTACTTAGCCAACAAACCGGAGAATAAACAAGTGACCCAGTCTAAGAAAAAGACTAGGGCCCAACGCAGAACTCGAACCTAAACAGGGATCATTACCACTCTGTTCACGCTCGACTTAATACTATCCTTCCAGCTGGGGGAAAAATATTAAGCCGAGAAAGTCGATTTGGAATGCTATCCAGATGGGATACCAAAAAGACTTAGGAAAAGAGCACCAAGTAGAACTCCCGGAAAAGCCGAGGGAAAGTTTCCATCTTTTCCTAGGGAAAGTTTCCATCTTTTCCGGCGAACGGGTTGCTATCTTTTCCCGTGACAGAACTGTAGACGGTTCGCAGGACGGGCTAAGGGTCAGTTTTCTTTCCGGGGAGGTTTACCTAACGCACAACTCACACGCTCATAGCGACTGACAACAGGTGATGGGGACATTGGATCAAGTGATGGGTTAATGTCCGACCTGGAGGTCACGTGATTGCGCCGCAGGTGGAACTGAGTTGACATAAGCAAGTTAGGGTAAAATCAAATAGGCACGAACCCGTGTGGTGACGGCGACCTCCATAGAGTGTCACGTTACCGAGGTACGTTAGCTAATACGCCTAGCGTATCTTAAAGCGGACTTGCGATCATTTTGTCCTGGTTATTCTCGGCGCGCATACAGAAAAGTCGGAGACTAGTCGGAGAACAAAGCGCAGCCAACACAAAAAAAAAAAGAGAATGCCAAAGCACAGCCCGATCATGTGGCGCAGTGGTGATAAGGCGGTTGAGGGAAAGGAGTCAAGTGGAAAACAACTGGGTGGCAGCGGAAAAACGAAAGGCAGTGGCGGCGAGAAAGGCGGAAAAGGAAAAAGTGGAACTCTCGCCGACGCTTGCCCACCCAGAGGGGAACCCAAACCACTTATCACACCACCTCCTAAGGCGAAAATCATGAAAACTCTCCCAGCTCCTTCGGTGCTTTCGAAACTTCGGAACTTCGAAACATCGTTGCTGAAAGGCACCTCAAAGATCGTGATCCGCCCACCGACAGAGTTGCCGGAAAAACTGCCGGAAAAACCTAGTTCCAGAACAGGAAAAACACTCGACCGGGACGCCGACCCAGCTACTCTCCAAGCTAGGTGTCAACGGTTACAAGACGATGTGTTGGAACTCCGTGCAGAACGCGACGCACAACGCGCGCGGGCGGATCAGGCAGAGAAGCACTTGAAAAAGTTCGAGGGTGCAGCTCACCGCCTCTGCAATCAAGTTAACCAACTTGAACACGATCTAAAAATCGCTCAACAAGCGAGGGGAACAGCCGAACAGGAGCTGAGGCAGCTTCAAAAGGAACTCGACACTGCGAACCAGACGCAGAAAAAGCTGCAGTCGCAGTTGACGAAACAGCAGCCGCACCTGACGTCCACAGACGAAAGGTCGGCCTGGCAAACGGCTGTGTACTCATCTGAGGCACAGTCCGGGTTAATGAGCCGGTTGCTACACAGTGTTCCCGCACGTCTTGGGGACTACGTGGAAAACCTTTGTCGGGCGACGATGGACGACATCATCGAACAGGGTGCTGGAGCTGCTGCTGCGATCAGAGACGGAGAGGAGCCTGTCTACTACGGCAAAGGGAACGTTCCGGTTAACCACCGGCTAGCCGGGTATGACTATACGCAGGTGGACAAAACACTCGAGAGAATCAGAAATCGTGCACCGGGGCACTTCGAGGTTCCCGACGTTGCAGACGATATGCTCTCAGAGCCACAACCCAGGAGAATCCGCGACCTGACCGGGGGACAGACCGGGGGAAAGACCGACGAAAAGTCGGCGCCCAAGAAAAGGAAGGAGAGAGAGGAAGAGGAAGCGCTCGCCGACATGTCCAAGAGGTTCAAGGACAGGCGTGGGGAAAAGCCACCGATCTGCTTGTGGTGCTATTCGCCGCCGGCGCTGGCGGATAGCTACGTGATCACCACATGCACGAGCCACACGGTGTGCCGAACCCACTGGAACCTCATGATTATCCTCGTGCGCTTATACGGGGTGTGGCAGGAACAGCGAATCGACCCGCCACAGGTTCAGCTGAAGGACCTACATTTGGACATGCGGGAGCCAGACTTCCAGCCACTCCTTCAGGCTCCACCCACGACCCAGACTCTCACTGAGTGCTATCAGTGCTTGAGAAGGGACATGGGCTTTCCGAAAGGCCTTGCCCTGAAGCGCTTGGGTCCGTTGGTGAAAAAGTGGGCGGAGGAGTATGAGAAGCAGGAAAAAGAGAGAACACCCGAACCAGAAACAAAAGGAGAACAGGACCCAGAACGGGACGAAGGAAAAAGTCCTTCCGTGTCCAGCAGGAGTCCATCCTCGGAGCCCTCGTCTTTGGGACCTCTTCCTCCACCTTTGGATGAGGATTTCCCTCCTTTGGATGTGGATGAGGACGAGCCTCCGATCGACTTGGTGGCAGAGCCAGTCGATGCACCAGCTGAACAACCAGCTGGCGGCTGAGATGGGATCTGGAGTGACAACGAAAAGCAGACCAAGCCGGAGACCACGCTACCGTCCAAGCCAGAGACCAAGCCTCAAGACAGAACGGGGTTTTTCTGTGGGGTTGAGCATGGGTTTGGTTTGGGATTTTTCATCGGTTTGTTTGGGGTTTAGTTTGACGTTTAGTTGGGGTTTTTGTTGTGGGTTTGTTTGGGGTTTCTTTTTCTTCTAGTTCGCCCTTTTTCTTTCTTTCTTTCCAGGGTTGTGACGGGTGTGGACACCCTCTCGTGGGGGGGGGGACAAATTGATAGTAGTAACTCGGGTTTGGGGTGTTATGTAGTACAATTGGGAGTACGACAGGGTTTATAGGGCAGGGGGCCCTCCTGTAAAAATTAATCTTCCCAGTGACTCTCTCTCTCTCTCTCTGTGTGTGTGTGTGTGTGTGCTTGTGTCTCGGGGTCCTAGACCCCCTTATCACATTCAAAAAGAAAATGCCGTTCATCTTCCACCGCGGATCGACACAACCGACAAATCCTGTTTTCCCTTGGTACACCATTATATCGTCCCACTTCCACTTCCAAGAAATGAATACCACAACGAAAACGAGTAAAGAAAACCCGAAGAGAAGTTGGTTTTAAAGTTGTCAAATACCGTTCAAATCTGAGGGAAAACTTAATATGCCGATACCAAGATATAACTCGAGATGCAGATGAACCGAAAACATGTTCAGCATGCATAGCTTTATAACGACGCTGAAATTCCGAAATGTCCACCAAAGTCGTAGAAGAAAATATCTTCTCCGGCCAAAACCGTCTGAAAAAACCCAAAATACGCCCAAACCAAGAAGATCGAGATGCGTGATATTGATCAAAACCCCAACAAAACAATCTTCCATGCAATCGATCAACTGATAACCCAACCAACTTGTTCCAATATCGGCACAATTGCGACCAAAGTGCTAATTCTAATGGATAACACCCTAATTCCCCGTACAGAACCTCCTTTGGCGTATATCGAGGCAAACGGAGGATACTTCTCATAAACTGGAGATGAATTGCTTCCAACAAACGCCACTGAGAAACTGTTAGGAATGGACCCCAAATAGGAAACCCATATCCTATACTACTCTTCTCCGAACACACGCTTCCCTAATTCGCATTCAACAGTGTTGATTCAACACATTCTTAAAGCTCATTCCTTATTTCATTGTAACGTCCCCAGTTCAAATCTATCCCTTCCTTTCTGGTAATCACACTGAAATTTCTGCAGTCCGGAAATCAGAAAGCTCTCTTTCCATTGGAATTATCTTCCAGCTCGTAAAATCATCGGCTTTTGTCACTTTTCCTTGGTCTTTGTGGCCTATAGACAGTGATAAAGTCGATAATGGCAGAAGACAGACTTCGTGTGATGCTTGAAACGTGCGACATGGAGTCGACGACAGGTAGGGAAAAGTTGTAAACTTGTTTTTTTTTTACGTTTCCACACATAACAACAAATCATGTTTGGATTGGTGTTGCAGAATCGATGCTTCGAGATTCATTGCTCCAAGAGTTTGGAACGGTGGATGCAGAAATGGTTCGGGTCCAGGTAAGAAATGAAAGTGTGCGAATCAGATCAATTCAAAGAGTATTCAAATACATATCCAAATAACGTTTTCACAAAAACAGTTCCTGTGGCTTCCAGGTTCTTAAACACTTGAACAAACTTATGGATATCGAAGAAGCTAAGGCAGCACAAGGATCTTCAAGAGTTGAACAACCCCGACCAAATGTATCCTCGGGGGCACAAGACCCCCGACCCACAATCCAAGTGGAATCAAGTGTCAACGTTTGCAAGAGAGGAGAAAACCTGAAAGTCCCTTTAAGAATCTCTCCCGAGTTGGATGCCTTTCTTGGAGGAGAACTTCAATCCATCACAAGAGGGAGTCTGACAAAATTCTTTTGGGGATACTTCAAAAAAAACAATCTTCTTCTGAAGGAGGACCGTCGAATAGTTGTTTGTGATGAAAAGCTCCGATTTCTTCTCAAGGTAGAGAGATTCAATGCATTTGGCGTGATGAAGCTGTTGAAAAAGCATGTGATCGGGTAAAGTCGGTCAGCAATTAGTTTGTGAGAATTTGACAATTTAAGTTTAAGGGTGTTGTGGCCATGTTGGATACAGTTCTGGTTGAGAAATTGGGAGGGTTCTAGAAGGTGATTTTGTCTGAATATGTGGGAGAGTGTGAAGGTAACGCGCGATGCTGTTGTGGATGAAATAATGATCGTTGTCACGATGCGCACGCATATATTTTTTTACGCAAGCACGGGTGGAAGACAGTCTGTAGCAGAGTGAACTGTTCCCCTCAAAATATGATCAAAAGAAAGCAAAGCGAAAAAAGAAACCAAAGATGCCTTCCTCTGAAAGCTACAAACAGAGACGCACTAGAAATAAAACGCGCGAGAACACTGTGGTAAAACCCTCGGGCAGAAAAACCTGTTGAAGAAAAGTCCGCACACCAAAACAAGTGCAATATGCCGGTATGGAGTGAGGAAGAAAACCCTCCACACCCTCCAGAGGAGGATGCCCTCCAGAGGAGGATGGAATCGCGGACCGCGGCCGTGGAAGCCGAGACGAGATTTTTCTTTTTGCTGAAGAGATCGCGACCCCCACGCGCCCCACGCGCCCTTATTCGACGCGTGCGTCGTGCGCTGCGTCGTGCGCTGGACGTCGAAACCCCCGCAGGCTGCCCCCACACGAACAGGAAACGCCTGAAATTCGAGTCTCTTCAGCGGCGTTTCCAAATGATTAAGAGTGATGCGATCAGCGCATCACGTGATGAGGGGAGCGGTGGGGGCACCGCTCCCGCAGGGAAATAGCGTACCATACAACCGCCGCTGGTTCTTGTTATCGTACGATACAAATTCAGCTGAAATCTGGAATTTGTATCGTACGATAGAATATTTTATATCGTATAGCCAGGCTGTTCTCGTAGTGAGAGGAGGGTGAGGAGGGTGAGGAGGGTGAGGAGGGTGAGGAGGGTGAGGAGGGTGAGGAGGGTGAGGAGGGAGGGGAGAGAGGAGTGGGCGAGGTTCCCCCACGATCGAGCGATCCCACGGAGGCAGGGCTTCGATCGGACGATCCCACCGATGCGGGGGGGCCTTCGGAGCCGGTGGAGGAGGTATCCGACACCCCTACGATCAAGATTAGAGGTGAATACTCTTCCTCCCTTTGCCGTCTCTTCGTTCTCCTCCTTGTTTTCCTAAATGTTATATCGTATTCGATGTTTTTTTTAGAGTGGGGACAGACGATAAAGAGGTTTCAAAGAAAGACGACGAAGTCGAAGACAGTCCAAGTGAAACGGCACCGGGACCAGCACCAACGTGAGAAGTGTTTTCCTTCGTTTGTATCCTCCTTTTCCTCGGTATCGAGAGAGCGTTTTTCCTTCGTTCCTATCCTTCCTTTCCCTCGATTTCCTTGCTATCTATGACCGTGCTCTTTTGTGTTTCTCGTAGTGCGCGAGGTAAAAGATAAGGCCCGCCGTCTTCGTGCGGAGGCCGAGGAGTCGGACACGGAGATGGACGAGGGGGAGAGGGTGGAGGGGATCGAGGACGATATCCATCTCTTACAGATGGATATCGAGGGTGGGGGAGCCCCCGAGGAGTCCGTGGATGAGGGCTCCTCGGAGGGGGGAGAGGCATTCGAGGAGGACGACGTAGAGCTCCATGTCTCCACCGAGGATTGCCTCGACTCCTCCACCAAAGAGAAGCCCGTGGGTGACCGGCCCCGAACCCTCGTGGGCCCTAAGTTCCTTGCGACACTTAGGAAGTTTGCGGACGCCTTCGACAAGAGGGAAGACAAGCGAGCGGACGAGCTCGTCGCGGTCTTTTTCGCGATGTTCGGGGTCCCCGGGGTCCTCTTCGACGGCTCCCCCACCCGCCGCACTCGATTGCGCACCAAAATCGAGATCTTTCTCTTGAGAGAAAGAAACATGCGTGACTATTACTCACGCATAAATACTTTTTTGGTGCGTTCGGTTCTCTCGTTCGTCTCCCTCTCTTAATTCCCTTCTTGTTTTCCACGTATCGAACCTTGTTTTGCTTCCGTAGGTTTGGGCGGACCTCGAGCGACGGGTCGTGCGGCGGGACGGCACCCTCCCGGCCTTCTTCAAGATCGTGTCGGGGGTGGCGAAGAAGGCGGGAAGACGGAAGAGGGCCGAGGAGGGGGAGGACGTGCGGTTGGAAGTTTGTGACGAGGTGTGGGTGGATCGAGAGGCGGGGAAAGGTTTGACCTACGCCGACACTACTCGATGGTTTGCTGCTCTCACCCTTCTCCAAAAGGTGAGTTTGTGTGTTTCCCCTCGTTCGGTATCGAAAACCAGAGATAGGACTTGGGCCGATTTTTTGGTCCGGCTCCGGTCCGGTCCGGTTACGGTCGGGTTACGGTCACCGTACTACGGCCGTAATTCCGTACCGTAACCGGAGTAATATGCTGTTTTTACGGTACGGAACAGGTACGGTATAGCTACGGCAGGCCCTAAATCATCGTGAAGTAGTGTGGTTCAGTGCTAAAGCGTTAGGCTGCAGTCTGTAGGGTCGCAGGTTCGAATCCCCCTGGGTTCCTTTGGAATCGCGGGACCCCGCGGGGGTCACTTTCTACGGTTTACGGTTGGTACGGCCGTTACGGTCATTACGGTCCGGTACGGAGCGGTACGGAGCGGTACGGAGCTACGGTTACGGCCGTAAAAGTACGATTTTCCGACGAAAATTGTACTCCGGTTACGGTCCGGTTACGGCGTTACGGTACGGTTACGGTGACCGTAACCGTAAAGTCCTATCACTGTCGAAAACGAATATATGGACGGGTCACACGAGCGGTTGTTTTTCGTTTTTTCGGCTAGGTGCAAGATGGTTTGATCCAAAAGGAACCTAGCCCTTCCCTCGCCGAGAACGAGGGCGTGAAGGATCTCAAGAAGGCGAAGAGGGATGGGGACTCGTTCTTGCGGGAGCAAACGTTCCTCGATCGCCAAAGACACGTCCCCTTCGTGGCGGGCGTCTTCGACATGAAGCTCAAATCCCGCCAAGGGAACTATTACCTCCACCGGGAGACGAGGAACACGGTGGCCTCCGTGTTGACGAGTCTCCGAAACCGAGCAAGCTCGCTCGTGAACGCGTCGAGCTCGTCCCGGTTCAGGGACTCGCAATCTTGGGAGGTTGCGGACTTGTAGCTCCTAACCTACGACCGCGACCTCCCAAAAATGGGACCCCAACCTTTGGACGCGCTCTACATCATTCAAAGGAAGCACAAGTCCCGGCAAGTGAGTTGAAGCTTCCCTTTTCCTCTCTCATTCCCCTCTCTCGATTCGCTCTTTCGTTTCTTTCCCTTCCCTCTCTCGTGTCTCTCTCTCTCGGCTCGATCTCACCGAGCTCGTGTTACGTAGGATGTCGGTGCAGAGGATTGGTGCGTGTTGCCGAGGGAGCGCCTCATCCTCCAATGTGGGCAACAAGGGTTGGCCCTCTACATGGTCGGCCGCACGGAGATCGGGAACGAGCCCTTTTGGGCCCTCGATGCTCCAAAAGCCGACTGGTACGGCACCAAGATCTTCACCTCGACCACCAACCCCCAAACCGCTGTCACCGCCAGACCTGGGCGCCGACCCGTTGGACCGGACCGGCAACCACTTTCTGGACCGGATTTGACCTTTCTTAGACAGGTCAAATCCGGTCTGGAAAGGTCAACTCCGGTCCAAGAAAGGTCAAATCCGGTCTAGTAAAGGCCACCTTTTCTAGACCGGATTTGACCTTTCTAGACCGGATTTGACCTTTCCAGACAGGTTGTCGCCTGTCTAGTACGGTCATACTCGTGTGACCTGTTTTAGACCGGTGTGACCCTGTTTTAGACCGATGTGACGCCCAATGTGACCTGTTTTAGACCGACTCCAAGTCGGTCTGGACAGGTGGGCCGCCTGTCCAGACCGACCTGGCACCTGTCTAGAACAGGTCACACAATTAAGCACTTTTTAATGTGTTAACCGACTGAGAACTGATTCAATTGATTAAAGAACGAAGTATTATTTATTATTTGCATTTTTAATGCATGAATGACGTGAGCCAAGCCCACCAGCCACCGTCTAGAGGGAGTCGTCCGACTCCCTCTAGTCGGTGGCTGGTGGGCTTGGCTCACGTCATTCATGCATTAAAAATGCAAATAATAAATAATACTTCGTTCTTTAATCAATTGAATCAGTTCTCAGTCGATTGATACACAATTAGCACGTTAAAAGTGCTTAATTGTGCGACCTGTTCTAGACAGGCTCCAGGTCGGTCTGGACAGGCAGCCCACCTGTCCAGACCGACCTGGAGCCGGTCTAAAACAGGAGAACAACCCTGTCAAGACAGGGTCGTTCCGGTTTTAGACAGGTCACATCGCCGGTCTGATAAAGGCGAGATGTGGGTGTGACCTGTCTAAAAACGGAAAATCTGTCAGAAAACCGGTCCAGATTTCTGCAGATTTCCGAGGTTGACTGGACCGGAGTGGACAGGACCGGACAGGTCACAACCTGTCCGGTCTTGCAAGGACCGGCGTTTTTTCGCTGGACCGGACAGGACCGGACAGGTCAGCCGGTCCATGGACAGGTTGGACCGGACCGGACCGGTTTTTCGCTGCCGGTCCGGTCGGGCCCAGGTCTGGTCACCGCTCAGTCGATGTACCGGGACAAGCTCCGGATGATGCTCGCCACCGGCACCAGCGTGATGCACGTCCTTCACTCGGACCGGCATTACGGAGCGATTTGGGCGAGGTGCGGCGGGTTTCCCCTTCTCGTTTTGAGCGTTTCCCTCGTCGGCTTCTCGCCCTTTCCTATCTAACTTTGTGTTTGTCTCGTTACTCGAAGGATTCTTTCGGTGGACGCGGACTCGGTGAGGCAACTGGGATTTTGGAACGGCGCATCCAACATGTCGGGCACGGTGTATGGGAAAACCTTCATGCCCGACTCCTTGGCCTCCCACTCCGGCTTTGAGTCGGCCGCTTCCTTCGACACGGCCGTGTTTCGATGGCCACTTATTACCTGGGTTGTTAAATGCGCAAGTTTGCTCGCGTAAATGCGCGTAAATGCGCGAAGTGGGGTCATGTTTGTGAATGCGTGTAAATGCGCGCAGTTCTTGTGGTTCCAACGGATTTTTTTGATCCCGATTCCGTTGAGAAACGAGTAAGATACGCCTATTTTTCTTCGTTGCACTAGAATGGTTACCTTGCGCTCGTTTCTCAACAGAATCGGGCTCGACAAAGCAAAAGCAAAAGTTTTTTTCTTTCTTGTTCTATAGATATATTTTATTATACATACCTTAAAATGTCAATGCATGTGTGTTTCAACTTTTCATTTTGTGTTACTCTGTAAGCCTTTCTTTTACGATACAAAATCTTCAGTTACAAGGATAACGATTCACTTTGATCATACCCTGCATGTAATCAACACCGAAGTCAAAAGTTTCTTGAAGAAAAAAGGAACACAACGATAATCACATTTTTATCACCTCTAATAAAAACGAAACATAAGATATGTTGCAACGGGGTACAACTATAGTATTTGGAATGCAAGACAAAAAAGTATTACACCTGGAAGTATTATGAATAGATTATTATAGTAAATCTTGATTTAAATCTTGTGAGCCTGATTCTGTTCATTGAGTTTGTATCAAGGGTTTATATTGTTTATATTGTTTGTATGTATTTTGAAGCCACGCAGCTACGCGCAGTTACATGTGAATCGTATTCGTACTGAAAATCAGAATCAAGCGAGCTTTTGGCCTTTTCCTCTACACGACTCTCTTCCCGGGGCGGGAGCCAGTTCACAACAAAAATTATTGATCGAAGATGAAAGAATCATGTGGGTCCTCCATAAATGCTCGCAGTCACGCAATCGCAGTCGCAGGCACGCAGCCGCAGTGAACAACCTAGCTTATTACACTCATCGGGTTGAGGGGACCGCGACGAGGCCGACCCTCGGCGTCGCGGAGGCCCCCTCTCTCGGTGCCGTGCCGGCCCCCCCTCTCGGGGCCGTGACCCAAGGTGAGCTAAAATCTCTAAAAGCCCTTCGTTTTTTTCTCTTCTTCCCCCTCGTCTCGAACCTCGTGTTCTTTTCTTTCTCTAGCTCCCCACTCCTTCGTTCCCGGCTTGCCGCCTCCCCGCCCGGTGCTCGCTCCCTCCGTCTCTCTCCTCCGACCTTCCCTTCTCTCGCCGATGCCGATGCCGATGCCGATGTCCTTGCCCATGTCCTTGCCCATGTCCGTGCCCATGTCCTTGCCGGCGGCCGGGAGCCTCCCCGTCCCCGTCCCACTCTCTCTCCCCGCCGGGGTGCAAGTGGAGCGCGGCGAGTTGGATTGCTTGGGGGAGGGTCGATGGTTGAACGATGCGGTAGTGAACGCCTATCTTTCGCTCTTGAGGAGGTTTGCACCCTCTTCGAAGGAGATCGCGTTCACGAGCTCATACCTCATCGTGGGGGACACGATCAACACCCGCCTCGTGGGGAGGGACGTCGGCACCAGACATGGGCTGAGACCCCTGTGCACAGGACAGGACAGAACAGACTGTCTGTGCTGTGCACAGGGTCAGACCTGTGCTGCACAGGTGCACAGACCTGTACAGCACAGCACAGACAGGGTCTGTGCAACATCTGTGCAGTTTCTGTGCAGTTCTGTGCAGATTCTGTGCCAAATCTGTGCAGATTCTGTGCCAAATCTGTGCAGATTCTGTGCAGTTCTGTGCAGATTCTGTGCAGATCTGTGCTGTGCTGTGCAGGTCTGCTCACCTGTGCAGCACAGGTCTGACCCTGTGCACAGCACAGACAGTCTGTGCTGTTCTGGCCTGTGCAATTCCGCTGCACAGGACAGGACAGCACAGGGTGCACAGAACCTGCACAGAACCCTGTTCTGTGCGGTGCACAGGACAGGGGTCTGTCCTGTGCAGCCCATGACTGGTCGGCACCAAGCGCTTCGCTTTCTTCCCCATCCACGAAGAGAACCAGTGGACCTTGTGGGTTGTGGATTGCCTCGAAGGGAAGATCACGTGCTACGATTCTTTGTCGGTGAGTGGTTTGGATCACGCCTCGCAAAGGGGCATACGTTTGGAATCCGTTTGGAAGTGTCTCACCTCTTTTTCCCTCTCCCCATAGGCTCCCGCCCGCTCCATCGGCGATCCCTTGTTCTCCGTGCTCTCGGCTTTCATGTACACGGTGCTCGGCGAGGACGTCCAATTCGCCTACGAAGTGGGGGAGTGCCCAAAGTGAGTATCACGAGATTTCCCTCCGACTCTTCCTTCCCCCCTTTGTCTATTCCCAACTCATGATCTAGTGTTTTTGGTGTTGTGTTAGGCAAGCCAACGGGGACGATTGTGGCGTCTTCCTTTTGTCCACGGCACGTGCCTTGGTCCTCGGGAGGCCCCTCGATCACACCCCCGACCAAGTGGAAGGGATTCGCACCCGGATCCTCTTGGAGCTCACCCAAGATCGTCTCCATCCCTAGAAGGGGTGTTTGGGGTGTTTTGTATCGTGTTTTTTCGGTGTTTGTTTTTGTGTTTGTTGGGTGTTTTTATAGTGTTGGTTTTTGTGTTTGTTTTTGCGTTTTTTAGGTGTTTCTTTTGGTGTTTTTGGGTGTTTTTTGGGTGCTAGTTCGGGGTGTTTTTCTGGGGTGTTGCTTGGGTGCTGTTTTGTGTTTGGGGGGTTTGGGGGGTTTGGGGGGTTCGGGGGGGAACTTTCGATGTAATAGCACTTTGCACACACACAGAAACACCGAGCCCAAGTCGAAACTCTCCTCTCTGCACCACCTCCAGGCCAACCAAAGCTTGTATGTCCACTCGGGAGCGAGTTCTCCCCCTCGCGCCGCCTCTCCTCCACGAAAACCGGAAAAAACACTCATAAAAACACACAAAAACAACCAACTCCGCTGCGATTTCGAGTTCTACACCCTGATTTCGATCCAGAATCTCTCGAAATCGAGGGGGGAACAAAGCGTGGCGCGTTTTCCACGGGCGTCGTCGCTCCTTGAAGTCTTTCCCCCAGCCCATAATCCGACTCTGCTTCGCTTCGCCGTCCTGTAGGGCCTTGTCGCGTCGAAAAAGATGGACTCGGCGAAAAGATCTCCCCAGAAATAGACCTGGGATCCCCAGGAGGAACGACTTCTCGCACAGGCCGTCTTTTTCGACGCGACAAAGCCCGACAGGACGGCGAAGCGAAGCAGAGTCGTAGTGGGGGCTCCCTGTTCTTCTTCTTTCGTAAAAATATAAACGATTAGAGGAATGACGACCCTCGGACGTCGAACCCGGTTCGGCGCAAAATAAAACTCGCGAAACGAACTACTCACCCACAAAACCTCGCGCGCCGACATCCTGGGACGAAATCCTTGACATCGGTGGGTCGTGGCGCCTCCACGGTGGTCTGTGCGAAAAGTTAGCCCGAGGGGGTCGCCTGAATCCTCGAACCCCCTTTCTTCCTGATCCACGGGATCCGCCATATCTCCTTCACCAAGGCAGGTTTTTTCTCCAGAATTTTTCATGCAGCTGCATGGAGGTCCCATCCACATGCCCTCAAAATTTGAGGGGAATCAGATCCCTGATCAGGCCTCCATGGAGGATTTTGTACACTCCCCTCCTCCCTCGACTATCTCTTACTCCACCTAAAACCCACCAAACTTCACAACCTCATAAAAGCCTCAGAAATCATCCAAATGCCTTGAAACTTTGTGGGGATGTTTCTGAGGTGTTGTTGAAGTGGCATGCAAAAGTTTGGAGAAAAAGGCTTTCATTTAAGATCCATCTGATCTGGCTGATCAGTCAGCTCTGATCAGGATCCCAATAATCACGTCATATTTTTTCCTTCTTCTTCAAAAGTTTGCATGCCACTTCGAAAACACCTCAAAAACATGCCCTCAAAGTTTCAGAGGCATTAGACCACTTATCAGGCCTCCATAGAGGATTCTGCCAGGTGCCTAGAATCCTAGAAAATCCCTTTGGAGCCACCCAACTGAAATTCCCCACAGAGGCCTGATAACAGGTCCAATTGACTTGAAACTTGGAGGAAATGTTAACAACACATATAAAAACATGCTGTAGAGATATTGGGAACAAATTTCATG
The DNA here is from genome assembly GCA_030272585.1 of Bryopsis sp. KO-2023. Classification (NCBI taxonomy): domain Eukaryota; kingdom Viridiplantae; phylum Chlorophyta; class Ulvophyceae; order Bryopsidales; family Bryopsidaceae; genus Bryopsis; species Bryopsis sp. KO-2023. The sequence goes on from BSYQ01000005.1 coordinate 6,733,111, forward strand.
ATTTAGGATTTTTCGGATCTGGCTGATCAGTCAGATTTGATCAGGATCCCAAGAATCATGTTTTTCATGCTTGGTATCATCCAAAATTTTAACCGACTGTTTGAAACATCAAAATCAACAGTCTGTCAAAATTTGAAGTTATTTCATTCAGTTATGGCCCCTACACAAGCCACTGAAGTCACAGTAGTACCTTGACTTCCACCTCCTACACCCCCTAAAAATAGGCCTCCACTAAACGGTCTCCGAGAGTACCTAAACATTGTTTGATGAGCTTGAAATTTTGACACAACTTGGATATATTTCCTGGCTACACTGTGGCAAAAGTTTGGGATATTACATCTCGTAACTGATGAGTTATTGATGATTTAGTGAGCTCCATTCAAACGGGCTGAGCGATCCTTAGAACGATTTTCATCATTTTTACCACATCGTCTCACACATTCCACCCAAACTAGGTTTGGATGTGTTCGGATGGATCTGAAACTTTGCATGTGTGTGATCAACAACATTTGACACATGCTGTCAAAGTTTCAAGTCCATCCATGAATTCATTAAAAAGTTATGAAGGATTGAGAGAGGGAAGTCCTCTATAAAAATAGAACAAAATTCCATTATGCTAAACTGCAATGACCTAAATGAGCTCAGATGAATTCGAAATTCCTCTTGTGTCTCGAACACAACAGTTTCCAACTCCTGTTCAAATTTCAGATGATTCCATGCATTCACTAAAACGTTATGAAGGATTTAGTGAGGGAAGTCCTCTTTAAAATAGAATTTAATTCTATTATGCTAAACTGCAATGACCTAAATATGCTCCGATGGATTTGAAATTTCTCACATGTTTGAAACGCAACACTTCTCAACTCCTGTCCAAAGTTTAGACCCATCGAAAAAGTACGTGATGAGTTATGGGGATTTTTCATTCGTGGGTTTCCCTGTTTTCAAGAGGTCATAACATATCACGTAATACATATTTGTTTCTGTCCTTCGGTCACAATTGAGATGTTAGTATAGACTTCATCCTCTCAAAGTTTCACAGTCATCCATGCTTTGGGTGATAAGATATAGGGGGCTGAAGTTGACAGATTTCTGTGATTTCCCCCCCCCAAGGACTTGGATATTTTTCACTATAAATCAAATAGGGGCTACCCCAGAAAAAAGGCCATATCTCAGCCCATACCCCATATTTTTGACCCCAGTTTTTTTTGGTGGGAAGATAATATCAATATGCATCTTCCACCGAAATTTCACATGAAAATGTTTAGTCATAGTCGAGTTATATTTAGAATACCGCTAAAAAACAAGGATTTTCCCCATTATTTGGGTCTTACGTAATCAGATGGACTTGAAATTTTGCAAGCATGTTGCCTTTAGACATAGAAACATGCTTGCAAAATTTAAACTTCATCAAAAATCATCTAAATGAGATCTGATTGGATTTCGTGGGTTGATTTAGAATTGATGATAGTGAAGCTTGTGGGTGACGCAATAGTGGTCGGCTGTGTTGGTTGGATTCGTGAGAACTTGCTGGCTAACGCAAGTATACTTGTGGGGTTTGTTGCTTTAGACAACTCTCTAGCTAGCGCGGTTGTGAACGCTACTAGAGCACTTGGTTGGATAAGTGATTGCGTCAGGCAAACACTTAGACACACACACACACAAACACACACACAAGCGGGAACACACCAATCCCACGAATCCCGAGTTCTTACAAAGTAAAGTGAAAGAATAAGATGTCAAAACAACGAGTGGGCCTCTTAAGTACCCCTAAGTGTAGTACGCTGACGCATGCCCCAAACTCTGGGTCTAATCTGTCTTACTCGCGAACCCACATGCGTCAGCCACCCTCGGCTCTATCCCAAACTACCTCGTATAGCGCTAAAAGACTAACATAAAGAAGAGGAGCTGCAGCACTTTACGTCGACCGCAGAGGAAGTGCTGCAGAACAATGAGGCCTTAACCCGGCAGCTCTCAGAGTTGAGTGACCGGACGAAAGCAGCTGAGGCTGCGAAGGAGGCAGCGGAGAAAGCCAAGGATAAGGCGGAGGCGGAAAAGAAAGAAGCGGAGGACAAGGCTAAGGTCTTGGAAGAAAAATTGGAAGCCATGAAGCTGAAGAAGCAAAGGTTCCAATCTCACATGATGGCTAACCATCGTGAGAACGACCTCCGTAAACAAGCTCTTGGGGGAATAGTGGATCGATTTACCGCGGTAGAGGAAACGCTGCAGCGAGCTGTAGCAACCGCGTGGAGTGCAGCAGCCGATAACCTTAAGAAGGAATTGGCAGAACAAGAGCTGCAGATCGATTTGCTGGGAGAGTCCCTCAGAGACGGCTCTGAAAAACTTCAAGTGCAGAGCGAAACAACGGACAAGATGCTGCGTTTGAACCCGGCGGTACCAGCACCACGGGTACGGGAAGAACTGGATCGCCAAGTCCAAGTTCTGTTGTCAAACGCAACACTTGATCTGGAACCGTCCAAGGACGATGATGCGGGAGGCTCAAGCAAGGGCAAGGGGAAAGGGAAAAACAAACGTCCAAGCTCGCCGTGTAGGGATGCAGATCCACACGGAAAGAAAAGGCGAGAGGACGGTGACGATGAAGGTGGTGAGCCACCGAGGGATCGTATGCCTGGAGATGCAGCAAGAGCCAACTTGTTACTCAAGTTAAAGGCTGCCGCATTAAAGACTCCAGCACCCTCACAACCAGCACCAACAGTTCAGACTCCCGGAGATGAGGCTACCGCAATAGCACCAGGGGAGGACTTATTCGACATGAGAGAGGAGGAGCTTTTGGACTTGGATTTTAACGAAGAAATTGACTTCGGCAGTCCACCTCCTAGGCTCGAAGGTCCTAGTTCTGAACTGGAGGACGGGGAAATAAGGAATGATGAAGGGCCAAGCCAGGTGACAGAGGTTCAGCGTGCGGTACATCCACCGTTGGAGTTAGCTCCAACAGAAGCAGCACTTCGGGCTTTCCGAGAAAAGGTTAAGCTCAGGAGATTAAGGGCGGCTGCTCAGGACAAAGTGGATGCTGCACCCGGCGAAGTGAACCTGTCACGGGAGGATATTGAGGAGGCTTGCAACCCCATCACTGCGTCAGAGAAATGGCCGAAGGTCCAATATACTAACCCCAGGGACCGAGCCTTGCAAAATTACCGCGGCAACCGGCACTTTCACGAGTTGCCCATGTGCATTTGGTGCGGGAGAAGCCCAATGCAGGCAAGTGCTCAGCGGCTGACGCAGAAGAAGTATTCCGTCCTTCCTTGTGGGTATCACCTCGTGTGTGATGCTCATTGGTTGGCATACTCGATGCTGGGGCGCATCGTCACAGCAGTCCAAAAAGTCGCGGAAGTGGACAACAAGTCCATCGCCACCGTCTCCCCATTCTCTCTACCTGCCCATATGTTGAAGCTGACACGCTCGACGTTCGAAGAAATCCCTCCGTTCCCGGCTGAGCACGAGAAGTTGCCACACTGCAACATGTGTGTGAAGCGGCAGCTCAAGGTGTCCGGCATAACACGGGATCTGCCATTCCTAAAATCCAAAAGGGTGGCTGCCGCATTTGATCCCTGTGTTCGGTATCGTGCAGTGCAGCAGGCGCATGCGCAGGAGCAACGTGCTATCCAGCAAGCGCAAGCGCAGGAACAGCGTTAAGGAGGAGGGAAAAGGCGTTATCGTCGACCAAGTGTGTGCGTGCAGCAGCTATCAGAGACGTCCGAGCAGAGCCAGAGACAGGTCCAAGACAGTTGGGTGTGGGTCTGGGAGTGGGTGAGTTTTGTGTTTGTGTTTTTGTGTTTTTGTTTTTCTTTGTGTTTTGGTGTGCGTGGGCGCCCACTTTTTGCGGGGGGGGCGTATGTTAGTCTTTTAGCGCTATACGAGGTAGTTTGGGATAGAGCCGAGGGTGGCTGACGCATGTGGGTTCACGAGTAAGACAGATTAGACCCAGAGTTTGGGGCATGCGTCAGCGTAATACACTTAGGGGTACTTAAGAGGCCCACTCGTTGTTTTGACACTCATAGTTACTTGGTAAGAACTCGGGATTCGTGGGATTGGTGTGTTCCCGCTTGTGTGTGTGTTTGTGTGTGTGTGTGTGTTAAGTGTTTGCCTGACGCAATCACTTCCCAACCCAAGTGCTCTAGTAGCGTTCACAACCGCGCTAGCTAGAGAGTTGTCTAAAGCAACAAACCCCACAAGTATACTTGCGTTAGCCAGCAAGTTATCACGAATCCAACCAACACAGCCGACCACTATTGCGTCACCCACAAGCTTCACTATCAGAACCTGTAAATTTCTGGAAGAAGATCTACAGCAGATCTGCAAAGATCTCCTACAAACGAACCACCTATGGACGAACCAAGTTCGAGTCAACGTTCGTGAGGGAAGTTTGACACACGGACGGCCAACGCGTGGTGGCGGATAGTTGCTGCGCAAGAAGTCGACGACTGCGCCTGTGACAGCTGCCAGAAATTCCGTTGTCGGACATACAGTCATGTCACACTGTGTTACAGCGGAATGTGGCAGAGCGGAAGTATCATAGGCTATGATTCATAGCGGAATCCGCGGAGCGGAAGTGTTACATCGGAATCCGCAGAGCGGAAATGGCGAGCCGGAAGTGCAGCGGACGAGCCAAAGTCAGACAGCGAATGGAAAAGGCCAGAGTCTGACAGCGGACAAAATAGGTGGCGGAAAAAGGGAGCGGACAGAACTCCGAGGTAGTTCGCCAGAGCCGGAAAAACGAAGTCCGCCAAAGCGGTTAAACGGAAACGGCGGAGAGTGAGGGCGGACAGAGGCAGAAGGCGGGCAAAGTGGCCCAGCGAACTGCTGCCCTTACACTCTGCTGGGCGGACTATGATATTCCAACGCGGAGGAAGAATAGGCGGTGTTGTTGTGAGCTAAAGCGGTTGAGCTTGGAGGAGCACCAGCGGACACACAACACGGAATATTAGCGAACTATCGAGGCTAGAACTCCGGTAGTTTCACGATCGCGTTGGAGGCGGATTTTAATACATCAAGAGTTGGAGGCGGTCAGGAAACAGGAGCTGGAGGTTGTGTTACATGGCAGGAGCAGAAACGAGTCTGTATCAACGCACAAACCGCCTGGGCTGATCACCCAGCGGACTAGCAACTGTAAAAGAGCGGATTTTCAGTGCGAAGATAAGAAGACGAAGATCTTAAGACTTTATACCGCCAAGAGTTGGACCATAGCGGAAGAATGTAAGCACAACTAGCGACAAGAAGACAAAGAGAGAAAAGAAGTCGCCAGGCTAATAGAGAGCGGAAGAGCGGCCTGCCAGTTACCTACAAACCGAGTTCAAGCGATAGTGGAGTTCAACGCGCCCAAGTGGGGGATTAAACCGCCTGCAAAGCTGCTAAGTACGCAGGGCGGAAGAGAAGGAATCATCTGCTAAGCTATTAAGTATGCAGAATGATTTGTTGCAGAAGGAGCTGGTGGAGAGTATAGTTCGTTTGGAATGGACTTTCAATAGGCCAAGACCTCACACAAGCGGATATAAGACGAGCGGATTAAATGTAGCTTGTCGCGAGCTATCGAGCGTTCTCGAGAGTTTGAATCTGATTAAGGAGCACGCAATAGCAGTGCCACATTGGATGTTTGTGACTTAATGTTATGAACGGGCAAGTGAAGCTCTGAGCGGATATCTTGTGGGTAAACTTTGAGGTCTAATGGATGTGGTAGCGGATTGTAATATTCCGGGCTGAGTGAAGAAGAAGAATTAGAGGTTATTGCCGTGGAAGTGTATGGTGGTATTCTTTGGAACTAACCGAGTTGCCATGGAACCAACCGAGAATCACGAGCGGAAAACTCATTCTCTTTTCAACAGCGGAATAGCAGAGGCGGACTAAATGAGGTCGTCAAGTCGGACTAAATTATACCGTCAGGCGGATTAAATTAGACCGTCAAGAACCTGAGCCAGAGCGGAAATACAAGAGCCAACCTGGATGATCAGGTCCAAGGACTATTGGCTGAAAAACTAAGCGGAATCATACGTCTGGTCAGGGCGGACATTACCACAACCCATTGAGCGGATATGGCTCACAATACTAGCCATAAATGGAAGTCTAGCGCCAAGAACAACACCCAAAAGTCTAAGGAGTATTCATCGACCAAATTACAGCCGTCAGACTATTGCACTAAGCGGACTAAAAGCTAAGGCAAAGGCGGACTGTCAGAGCGGACTGCTGAGGCAGAATGCAAAGGCGATGAGGGTGTGTGTCTTGAGCGGAAATTCCAATGCAGCAAAGGTGCAAGCGGACTAAGTGATTGTCTATAGTCACCTACCTCCATACAAGACCCAACCTGGAGCGGGTAGAAGCCAAGTTTCCCTATATTGGCTATTATATATATCATACGGAGCATTCAAATATGATCACCGACAAGCGTGTTTTGTAACAGTTCGAGCTTTGAACAGCATGGAGCGCGAGCAAAGAGTCAGCGGATTTTTGTCAGAAGCAAGAGCACAAGCGGCTTATCAACTGGATTGGAAGTAAGGGCGGATTATACTCGTATTAGCCAGTGTAAGGCATTGAGTTAACCGAACCTGAAGAGCGGAAAAAGCTACCAAGCGGATAAGGAGTGCTACTGACAAAATAATTTAAAGGAAAAGCGCAAACTCAAGGAGCAGCGGAAAAAGTTATGTGTCTGGGAGAGTTGAGCGCTGAAGAATGGATTCTACTGCTGACAAGCGGACAAAATTATGGAAGGTCCTGCAAATGACAAAGCATGCGGAAAAAGATGCATAAGAGCATGTCGGAGTGGAGGAAACTTGTCAGAGAAGCGGATTATGTAGTGCCAGAGAGATGAGTCCTACCGCAGAAGACACATTTGGATGAAGTACTTCACAGGAGCGGAATTGCATCATCACCAAGACTTCAAGAGTTGCTGGAGGCGGAATACTACTGTCAGTTGGGGATTTAAGCGGAAATTTTGAACAAGTAGGCCGACCTAAGAAGGGCGCCGCTAAATAGAGATTTCCAGGAGCTTAATCCAAAGCTTGAAGGACCAGCAAGCGAAATATTGACTGGAATTGGAATTGGAAGAAGCTAACGACAGATATCCACAACATGGGCGGATATTGCTTCAGATGGCGGAACACTAGAGTGTATAGGCGGATTACTAGCTTGAGCAGCCTATGGCGCCAGCGGATCCGACCCAAACCGGACAATACTGAAGCAGGCATGGAATGGATGGATCCAGCAATGATGATGGGGAGAATGGACTCCAAAGCTGACTCCAAGGCGAACTAGAAGGTTCCAAACTATCCCAGAAACCGAGAAGCGAGTAAATGGGAGTTTTGAAGCTTTGTGGCCGGGAAAAGGAGTACTTTGATTCCGTATACTGAAGAAGTTGTCCAACATTGAGAGGGTGGAAGAACCACGATCAAAGAAGCGGAATACAGCTCTTATTTGAAGCTTTAAGCGGATAAATCTTGACTGAGCATTGCTCAAGAGCGGATTCCAGCAAATAGTGGTCACCAAGAGCGAAAATACTACGTCTTGATAACAAGCCTGGAAGGATGAATTAGACTACAAGACAGGCGGATATTGCTTGATCAATGGAGGACAAGTGGCGGAATTTAAGTGCCACTACACTTTGTGTGATATATAGTTTCCTGGGCGGATAAGAAATGCTTGAGAAATAAGAGACCATTACCAGAAGAACCCAAAACGCGGACAAAGTAAGCAGCGAATCAATCGGACAACCGCAGGGAAGTAGGTCTGATAACGCCCATCTCAAAGAGAATTGGGGCGGATTTCCAGAGCGGATATCTTAAAAGAGATTTGACTGGCTACTTGTCAAGCGGAAACAGGGTGATAGTGAAGCTTGTGGGTGACGCAATAGTGGTCGGCTGTGTTGGTTGGATTCGTGATAACTTGCTGGCTAACGCAAGTATACTTGTGGGGTTTGTTGCTTTAGACAACTCTCTAGCTAGCGCGGTTGTGAACGCTACTAGAGCACTTGGGTTGGGAAGTGATTGCGTCAGGCAAACACTTAACACACACACACACACAAACACACACACAAGCGGGAACACACCAATCCCACGAATCCCGAGTTCTTACAAAGTAACTATGAGTGTCAAAACAACGAGTGGGCCTCTTAAGTACCCCTAAGTGTAGTACGCTGACGCATGCCCCAAACTCTGGGTCTAATCTGTCTTACTCGTGAACCCACATGCGTCAGCCACCCTCGGCTCTATCCCAAACTACCTCGTAGAGCGCTAAAAGACTAACATACGCCCCCCCCGCAAAAAGTGGGCGCCCACGCACACCAAAACACAAAGAAAAACAAAAACAAAAAAAAAACACAAACACAAAACTCACCCACTCCCATACCCACACCCAACTGTCTTGGACCTGTCTCTTGCTCTGACGTCTCTGACAGCTGCTGCACGCACACACTTGGTCGACGATAACTCCTTTTCCCTCCTCCTTAACGCTGTTCCTGCGCTTGCGCTTGCTGGATAGCACGCTGCTCCTGCGCATGCGCTTGCTGCACTGCACGATACCGGACACAGGGATCAAATGCGGCAGCCACCCTCTTGGCTTTAAGGAATGGCAGATCCCTTGTGATGCCGGACACCTTGAGCTGCCGCTTCACACACATGTTGCAGTGTGGCAACTTCTCGTGCTCAGCCGGGAACGGAGGGATTTCTTCGAACGTCGAGCGTGTCAGCTTCAACATATGGGCAGGTAGAGAGAATGGGGATACGGTGGCGATGGACTTGTTGTCCACTTCTGCGACTTTTTGGACCGCTGTGACGATGCGCCCCAGCATCGAGTATGCCAACCAGTGAGCATCACACACGAGGTGATACCCACAAGGAAGGACGGAATACTTCTTCTGCGTCAGCCGCTGAGCACTTGCCTGCATTGGGCTTCTCCCGCACCAAATGCACATGGGCAACTCGTGAAAGTGCCGGTTGCCGCGGTAATTTTGCAAGGCTCGGTCCCTGGGGTTAGTATATTGGACCTTCGGCCATTTCTCTGACGCAGTGATGGGGTTGCAAGCCTCCTCGATATCCTCCCGTGACAGGTTCACTTCGCTGGGTGCAGCATCCACTTTGTCCTGAGCAGCCGCCCTTAATCTCCTGAGCTTAACCTTTTCTCGGAAAGCCCGAAGTGCTGCTTCTGTTGGAGCTAACTCCAACGGTGGATGTACCGCACGCTGAACCTCTGTCACCTGGCTTGGCCCTTCATCATTCCTGATTTCCCCGTCCTCCAGTTCAGAACTAGGACCTTCGAGCCTAGGAGGTGGACTGCCGAAGTCAATTTCTTCGTTAAAATCCAAGTCCAAAAGCTCCTCCTCTCTCATGTCGAATAAGTCCTCCCCCGGTGCTATTGCGGTAGCCTCATCTCCGGGAGTCTGAACTGTTGGTGCTGGTTGTGAGGGTGCTGGAGTCTTTAATGCGGCAGCCTTTAACTTGAGTAACAAGTTGGCTCTTGCTGCATCTCCAGGCATACGATCCCTCGGTGGCTCACCACCTTCATCGTCACCGTCCTCTCGCCTTCTCTTTCCGTGTGGATCTGCATCCCTACACGGCGAGCTTGGGCGTTTGTTTTTCCCTTTCCCCTTGCCCTTGCTTGAGCCTCCCGCATCATCGTCCTTGGACGGTTCCAGATCAAGTGTTGCGTTTGACAACAGAACTTGGACTTGGCGATCCAGTTCTTCGCGTACCCGTGGTGCTGGTACCGCCGGGTTCAAACGCAGCATCTTGTCCGTTGTTTCGCTCTGCACTTGAAGTTTTTCAGAGCCGTCTCTGAGGGACTCTCCCAGCAATTCGATCTGCAGCTCTTGTTCTGCCAATTCCTTCTTAAGGTTGTTGGCTGCTGCACTCCACGCGGTTGCTACAGCTCGCTGCAGCGTTTCCTCTACCGCGGTAAATCGATCCACCATTCCCCCGAGAGCTTGTTTACGGAGGTCATTCTCACGATGGTTAGCCATCATGTGAGATTGGAACCGCTGCTTCTTCAGCTTCATGGCTTCCAATTTTTCCTCCAAGACCTTGGTCTTGTCCTCCGCTTCTTTCTTTTCCGCCTCCGCCTTTTCCTTGGCTTTCTCCGCTGCCTCCTTCGCAGCCTCAGCTGCTTTCGTCCGGTCACTCAACTCTGAGAGCTGCCGGGTTAAGGCCTCATTGTTCTGCAGCACTTCCTCTGCGGTCGACGTAAAGTGCTGCAGCTCCTCTTCTTTTTTAGCTACCTCCGCTTCCAATCTCGCAATAATTGCGGCGGGTGTGTCGGCAGCCATTATGTTTGTCGGAAAGAAAGATATAAACAACGGTTTGTGCGTCTTTAGACTCTTTTTCACTCAGGAGCTCGCTCCGTTCACACAAACACTAGGGCAAAATGGTTCGAGGGCTGCGCTTATAAGGCTGGGTGACTCGTACACTTTCCTCGTTGGGTTATTGGGGTGAGACACCAACGTTTTGCTCGGTTGGAGTCTCGTCAAGACCACCTCAACACGTCACTTGATAGGGGTTTTCTCGGAACAACCACACTATCTCGAATGTGACATCGTTTGCCCGGTTTCTAAAGTACTACTGAAGCTACACTTACTGCGCCAGCCAAATAACTTAGGCACCTAACGCATTAAAGTTAAAGAGTTGGTTTGGAAGTCGACAGAGTTTTTCTAAGGTATCCTTTTTCGCGTCCCCTTGCTATAAGGAGTTCCACCTTAGCCATCAAACACTCTGTTTCCCTATTCTCTTCCTTTCTGCAACTCTTTTCTTTCTTTCTCTTTAAATGCGCGAAGTATATCTGGTGCGTTAACCAGATTAGCTTCAGGTTCCCAAGTAGCGTCAAGTAGATCGTATCCTTTCCACAGCACTAGGTATTCACGATTGCGTTTACCTCTAGCCCTTAGGATATTTTCGACCTCATACTCTACTTCGCTACCAATCAACTCTCCTTCTGGAGGTTGTATTTGCCTGCTGTTATCACTCGAGGCGTGATAACGCTTGAACTTAGAAACATGAAACACTGGGTGAATGAGCCATGTTTCCGGAAGTTGAACTCTGTAAGCCACCTTTGATATTTTCTCCACAATTTCAAAGGGACCCACAAATCGACGGCGCAGTTTTGGACTCACTTTGTTCAAAGCAGCCAACGGAATAAAACGGCTTTTTATCAGGACTTTATCCCCTTTCTCAAAAGCAATATCTTTCCTCTTCTTGTTTGCACTCACACACATTCTGTGTTGTGCTCTCGAGTAATATGCTTTCGCGGTATCTAAGTCCTGTGCCATCCGTGCTACCATAGTCTTAACTGCTTCCACTTGAAATTGCGTTGCCGTCCCACCAATGTTTGGTGTTTCTGGATGGTACCCATACATCAAGTATGCAGGTGCGAACCCTGTACTCGCATTCACTGCATTGTTTGCTGCAAACTCTGCTGTAGGTAAATACTCAACCCACTTATGGGGATACCTCTCAGCATATGGCCTCAGGAAATTTTCCAAAGTACGTATGGTAACCTCACTCTGCCCATCCGTCTGAGGGTGGTAAGCTGTACTCATACGAATCTCTGTACCCAGAGCTTTAAAAAGCGTCTGCCAGAACTTGCTGGTAAAGCGAGGGTCTCTATCAGACACAATCACTTTAGGTAGGCCATGGTTGCGGTAAACATGTTCGATAAAAAGTTGGGCGTATCCTGCAGCGGTAATCTCTTTAGTACATGGGGCGAAATGCACAAACTTGGTAAGTCTATCGACAAAGACAGCTACAGCAGTAAACCCATTGGATGCTGGTAGATCTGTCACCAAGTCAGTGGTAATTTGCTCCCACTTCCGCTCAGGTATTGGCAGGGGTTGAAGTAAGCCCATAGGCTTCTGTGTGTCAGCCTTTATTTGTTGGCACACAGGGCATTCGCGCACAAATGCCTTCAACTCATTCATCCACCCCTTCCACCAATATCGCCGCGCTAGGATTTCTCCTGTTCGCGCTGGTCCTGTATGGCCTGCTGAAGGTGTCTCATGGCACTCCTTCATAATCTTATTGCGCTGGCCTTTAGGAACCACCACTTTCTCGACTAATCCTCTCTTTGGGACCGTCCAGAGTATTCCCTCCCTGAGGAAATATCCCTCAACTTCCTCGCCACTCTCAAGCTTCCGCAATATCTTCACCAAGGAGTTATCAGCTTGGAGGGCTTGTTTCCACTCGTCTTGGCTTGCTTGATGCACTTGCCAAGTGGAAATGTTCATCGCAGTTTCCACGGGCTTAGGAACACTGCGGGAGAGAGCATCTGCTAACACATTAGCCTTGCCTTTGATATAGGAGATCTTGGGGTTGATCGAAGTCAGGTACCCCGCCTCAAGCCATCTTGCTTGGGTTCTAGAAAGGTTCCTCTGCGACAGAATATGCGTCAGAGGTTGGTGGTCAGTGAACACTGTTACTCCACCCGCACAACCTTCTAGATAATGTCTCCACTGCACCATCGCATAACATATTGCACACAACTCTTTGTCGTATGGTGCATAGTTAAGCTCGGCAGGCTTGAATCTACGTGAGAGGTAAGCTATTGGCTGTAGCCCCTCTCCGTGATCCTGTGTTAACACGGCACCGATGGCCTCATTCGACGCATCAGTGATCACAGTGTAAGGCAGGGACGCATCTGGAAAAATAAGGACGGGAGCTTGACTTAGACGCTTTTTCAGTTCATTGAATGCGCCACGCTCCACCTGTCCCCATCTCCAGGGATGGTCTTTTTTCACTAAGTCATGGAGTGGTCCAGCAACATGTGCAAACTGGGGAATGAATTTCCTGTAGTATGAAACCATTCCAAGGAAACTACGTACATCGCTAACACTCTGTAGTTCCTTCCACTCCTTCACTGCCTTCACTTTTTGTTCCTGTGGTTCTAACCCACTTCCGCTAATGCGGTAGCCAAGATAGTCTACTGTTGCGACAGCCAGCTCACTTTTACTTGCCTTAGCAAAAAGCTGATATTCTGCTAGTCGCGCCAGGACTTTCTCTAAGTGTTCGGCATGCTGTTCCATGTTTTCAGAGAAGATGAGTATGTCATCAATAAAGACAACAACAAAATCATCTAAAAACTCTGTGAGTAGGTCTTGCACTAGAGTTTGGAATTGCGCTGGGCAATTGGTTAGCCCAAAAGGCGCTACCAAAAACTCAAAGTGACCGTATCTCGTGCGGAACGCTGTTTTATCCGTATCAGATGGCCTTACTGGAAATTGCCAGTAGCCTGATCGCAGATCTAACTTTGAGAACACTTTGGCTTTGAACACTCTATCCATCAATTCTTCTGGCAGGGGTAAAGGATATCGGTTTTTTACCGTCACCTTATTGATCCACCTGTAATCCACACACATCCTTATGCCTCCATCCTTTTTCGGTACAAATAGGATTGGCGCGCCCCAAGGGGACTCGGATGGTTTGATTTTCTTCTGTTCCAGAAGGTAGTCCACTTGTGCTTTCACTTCATCCAGCTCTGCTGGTGAAAGCTTGTATATTGGACGATGGATAGGTGTTGGATCCTCCAGGTCTATCTTAAACTCATGACCTTTTCTCTTCGGAGGGATCCCTGGGGGTAAATCACGAGGGAACACACCACGGTGTGTTTCTACCACCTTTTTAATTTCGGCAGGGGTGTCTGAACGAATAAGTTTGCCAATCTCATCCTCAGTGTTGAATGGCTGTGTTCGCTCTATTGCGTCAGGCAATTCATGTTGGCCTAAAGCTTTTTCTTCAGACTCTTGCACTACAACCATGAATGCTGTCTCTGTTTTGAGATGACGCATCATTCTCTTAGCAGAACACTCAGTCACTGGCACTTCCTGCAGTATCGACTGTACTTTTCGTTCAGGTTCAATACTCTCTTGGGTTGGATGACGCAACGGAAGATGAAACACTTGGCTGTTTTTGCAAACTGAAATCTCATTTTGCTGAAAGTCTATGCGGGGGTTTTCTTTCTGCAACCAAGGCATGCCTAAGATTAAGTCATAGCCAAGGTCTGGGAACAGATCCGCTTTCATTTTGCACTTCAGCCCTCCTATCTTTACTCGGAGGTTGTTACAGCTGCCAGCCAGTTCTTTGATATCTCCGTTTGCCAACATTGCTCTCTTTGAGCTTGGTGTAATCGACAACCCGAGATCACGCGCTACCTTATCATTGATATAGTTTGCGGTACTTCCACAATCAATGAATGCATAAAGGTCCGTGGTCTTGATCCGTGCTTTTACTTCGTACCCTCTCACGGGCACTTCTTGAATTTTTAACAGAGGGCATGTGTCACCCTTGGTTGACGAAGTTGATCGAACTTCTGACACATTAACTCGCTCTGTGGTAGACCGCTGGGTTGTTTCTGACCCACTATCGTCTACGTCTGCAGGCAGGGACTCCTGAAGACTACTCTGCGACTCCAATGAGCCCACAGATTCACTAACAGAGGGAAGAGATGCAGAGGACGCATGAGGCGCGTTCATCTCATCCGGTGTGCTTTCCATCTGTTCATTTTTCCAATCGCAGTTGTCATGTGCCGATTGGGTAGATGTGGAGAGTGTCTCTGTTCTCTCTTCACGCGGTGTACTAGTCCGCTCCTCAGGTTTTCCGCTGTGAGTACAAACCTTTTTCGAGGCACCTACTTTTGATCTTAGCTTCCTACGCCGCCTACGAACTCTATTTCGCTTACGACGTTTGCGTCGGCCAGGCTCAGACGAAGCAGTTTCCTGCCTGGCGGTCAGTTTAACATTTTTTTTACATCGGGGAGGTTTTTCACCTCCTCCAATCTAGGACATTGCCTCACAGGGTGACCCTTCTTTCCACAAAGATAACAATTATATCCCCCTCCCCCCTGGGGGTTCTGTCTTCCCTGATTGGCTTGTCCTCTTCCACGGTTGCCACCACTGATACGTTGTCGCACTCATTTTGCAGTACGAGTGTGTAGTACGGGTTAGTACGGGTTCTAGGGGTTAAGTTCAGAGAGAACACTTGTAAAATTAATTCTCTGGTTTGTAGTGTGTGTGACCCCAGTCTCAACCTCAGCAACGACTTCACTAAAACCTACAGGGACCTAACAACTGGTTTCGGAGCCGAAGCACCCTTCCTGCAAGTCGAGTCTACTTAGTGGGAAGAGATCGACAGGAGATTTTGCAGTCGAGGTGCAAAAGATCAGGGTCGGCTAGGTCGAAGAAGGTTTCCCCTCGTGTCTGGAACCTACTTCGTGTTGCTGCGCACCAACCAAACGCTGGACGAAAGAGAACGCACGTTGCTGCGCTCGATCATCCCTCCCAAAATCACAGGATCTATAGATCCTTGGACGCTACGACCACAGCACGGCGTAGTAGTACTTCCGTTTGTCGGAGAGTTGTCGACACTGAACGCGGTTACCGCAGAGCGGACAAAACGAGTCTGCCAGCGGACGTTTCTGCGGACGAATACGTTTCCGCCAGAAATTACGTGCCAGAAACCGCTGCCAGAAACCGCTGACAAAGAGTGACCAATCAGTCACGTGGATTACCCGCCAACGGAATCCACCAAACGGACACGTGATTCTACCGCCGACGAATCAAGACATCCACCATGAGCGGACACGACGAGCAGCTATACCTGGAATACGGTATCGAAGACAATCAGCAAGAGCGCGACGCCCCAGATGGCCCGCCGCTATATCCGCTGATCGTCGCTCAGGAATTACCTGCTGTCGGACTGCCGATACAGGCAGAAATGGACCAGCCTTTACAGGCATACGGTGTCCCCGCGCACCCGGACATGGTGGAGGAGGCAGGCGATGAGGAAGCGGACATTGGCCCGGAGTTTGATGAGGAAATGGAAGAAGAGCCAGGAGTCTTCATCAATCAACAAACGCAGCACCTGCAACAGAGCCAAGTAAACGTGCATAACCAGACCCTGCACGTGCATAACGATGGCCTGCAGGAGCGCGACCTCCATGAATCGCAAGAGCGGTTATACAGCCAATTGTCCGATGAGGCTGCCCAGCGGACAGCCCAGGTCGCCGAGCACCTTGATAGCCGGATGGAGGGAGCTTGTTCAAGCATGGCTTCCCAAGTACATGATGTGTTGGACTCTACTCTACAGTCCCGCCATCACCAGATCGAAGGACAGCTCAGTGAAAGGTTGGATGAGCGGATACAAGATCTGGATGCTGCAGCCAAGGGGAGGCTCAGCCAAATGGAAGCTGGCTTGGCGAATATCCGTGATGTCGCCCAGAAAGAGGTGGACGAAGCCAAAGAGGCTCAGCGGATATTGGCTGAACAAGTGGCTGACACGGACGAAAAAAGGAAGAAACTTGAAGAAGAGTATGACCGGCAATATAACGACGCCCTTTGGGGGTTGGATACGGTTCAACAAGAACTGAGAGAGACACAGGCGGAAATGGATGCGGGTCAAGATAAACAGTTCAAGGAAATCGTTCGTGTTAAGTATGATCTCAAAGAGACGCAAGAAAGAGCGGAAAGTTTTCAGATACAGCATCATGCGGAAGTAGCCTATTTATTAAAGGAGGCGGCTGCTGCGAAAGAAGCGGCGGCTAGATTACAAGCGGAAATGGAGGAGTTGAAAAGAAGTCAAAGTCGGTCTTCAAGGAGAAGCAGATCAAGAAGCTCAACAAGGAGCAGAGAGCCGCGGGAAATGTTACAAGAAATGCTACAAGATCCGGAAACAGCGCAAGAGCTAAAGAAGGTGTTTGAGGATGTAGCGGACACAAAGTTCACGTCGAATTTTGAGTTTTGGCGGAAGAAAGATGCTGCAGCAGTTGCCACACAAATGGCATCCGCTGCTCAACAAACACCTCTTGTGGCTGCTATGGCGGGAGCGGGAACCAGAACGGTGGCACAACCACCAAGATTGTCCGAAGTACAAATTCCATTCGGTCAACCACCCCAAACCTCATCCGGCTTTGCCCCGGATTCAGTAGGTTTTCCGCCAATACCACCAGTATTCCCGCGGGCAAATAGACCGATTACCCGACCTGCATCACCCCCAGTCATTATTCCTGGAGTGGGGCGAGGCAGTGCAATCAGCGGACAGGGAAATGTACCTAGGCCGATCGTGAGGCCTAGCGCTGTGTTTGGACAAACACCAAATACAAGACCACCAGCGGTATTACAGCCAGTACAACCGCCACAGCGTACGCAGGCTTCTCCCGTGGTACAAACTGTTCCGCTGACAACTCCAACCACCACGTCACCCGAGCCACCTAGAACATTACCCATGCCACCACCAGTTTCTCAGCCAGTGTTATCACATCCATCAATGATTTCACCACCCGGCTATTATGCCATGGAAGCATCATACATTCGGCCTTCTATCTTAGGTCACTCCGTGAATGTATACGGAGCTCCATCATCCGGAAACCCCTATGTTGGATGGGGATCCTATCCGCGTATTCCTCAACGCGCAGGCGGAGGAGGCGGAGGAGGCGGAGGTGGAGATGATGATGGTTCCGGTGATGGAAGTGGCGGAGGCCCATCGGACAGAAGTGGCCGTGGGTCTGCACCTGGACCACATATTGGTGGAAGAAGAGAAGGACCATCTAGGAACCCAGGAGGCGGTCCTGGAGATGGTGGTGGTGGAGGTGGCGGAGGAGGCGGACCTCCTGGTCCCCCAGGCGGGGTCCCTGATTTTATGGGCTATGCACGTCCAGAAAATCGTTTGCTTCACATTCCTAATGCGGTCAAATTCCCGATGCCGAAACCGTATACTGGCGCTGGCGATCGCTGGATTCGGGATTGGCAGGCAGAACTCACCAACTTCTGTAAAGTTTATGATTTGGATGAGTCTGTTTGGCTCAAAGTATTCCGCACAAATCTCTCTGGTTCAGCCGCCACATGGCGGAATATGCAAGAGATGCGGATTCGGGAAGGAGTTCGTCCGATGTTCCAGGACTGGGTACAACTTGTGGAAGAGTTAGCTATTGCTTTTGAACCTACAAGGATGTCCGATGTTTCGCGTATGAAGCTGCGGAAACTTCAACAAACGGGGACTGTTCGTTCCTACATTAACGCATTTCGGGATCTCATACTCAGAATTCCGAATATGACGGAGGAGGAGCAGTACTTGACGTTTGTTGACGGACTACGGCCCCAGATCCGACATCAAGTTGTTACAATGGTGACAGAAGGAGTGGAAGCGGCGATAGTCACTGCCGAAAGAATCGATTCGTTGGGAGGCCAATCTCAAAACAACCGCGGACGTGGTCGCGGACGAGGGCGATGGAACTGGAATTGGAAAAACAAGCCCAAAGCTGACCAGAACCAGCAAATGCAAGGTCAGCAACCGCAACCACCACCTCCACCCCAAGATCAAAATCAGCAAATGGGAGGAGGCAACAGAGGTGGAGGCGGCCGTGGCCGCGGAAGAGGCGGAAGACGAGGTGGCGGACGAAATCGAGGCGGTGGCGGAAGGCAGCAACAAGGCGGAGCTAGAGGCGGAGGCGCATGTTACATCTGCGGTGAAGTGGGTCATGGCTTTGGAAAATGTCCCAAAGGCCCAACTTTTCAAAAATGGCTAAAAGATCACGCCGCATAGAGGAGACTTCACTCCATGCGGCCAGAAGGAAAAGAGCCAGACGCCGAAGACATAGACATCGCAGACGTCAGAAGCTCCGGGAGTCACGAGCAAGAGAACGAGAGGGGAATAAAAAGACCGAGAAAGAGTCAAAAAGAAATCCCGCCCAGAGGGCTGAAAATCCGCTGATGAGTAGAAAACTTGGTGACAAAGAGCGGATGGATGATTCAAGTACGGTCATCCTAAGCACTTCCGGCAGAGAGTTGGCGGAAAGTGTTGGTTCAGTACATGAAGACTCTGGAAGTTCCTCCGGAGATAGCAACCTGGAATCTATCCCGCCTTGTGGAGAGAAACAGGCTTCGGAAGGAAGTGTAAAAAGTTTAGACCGGACCAGCCCAAGGGTTCCGTCTGACGCCGGTGCAAGGGAGGCATCGGACAGAAAGAAACAACCAGGGGTTGAAGGTGGGGATTACCTTCAAGATAGTTTTAATCCACTGGTAAATAATCACCACCTTAAGTTCATGGGGTATGAGCTTAAGGGGCGGATAGGGGGAGTTTCAATCTCCGCTTATTTGGACTGTGGAGCTACGGAAAATTATGTAGCGCAGAAACTTGTGGATCGTTTGGGGTTAGAGTTCTCCTCGTGTAATAAGACCGTTTCATTAGCCAACGGGTCTGTTTGCAATGTGGACAAACGATGCGGAAACATCAACATGCAGTTGGGCGGATACAAAACCCAGTTTTCTGCGGATGTTTTTCCTCATCTCACGTATGACATCGTGTTAGGGTTACCGTGGCTAATCGCCAATAACCCGTCCATAGACTTTGCACAGGGAACTATCAACATTCGCCAAGGTCAAGGTTGGATAACAGTACCGGTAAAGGAAAGACCGACTGATTATCTTCAACTTGCGAATGAAACCACACCTCTCATCACCCACAAGAAGATATTCCGCTACATCAAGAAGCAAACTGAAGCCACAGATAGTTTGGCTTACTTGGTGGTGGTGCGTGAATCTGACCCCACGGATAGCAATCACTTGATGCAATATCCGTATGAGGGGGTAACCGTTGATAGCCTTCAAACTTCAGCGGGCACCAACACACCACAAGAGACGGAGGTACCGAAGTTGCTGCATGATCAGATGCACCCGGATATCCGCTCTGTGGTGGAGGAATATAGCCACATTTTTCCAAAAGATCTCCCACCTGGCATACCTCCCGTCCGCAAGGGTCATGAATTTAAGATCGACCTTGAGGATGAGAGTATGAGCCCAATCCACCGTCCCCTGTACAAACTTTCTCCGGCTGAATTGGATGAAGTTCGGACACAAGTGGATTATCTCCTCGAGCAACGGAAGATTAGGCCGTCAGAGAGTCCCTGGGGAGCCCCCATACTCTTTGTCCCTAAGAAAGACGGCGGATTGCGGATGTGTGTTGATTACAGATGGATCAACCACTACACCATCAAAAACCGCTATCCACTTCCGCTCCCCGAAGAGTTAATGGACCGGCTCGCTAAAGCGAAGATCTACACCAAGATCGACCTCCGCTCGGGCTACTGGCAATTTCCAGTCCGGCCAAAGGATACCCCAAAAACTGCATTCCGCACACGATACGGGCATTTCGAGTTCCTCGTTTGTCCCTTCGGAATGTCCAACTGTCCGGCCCAGTTTCAAACTATGGTGCAGGATTTGTTGGGGGAGTTTTTGGACCACTTTGTGGTTGTTTTCATTGACGACATTCTGGTGTTTTCCAATTCAGTGGAAGAACATGTCGATCATTTGAAACAGGTATTCGAGCGGTTACACAAACACAAGCTCTACGCGAAAGCGAGCAAGTGTGAAGTGGGGGTCAGCGAGACCGATTATCTGGGATATCATTTGTCAGGGAAAGGCCTGCAACCAATGAATGATAAAGTGCGGGCTATTCAAGAATGGAAGGAGTTGAGCTCAGTTGGGGATGTGCGAAGTTTTCTGGGCATGGTATCTTACTATCGTAAGTTTATACCAGAGTTTGCGCGGATTGCAGGACCCTTACATGATCTGATCAAAAAGAATCATGTGTGGACATGGGGGCCTATTCAGCGCGAAGCCTTCAGCAAACTCAAGCAAAAGATCACCCGCACCCCCATACTTCTCCTACCCGATCCGCTTCTTAAGTACACCGTAATAACGGACGCATCAGGAACTGCATATGGAGCAGTTCTGTGTCAGGACCATGGAAAGGGGCTACAGCCAATAGCCTACCTTTCAAGACGATTAAAACCAGCTGAGACACGATATTCCGCATATGAGCGGGAGCTGGGGGCTGTAGCATATGCGCTCAGCCAATGGCGGCATTACCTCGAAGGAGCGCCTGGGGAGGTTACGGTTATGACAGACCATCAGCCGATAACCCACTTCATGACCCAAGCTAAAATGTCGCGGACACAATCCCGATGGTACACGTCAGGGTATTTTGATTCCATAGGTCCAAAAATCGTCTATGTGCCTGGTAAAGCCAATGTACTGGCGGATGCGTTATCCCGAAGCCTTCCTGATTCACAGGATCAAATTCATGCTTTGTCCGCCTGGGTGGTGGATGAAGCGTATGCATGGAAGACCGCTATTGCAGCAGATCAAAAACTGCAGGCGGAAGTCACGAAAATCCAAGCGGGTAAACCCACGAAACTTTCGTTCGAGGATGGCTGGTTGTATTACCAAGCAACTCCCACCTCAGACAAAGTACTAGTGGTTCCAAATGGATACCGGAAAAAGGTTATGGGGGAGTTCCATGATGTTCCGAGTGCTGGACACGCAGGTGCCGCCCGGACATTGGATGTGCTACAGCGATACTACTGGTGGAAAGGAGTTGGAAAGGATGTCCAAGCATACGTGCGGACATGTCCTGTCTGTCAGCGGACAAAAGCTGATACGACGAAGCAGAAAGGGCTTCTGCATCCACTCCCAATACCGACAACAAAGTGGGAACAAATTACCACTGATCTCGTGACTGATTTGCCAAAATCACATGGGTTCACCGCCATCGCGGTATTTGTTGATCGGTTAACCAAGTACGTCCGCTTTGCACCGTGCACAAAGGAAATAACCGCCCCGGAATATGCAAAGTTGTTTGTGGACAAAATATACAAACATTACGGCCTTCCAAAAGTGATCATATCCGATCGAGACCCCAGATTCACAAGTTCGTTCTGGCGGTCTTTATTTTCACTTCTGGGAACCCAACTCCGGATGAGCACAGCCTACCACCCACAAACAGATGGGCAGTCAGAGGTTACTATTCGGGTGTTGGAAGACTTTTTGCGGCCTTATGTGGAGCGGTATCCAGACCGCTGGGTTGATTTCTTGGCGACAGCGGAATTTGCTGCCAACAACTCCCGCAATGTGTCAACCGGCTATGCCCCAGCACATTTGTTGTATGGGCAGCATATGGGCCAAATTACCGTGCAGAAAAAGTTAACGGCGAAAGAAGAGTCCGAAATGGCAACCGAAATGGTGAAACGAATGGACGAGCAACTGCAGCAGGCAAAGCAGCAGTATGCAACCGCACAAGAGCGGATGTGTGTCCAAGCGAACAAACGGCGGCGGGAAGTAATCTTCAAAGAAGGGGATGAAGTTTTGGTGCGGAGTGCATTTATTCCGCTGCAATCCTTGCAAAAGATCCCACCAAAAATCCGCCGAAGGTTTGTCGGGCCATTCAAAGTGGACAAAGCGATATCCACAGTCGCTTATCGCCTGCAACTACCACCCCATTGGACTATTCATTCTACCTTCCATGTCTCCAAGCTGAAGGCATACAACCGCTTGTCAGAAGATGATGAGCGGGAGGTGGAACCTCCCGAAGGGGAGTTGGTGGATGGCGCCATCGAATATGAGGTCGAGCGTATTCTGCGGGATCGAGGCACACCCAATCGTCGGGAGTACTTGATTCTGTGGAAGGGCTATGATTTGATGGAAGCCACCTGGGAGCCAGAAGCCCACCTGGCCAATGCCAGCGATATCTTGGCGGAGTATCTCAAGAACCGCACGCGCTTGCCGACCAAAGAGGAAATCCGCTCTAAGCGGGAAGAAAGGCGGACAAGGCGGCGGAAACAACCTCTTTAGATGATACAGGTTGATATGGGGAAGGGAACGATGGTTACTGAGTTGGTATCAGTTCACCCATAATCAAATACATCTAAGAGTGAGCTACAGAGAGCTGAGTCAAGATAGCGAGGGTAATATCAAAGCGGGCTAGAACCTTGGATGAGACGACACTCAATAGAGGAAGTCTTCCATCAGTGACAAGTGAGTGACTCTATCACTTGTATAAACTAGCTAGGCTGCAACCCTCCAGCCCTATTTCGTCAAAAGTTTACGCCGAGCGCACTGAACCTTCAGAAGCAACCGCCACCAGAGCAGAACATTAAGCGCATTTGCATAAAAATGTCGGGAACATCAGACCATTTGGAGCGACTCCGTCAGCAGAGGGATGAGTGGAAAACAAAGGCAGAGGCCTTGGAAACGGAGCTCGCAGAAGCCTTAGAATCAGGAACTGAGGCGGTGAATTTACATGCAAATGTGGCGGCGGATTACGAGGAATTACACAAGAAGCTTCAGGAGGGTGTGACAAAAAGAGATGAGCAGGAAGCGGAAATTTGTGAGCTGGCGGCGCAACTCCGGGAAACAAAGGAGGAAAGGGCGGCGGAAAAAACTAAGCTGGAAGCGGATTGGACAGATCGATACCGGGCTCTTCAACAGCAGTTGAGTGACGCTCAAGTGAAAGCCCGTGGTGCGGAAGCGGACCTCAAGACCATCAAACGAGAGTTATCCGTAAAAGAGGAAGAAAATTCCGCAAAGGATCAAACGATTTCCGCGCGGGATCAAGAAATTTCCGCAAAAACAAAGGAAATCAGCCAGCTGACCACCGACCTCACCCTCTCCCGGAAAGCGGCCACAAAAGCTCAGGCGGATACCGAATGGTATCACCGGGAAAACAAGCAGCTCATCAGCGAGGCGGAGAAACGCTACAAAAACCTCGTCACGGTCCAAAAAGAGTTGGCAGCCACAAAAGCCGCTCTCGCCAAGGCGGAAAAAGGAGACGATTTCTGCAGCAGCACGACCGCCCGTGTGTTGATGTCAGAACTCGTGGCGTCCAAAGTTGAGGTCAGCCGGCTTCGAGCCAGCCTCATGGACATTCCGCAGTCACTTGCGAGCTTCTCACATGGACTCGTGGGAGTACGCCTGGACACCGCGAAAACGCAGGCGCAATTGGTGAAAGATGGCCGGATAAAAGATCAGGTCGACATGCATAAGGTCAAGGAGATCACCATCACAAACGTGGACCTTACAAAGGCGCACAACTTGGACCAAGTGAACGACTGGTTGAGCCGGATAGACGGGGCAGCGGAGAATATCTCACAGCAGTTGGCGAAACCACCCCAGAGTTCCCTTGACGATGACGACAACGAAGAGGTCATAGCGGAAGAACCGACAGGTTCAAAACCACCGCTGAGCGCGGAGGACGCACAAACAAAAGCACTCGTCAAAGCAGCAATGCTCAAAGCACTTGCGGAGAAAAAGAAAGCAGCCGCGGAGAAAAAGGCGGCCGCGGAAAAACAAAAGGCGGACGCGGAGAAAACACATGCGGAGAAAAAGGCGGCTGCGGAAAAACAAAAGGCGGACGCGGAGAAAACACACGCGGACGCGGGAAAACAAAAGAAGGCGGACGCGGAGAAAAAGACAACCGCCGAAACCAAGAAAGGGGAGCCGTCGACTCAGGCGGATGCGGAAAAAGGGAAGGAAGCGAACAAAAAGGGCGCGGAGAAAAGCACCAAGCGGGGGAAGAAACGCACACGTGCGCAGGACGCGAAAGAGTTGCGTGCAGCGCTCAAGAAGATCAAAGGCACGCACGATCCAGCACTCGCGGGAACGAAGTGCTATTACTGCGCGGGAACGCAACATGGTGTCGGGGTAAAAACCAGTTGTGGGGCACACTACGTTTGCCCTACACACTGGCCCCATCATCATGTAATGGATCGGGTCATCAATCGGTGGCTCGCGGATAAAAGTATCCGGCCGCTCGATATGACCGCGGAGCATCTTCGCCTCGGAAAACGTGCGGAGGATTTTCTTCCGCTCCCAACGCTTCCACCGCCGGAGACCACGGATCAGATCACCCTGCCATGTCAGGTGTGCCGGGTCAAAGCCGCCGCCTTCCCTTCGAAAACCGGTGTCAAGGAACTTGGATCCCGGCTGACATACATCCTACGAACGATGTGGGATCTCGAGGGCTTGGACTCGGATTCCGCTTAAGAGCATCTCCACCGCTGCACTGCAAACGACACTGTAAATTACTAATATACAGTGGCACCCCGAGCACGCAAAAACGACGTGGCACTGTAAAAGTCGACCTACCCCCACCGGCGATACTGTAAACACGTACTGTAAAATAGGTTACGAGTGTTCTGGCTCGCAAAGGAATTGCGCAGGCCGGCGCGCGGAGCGCGGCACCTTATAATAGTGTTTTTTGAGGGAACGCTGTCGTGAAAAGGCATCTCCGAGTATCGGCTGGCCGTTGCGACCGTATGCAAAATATTCTCAATGTTTCGAAAGGACATTCGTGTTCAAAGGGAGCTTGGGTGATACGAGGTGACGAGGTTAGTGTCTAGATGTCCCATCGGTGAGTGGGTGTGTCACTGTAGAGTAAGGGGTTAGTGTGTTGTGGATGGTATAAAAGGGGTTGTATTTTTGACATTGTGTAACCTTTGGGGCTGGGTTTGCTATTGTGTTGTGTTCCCACGTTCTACCCTCCTCCACTTGGAGGAGGGCCCCTATCTACCCTTCCCCCTCTGGGGGAAGGGCCCCTATCATTTTGGTTTCGGAGCTTGGGCGTCCCTAAACGACGAGGACGGACGACCCTGTAGGAGGAGCCACCTGACGACGAAAAGTCAGTGGCTAGGTTAAGTGCCTATCAAGAGGGGATGGGCAAGGAGTGATGGCACCAAAGGGGGTGGTGCTAGGTGGGATCGAAGGAGCGTGAGTGCGAGCGACGAGTTCGTAAGCACTGGAAAGGTCGGGGTAGAGGCGAGGAGAAGGAAACGAAAAGGAACCCGTCGCAGGAAGAGATCTAAGGGTCAGATCTACAGAAATCTGCAGGTGACCTTGTGACTGTTAACCTAAAGGACAACACAGTGGTCGAAAAGAGTTCGAAACAGGTCGAAAGAGGTCGAAAAGCAGTGGAAAGGAAAGCTGAGAGCTTAAGTTTCCCTAAGACAGAGTTTCGACAGAACCTGTAAATTTCTGGAAGAAGATCTACAGCAGATCTGCAAAGATCTCCTACAAACGAACCACCTATGGACGAACCAAGTTCGAGTCAACGTTTGTGAGGGAAGTTCGACACACGGACGGCGAACGCGTGGTGGCGGATAGTTGCTGCGCAAGAAGTCGACGACTGCGCCTGTGACAGCTGCCAGAAATTCCGTTGTCGGACATACAGTCATGTCACACTATGTCACAGCGGAATCCGCGGAGCGGAAGTGTTACATCGGAATCCGCAGAGCGGAAATGGCGAGCCGGAAGTGCAGCGGACGAGCCAAAGTCAGACAGCGAATGGAAAAGGCCAGAGTCTGACAGCGGACAAAATGGCGCAGCGGACAAAATAGGTGGCGGAAAAAGGGAGCGGACAGAACTCCGAGGTAGTTCGCCAGAGCCGGAAAAACGAAGTCCACCAAAGCGGTTAAACAGAAACGGCGGAGAGTGAGAGCGGACAGAGGCAGAAGGCGGGCAAAGTGGCCCAGTGACCCGCTGCCCTTACACTCTGCTGGGCGGACAATGATATTCCAACGAGAAGGAAGAATAGGCGGTGTTGTTGTGAGCTGAAGCGGTTGAGCTTGGAGGAGCACCAGCGGACACACAACACGGAATATCAGCGGACTATCGAGGCTAGAACTACGGTAGTTTCACGATCGCGTTGGAGGCGGATTTTAATACATCAAGAGTTGGAGGCGGTCATGAAACAGAAGCTGGAGGTTGTGTTACACGGCAGGAGCAGAAACGAGTCTGTATCAACGCACAAACCGCCTGGGCTGATCACCCAGCGGATTAGCAACCGCAAAAGAGCGGATTTTCAGTGCGAAGAGAAGAAGACGAAGATCTTAAGACTTTATACTGCCAAGAGTTGGACCATAGCGGAAGAATGTAAGCACAACTAGCGACAAGAAGACAAAGAGAGAAAAGAAGTCGCCAGGCTAATAGAGAGCGGAAGAGCGGCCTGCCAGTTACCTACAAACCGAGTTCAAGCGATAGTGGAGTTCAACGCGCCCAAGTGGGGGATTAAACCGCCTGCAAAGCTGCTAAGTACGCAGGGCGGAAGAGAAGGAATCATCTGCTAAGCTATTAAGTATGCAGAATGATTTGTTGCAGAAGGAGCTGGTGGAGAGTATATAGTTCGTTTGGAATGGACTTCCAATAAGCCAAGACCTCACACAAGCGGATATAAGACGAGCGGATTAACGAAGCTTGCCACGAGCTATCGAGCGCTCTCGAGAGTTTGAATCTGATTAAGGAGCACGCAATAGCAGTGCCACATTGGATGTTTGTGACTTAATGTTATGAACGGGCAAGTGAAGCATTGTTGAAGCTCTGAGCGGATATCTTGTGGGTAAACTTTGAGGTCTAATGGATGTGGTAGCGGATTGTGATATTCCGGGCTGAGTGAAGAAGAAGAATTAGAGGTTATTGCCGTGGAAGTGTATGGTGGTATTCTTTGGAACTAATCGAGTTGCCATGGAACCAACCGAGAATCACGAGCGGAAAACTCATTCTCTTTTCAACAGCGGAATAGCAGAGGCGGACTAAATGAGGTCGTCATGCGGATTAAATTAGACCGTCAAGAACCTGAGCCAGAGCGGAAATACAAGAGCCAACCTGGATGGTCAGGTCCAAGGACTATTGGCTGAAAGACTAAGCGGAATCATACGTCTGGTCAGGGCGGACATTACCACAACCCATTGAGCGGATATGGCTCACAATACTAGCCATAAATGGAAGTCTAGCGCCAAGAACAACACCCAAAAGTCTACGGAGTATTCATCGACCAAATTACAGCCGTCAAACTATTGCACTAAGCGGACTAAAAGCTAAGGCAAAGGCGGACTGTTAGAGCGGACTGCTGAGGCAGAATGCAAAGGCGATGAGGGTGTGTGTCTTGAGCGGAAATTCCAATGCAGCAAAGGTGCAAGCGGAATAAGTGACAGACAATACAGGCATCCAAAGAGCGGAGTAAATGTGTTCATATGGAGACAGTAGAACTGCCAAGCGGAAATCAACAAAGCCAGAGCGGATAGTGACGCTGCTACTGAGAACTATGTGTGATTGCTTGAGCGGAAAGTTCAACTGCTCACGGAGAGTAAATGCCATGAGCTGAAGCGGAAAAAGATGAAGATTCCAAGCTACTGTTGTGGCGGACATTGATCACACTCTGTGGCCGCAGAAGCGGAAATTGGTGCTGTAACGTCAAGTGGCGAAGGCCATAAAATGGCGGATTGTCTATAGTCATCTACCTCCATACAAGACCCAACCTGGAGCGGGTAGAAGCCAAGTTTCCCTATATTGGCTATTAGATATATCATATGGAGCATTCAAATATGATCACCGACAAGCGTGTTTTGTAACAGTTCGAGCTTCGAACAGCATGGAGCGCGAGCAAAGAGTCAGCAGATTTTTGTCAGAAGCAAGAGCACAAGCGGATTATCAACTGGATTGGAAGTAAGGGCGGATTATACTCGTATTAGCCAGTGTAAGGCATTGAGTTAACCGAACCTGAAGAGCGGAAAAAGCTACCAAGCGGATAAGGAGTGCTATTGACAAAATAATTTAAAGGAAAAGCGCAAACTCAAGGATCAGCGGAAAAAGCTATGTGTCTGGGAGAGTTGAGCGCTGAAGAATGGATTCTACTGCTGACAAGCGGACAAAATTATGGAAGATCCTGCAAATGACAAAGCATGCGGAAAAAGATGCATAAGAGCATGTCGGAATGGAGGAAACTTGTCAGAGAAGCGGATTATTTAGTGCCAGGGAGATGAGTCCTACCACAGAAGACACATTTGGATGAAGTACTTCACAGGAGCGGAATTGCATCATCACCAAGACTTCAAGAGTTGCTGGAGGCGGAATACTACTGTCAGTTGGGGATTAAAGCGGAAATTTTGAACAAGTAGGCCGACCTAAGAAGGGCGCCACTAAATAGAGATTTCCAGGAGCTTAATCCAAAGCTTGAAGGACCAGCAAGCGAAAGATTGACTGGAATTGGAATTGGAAAGAAACTAACGACAGACATCCACGACATGAGCGGATAGTGCTTCAGATGGCGGAACACTAGAGTGTATAGGCGGATTACTAGCTTGAGCAGCCTATGGCGCCAGCGGATTCGACCTAAACCGGACAATACTGAAGCAGGCATGGAATGGATGGATCCAGCAATGATGATGGGGAGAATGGACTCCAAAGCTGACTCCAAGGCGAACTAGAAGGTTCCAAACTATCCCAGAAACCGAGAAGCGAGTAAATGGGAGTTTTGAAGCTTTGTGGTCGGGAAAAGGAGTGCTTTGATTCCGTATACTGAAGAAGTTGTCCAACATTGAGAGGGTGGAAGAACCACGATCAAAGAAGCGGAATACAGCTCTTATTTGAAGCTTTAAGCGGATAAATCTTGACTGAGCATTGCTCAAGAGCGGATTCCAGCGAATAGTGGTCACCAAGAGCGGAAATACTATGTCTTGGTAACAAGCCTGGAAGGATGAATTAGACTACAAGACAGGCGGCTAGTGCCTGATCAATGGAGGGCAAGTGGCGGAATTTAAGTGCCACTACACTTTGTGTGATATATAGTTTCCTGGGCAGATAAGAAATGCTTGAGAAATAAGAGACCATTACCAGAAGAACCCAAAATGCGGACAAAGTAAGCAGCGAATCAATCGGACAACCGCAGGGAAGCGGGTCTGATAACGCCCACCTCAAAGAGAGTTGGGGCGGATTTCCTGAGCGGATATTTTAAAAGAGATTTGGCTGGCTACCTGTCAAGCGGAAACAGGGGATGGGGACTTCCTGGAATGGCGAAAAGCATAGCTGAACGCGGATTGGCTGGAGAGGAGGCAAATAAAGATTGAGCGTGGAAGCGGCGGTTATGCGTGGAGCATAATCAACAAAGAGGCGGAAATCCAGGTGTGCACGATGGATGGATGCCAGAAGGCCGGACATATCCCAAAGACCAGGGATGGCGCAATCCACGCCGAGGCCTAACTTTGTGGAGCAACCAGAGCAGCCTAAAACGCCATACCAAGCAATGAGCACCACGTGGACAAAAAGGCTTGGGAGACTATTGAGGTGCGGTAGTTTCAACCAGTCTGGCAAGACTGTTATGGTGTATACTGAGAGACCCAAGCTAGGAGAGCTTGAACCAGGCGAAGCAATCTGGTTGAAGGTTGACAAACAAACAAATCGCGCTAGAGGTCCAAACTAGCGACCGCGGAGCATCCACTGACAGGTGGTCAGGGCGGAAAACAGAGTTTCCTTGGATGCTACACTTAAAGGCGAGTGAGCGGGCAGATTTGTTGAAGTGGAGAAATATACCAGTCGAGAGAGAAGTGGTGAACCTCTTCAAAAGGCGGACTAAGAGGGAAACCAAGTACCTTGGAGCTAAGAACGAAGCGTTGGAACGCACACCAGAACTCCTTAGAGTTAACTGAGTGTGGCGGATTGTTGCAGATGTTAATAAGTTCGACAAAAAGAAGATGCTTCAAGCTCTGTCAGCGGACTGCAAATATGTGTGGAGGAAGAATTTAATTCGAGTATTGTGCATTGACAGCCCATTCAGTGAAATGTGCAGAACCGGGTAATCCGTCGGCACCCTTGTCCATAGGGAGAACGGTCTATTCCTGGTTGTTGTGAACGCCTGTGTTAAGGTGTGTGCCTTTACTCGACATTAAACTTCCGAAGGATTCCTTATAGCAGCAAAGTTCAACTTGGACAAGGAGGAACACGATAATTTGAAGTAGGAAGTCCAAGACCGCAACCTTGAGGAAGGCGGACCTGAGAAGCGGACCTGGAGGGCGGACTAAAGAGGACTAAGCCCTTAGGCGGATTAAACACCTGGAGGGCGGACTAAAAGTTTAGCCTTCGGGCGGATTAAAGCTTCATCAGGCGGACTATGAAGGGCTCAAGGGCGGACTTCAAAACAAATTCCAAAGGCGGATGAAATCAGACAGCCAGAGCGGGTTAAATACGACCGCTAGAGCCGGATTTTGAAGGTGAACTTGCGTGAAACTACAAGTAGGAACGACTATGCTGATTTGGAAGGCAGATTACAAGGCTTTCGTTCAATACAAGACCAAGGGCGGAAGTGCCACATATTGTGCAGAAACCAGCGGACAGAAGAGGATATGAAGAGCTCAAGACTTCGGGCGAAGTACCAACAGTTGAGAGGGGACTGTTTGGGCGACAAAGCGGGAACTCTGACGGGGATGTCTTGCAGCAGGAAAACGGGGGCAAGCTCCTCAACCAGTGTTCTGGACAGCCGTGGTACGAACACTGGCCCGCTAGTCGGTTGAGCTGGAGATTATCGTTCAGGGTACTGAAGAGAAGACGAAGGTCTTCCTCCAGAGGCAAGTCAAGCGTGAAGAAAAAGGAGGAGGACTTCCGACACTTGATGAGGCTCAAGCCGGAGCCAAAATCAAGATGTGCTAACCCGCTAAGCGGATTAGTTACGTCGGGAAGTCGCTTGTCAAGGGGCGAGCAGGGATGCACAGTTCCCCTCAGGCGGAACTGCTGTTCGAACAAGGGGTAACCCAACGGGGGTTACCTGGATACTTTCTTCTCGGGAAGGCGTGCATTGACTTCCAGCAAACTAAACCTCGCTGAAAATAGGATCAAGAGCGGATTTGCCAAGCCACAAGCGCGCAGAAGGAGGACCAAGGGGATTATCCAAAGGCGATTTAACTTTGGACGTGCAAGGTAAAAGAGAGACAAAAACTATCGGGGAAGGTGAACACTGCCAAGTGGTACCCGAGTTATTTGTCTGAGGAGCGGAAGTCGACGGACTGACATTCCTTTAACTCTTTCTTGCGGAACTTTCTATTTAGTGGTATCTAAATGGATAGTGCGGACAAGACCGTCTTGTTGCTGGCGGACTATTTCCAAGGTTCTTTGGAAGGCGGGGGTTAAAAGGTAATCTCTGTGGCGGAAGGTATATGGAGTGTATTTCGCGTGGAAGTCAACAAGTTTGAAGTGGCGGAACTTGGGGACTAACCGAGCATTGATGAGAGCGGACTATCTGCGGTGAAAAGAATCGACTCGTGTTTGGATCTAGACAGTATCGAAGAGATAGCGGGCTCGAAAAATGAGCACACATTGCGATTCTATAGGGATGGAGTAAGCGGAAATACTCAGTTGGTGATTTACTACCTATAGACGCAACCGTGAAACTTTGGGAAGTTTACATACAAAGCGATGCCGTGAGAAGGATCCAAAGACGACGGAGGTGGCGGCTCATGCAATGGAAAACAAAAGAAGGAATGTGCGGACATTCAAAAATTACTCTTCTCCAACGAAGGAACCTCGAGCGGACGTGGAACTGACCGAAGGGCGGATTATCACAGAAGCCGAGCAAAGAAAGAAACCGAAATAAATCCTGAACTATGACCCGTGCAGACGGAAGACACAGACAGCTGAGTGACTGAATTCGTTCGGGCGGATTAATTGTACATCAGTTGGCGGAAACAGCAACTGAAGCGGATAATGCACTTGTCAGGAAAAAAGCAACTTCGACTACGGCGGAAGAAGCGAAGTTCTGAAGAGAACTTGAAGGGTATTCGACTGGCGGATTGTGACCAGCGGATTAAGCCTGTTGGGATATGACTGGCGGGTTAATCTTGGCGGAATCACATTGCTAGCGAATACGAAGACAAGAAGCATTTGGGCGGACAAAATCCAGTACTTAAGGCGGATATCGTGCCTGCAGAAGCGGAAATTGTGCTGCAGAAGCGGAATTGTGCCTGTGGAAGCGGATATTGTGCCTGAAGAAGCGACACAATTCCAGTGAGCGGAATATGAAGGCGGAATTGATGATCTCAAAGAGCCAAAGCGGGAAAAAATCAGTCAAGGCGGAAAATATCAGCCACGGCGGAATTTGAGGATCACGGTCGCACGTACAATTAGGAACGAATGAAAGGGCGTCAAAGCGAACGTTGGAGCGACCTAGCGGACAACACTAAGCGGAAGTTCTGATCAACAACCGACTTGGAGGCGTGAGGGTAGCTATGCAACGATTGACTCAGTCACGAGCGGATTATGGATGTTCTGAAGTTGAGGATGTATTGGAGACTTATGGGGGTTTACCAAAGCATCAGAGGATTGGCCGAAGACAACAAAGAATCGCCAGGGTGGATTAAATTGGACCACCAGGGCGGATTAATTCAAACCGCCGAAGAAGGAGCGGACATTATTTGAAGACCCAAACTTGGAAAAACATTGGAGCGGACCACTGAAGACAATAGCACTGGAGCAGAAAGGACGAAGAGGTCAGGGAATGGCCGGACGCTCTGCTGCATATACTGGCTCTCGCTGCTACGTAGGGACTCTAGTAGCCAACCAGCGGATTGTGATTCGATGAGATCCTGGGGGAAATGTAGGCCTCAGACAAATCTCTATAGCAGTGGCCATACATGTTATGGATATGCTCGAGCGGCTATTGTTCTGAGGTGTTGCGGCGGAGAAACTCATGGGAGATTCGTAGGGACGTTGAAGAGAGAAGAAGCTGAGAGATCAGCCGGACTTCTCATCGGTGTACTGGCTCTCGCTGCTAAGTGGGG
This sequence comes from Bryopsis sp. KO-2023, assembly GCA_030272585.1. NCBI lineage: Eukaryota > Viridiplantae > Chlorophyta > Ulvophyceae > Bryopsidales > Bryopsidaceae > Bryopsis > Bryopsis sp. KO-2023. Next base: position 6,766,453 of record BSYQ01000005.1, read on the forward strand.
ACTCTAGCAGTCAACCAGCTTAGTGAGATCCTGGGGGTATCCGCATAGGATTTGGCCTCGGACAAATCTCTACACTGATGACCGCTTATATACTAGCGGATAAACGTAACGAATGGAGTGTTGTGCCTAAGTGATATCCGACCAAGCGTTTTACCGAGCGAAGAACGAAGATGTACCATGGAAGGAAGGAAAAATATCAGTTGTAAATGAAGAAAACGGAAGTGGAAATCTGACCAAGGAATTGCAGCGGCATTGGAATTGACCAAAACTGCAATGGATGAAAAGCCGCAGCGGATATCAACAGCAGCGGACTACAGGAGAGTGTCTGACAAGAGCGAAGCTTATGGTTTCCGACTAAGTGAAACTGCGAAGCGAGGTAGCGAGCGGAAGTTATAATCTAAGCTTGCGCGGACTTGGAGTCTTGAACGGATAAAGCATAGCGGGCATTTCTTCATGTTCGTGTGCTGAATCACGAGCAAGAAGACATTGCAAGCAATGCTTATGCCATGTTTAACCTTCTCCTTGGCGGTACTCGTGGGCGGAATCCACATCCGCACCATAGAACCACGAGTTAGGAGAGGCTTGAGCGGGCTATTACTAAATGCCCTGATGAAGCAAGCAGACGAAGAAGCGGGCATCCGTCCAAGCAAGAGACACAAGGTTTTTGGATTTCACAGAGTATGGGATCTGTTATGCCGTTTGAAAATCATCTTGTTTGCATGATTGTGAGGTTTGTTTTCTATTTTTCTATTTTTCTTCGTGTTTTGTTCAGTGGATGGCCCTGTTTCTCTTTTTAGCGGCCAATCAAAGTACTTATTCTTTATTTCTTTCGGGTTTTTCTTTCGCGATTCACTTTCTTGAGTGCTGAGGACACCACTCGGGGGGGGGGGGGAGTAGTTGATACGAGGTGACGAGGTTAGTGTCTAGATGTCCCATCGGTGAGTGGGTGTGTCACTGTAGAGTAAGGGGTTAGTGTGTTGTGGATGGTATAAAAGGGGTTGTATTTTTGACATTGTGTAACCTTTGGGGCTGGGTTTGCTATTGTGTTGTGTTCCCACGTTCTACCCTCCTCCACTTGGAGGAGGGCCCCTATCTACCCTTCCCCCTCTGGGGGAAGGGCCCCTATCATTGGGAGTCGTTTAAAAACATACTAGGAAGTCAGTTGGGTTCGGTAGTCTCGATAGGCGCAAGGATCTGTCGAAATTCGGGCGTGGGTGGGTGTGGAAACCGCCAAGGGCCAGGACCAAAACGATTCCATGTTGTTAAAAGTCCCGAAAACACAGGTCTTCAGATCTTGACAACCGACAACAGAAAGGGCGGCGTCTTTTTACCCTAGCGAAGTCCTGTTTCCGTCTTTCCCGCCTTCCCGCACTTTTTAGCGTATACGGTAAAACGGCCGGATTTGCAGTTTTCCTTGCGTATTTTGCAGTAGCGCTTACTAATTTGCGATAGCGTTTACAGTTTACAGTATGCTGGTGGGGGTTCATTTTTCGAAATTACGGCAAAATAGCGTTTACAGTACCGTTTGCAGTATAGCGGTGGAGATGCTCTAAGCACGCGGAATTCAGCAACAGCATGAGAGAGAGCGAGAGCCAGAGCCAGAGATTCAGAGCCGGACAGAGACAGTTTTTCCTTGGGGGTTTTCGTTATTTCTTTTCTTGGGTTCTTCTACGGGTGTGGACACCCTGGGGGGGGGGGGGGGAGTAGTTGATACGTTGTCGCACTCATTTTGCAGTACGAGTGTGTAGTACGGGTTAGTACGGGTTCTAGGGGTTAAGTTCAGAGAGAACACTTGTAAAATTAATTCTCTGGTTTGTAGTGTGTGTGACCCCAGTCTCAACCTCAGCAACGACTTCACTAAAACCTACAGGGACCTAACAACCACCGCGTCCACGTCCACCACCACCACGTCCTCCTCCTCTACCTTGTTGCTGTTGCTGCTGCTGTTGTACTTGATAGTAGAACTCGGGTTTTGGGTAATTGTGTAGTACAATGGGATGTACGACAGGGTTTATAGGGCAGGGGGCCCTCCTGTAAAAATTAATCTTCCCAGTGACTCTCTCTCTCTCTCTCTGTGTGTGTGTGTGTGTGTGCTTGTGTCTCGGGGTCCTAGACCCCCCCTTATCATTTGGTTTCGGAGCTGGACGAGGCCAGGCGCACTCCACAGGCGAACTCGCGCAACCCCCCCAAAGATCTGACCCTAGGGATTACTAAATCCCACAGATCTGGAACTCGTTAGTTCCAAGGGGCGTGAGAGGGCGAAGATACCTTTCGAGAGTGAGCGATACTCTCGCGTTGTCGCTTACAACGTCCAGGCGAAGTCGCGAAACAATCGGAGTCCACTAGTGAACTGACTCTCAGATCTATAGATCTGTAGAAGTCGAGAGAAAAACGTCGGGAAAGCGCAGGAAAAACAGTCGTTCGGGCAGGCGACCGCGTGAGCAGACGTTCGAAACACGAACGTGCGACTTTACCCCGGAAAGTTCGGAAACGAGAGCGAGACGACTCTGGTTCCGACGACCTGACAGAAACCAGACCGTCCACCGCCCCGTCCGATTACTAACAGTCACTCTTTCCGGAGGACAAGTACCGCACCGTCTGATTCCAGTCGGAATTACTAAATATCGCTGGAAAATCTCACGACGGATAGTAGCTTACACCCAAACACTGTCTGACACCAGAAAGTTCCCATCTTTTCCCGCGGAAAAGTCGGAAACAGTTCTACGGAAAAACCGAGAACTTTCCTGTTCGCTAACACAATTCCCGGCGGATTTCACTCAAATAACATGTCCGGCCAGACGCCGCCACAACTACCACCTATTCCACCTCCCGAGGAGGAAGTGGTGGAGGATAACCAACTAATTCCCGTGGTCTATCCAGATGTGGTGCACCCACCAGCGCAGCAAATACATGATTTGCAGTGGGACAGACATGTACCCGACCAGGTTGAGGAACCGGACGCAGACTTAGACTCTGAACAAGAGTCGGAAGAGTCCGGGGACGAGGAGTATGATGAGGATATGGAGGACGTCCCGACAATAGAAGTCACCAACATCCTGCACCATGAACATCAGCACATAAACGTCCACCAGCAGGAGGTGCACGTTCATGGTGTGGATGAGGGACAACTTAGGGACACAGCTGAGCATGTGTATGCCGCTGTCTCCTCGAATGTGCAGGAGGTCGCACAAAACCTGGAAGGACAAGTTCACGAGCAGGTTCAGCGTGCAGAGTCGACCTTAAAAGGCGACCTGAAAGAGGAATATGAGCAGTTCGTGCTCTATGTCAGGAAAGAGGCCCAGAAGCTGGTCAAACACAATACTGAGTCTATAGAAAGACAACAGAAATTGTTAGACCACCAGCACAAATTGCTGGAACAGAATATAAAGTCCACAGAGCGTGTTAGTCTTTTAGCGCTATACGAGGTGATAGTGAAGCTTGTGGGTGACGCAATAGTGGTCGGCTGTGTTGGTTAGATTCGTGATAACTTGCTGGCTAACGCAAGTATACTTGTGGGGTTTGTTGGTTTAGACAACTCTCTAGCTAGCGCGGTTGTGAACGCTACTAGAGCACTTGGTTGGATAAGTGATTGCGTCAGGCAAACACTTAGACACACACACACAAACACACACACAAGCGGGAACACACCAATCCCACGAATCCCGAGTTCTTACAAAGTAACTATGAGTGTCAAAACAACGAGTGGGCCTCTTAAGTACCCCTAAGTGTAGTACGCTGACGCATGCCCCAAACTCTGGGTCTAATCTGTCTTACTCGCGAACCCACATGCGTCAGCCACCCTCGGCTCTATCCCAAACTACCTCGTGAGCGCTAAAAGACTAACATACGCCCCCCCCGCAAAAAGTGGGCGCCCACGCACACCAAAACACAAAGAAAAACAAAAACACAAAAACACAAACACAAAACTCACCCACTCCCATACCCACACCCAACTGTCTTGGACCTGTCTCTTGCTCTGACGTCTCTGACAGCTGCTGCACGCACACACTTGGTCGACGATAACTCTTGTTCCCTCCTCCTTAACGCTGTTCCTGCGCTTGCGGGATAGCACGCTGCTCCTGCGCATGCGCTTGCTGCACTGCACGATACCGGACACAGGGATCAAATGCGGCAGCCACCCTCTTGGACTTTAGGAATGGCAGATCCCTTGTGATGCCGGACACCTTGAGCTGCCGCTTCACACACATGTTGCAGTGTGGCAACTTCTCGTGCTCAGCCGGGAACGGAGGGATTTCTTCGAACGTCGAGCGTGTCAGCTTCAACATATGGGCAGGTAGAGAGAATGGGGAGACGGTGGCGATGGACTTGTTGTCCACTTCCGCGACTTTTTGGACCGCTGTGACGATGCGCCCCAGCATCGAGTATGCCAACCAGTGAGCATCACACACGAGGTGATACCCACAAGGAAGGACGGAATACTTCTTCTGCGTCAGCCGCTGAGCACTTGCCTGCATTGGGCTTCTCCCGCACCAAATGCACATGGGCAACTCGTGAAAGTGCCGGTTGCCGCGGTAATTTTGCAAGGCTCGGTCCCTGGGGTTAGTATATTGGACCTTCGGCCATTTCTCTGACGCAGTGATGGGGTTGCAAGCCTCCTCGATATCCTCCCGTGACAGGTTCACTTCGCTAGGTGCAGCATCCACTTTGTCCTGAGCAGCCGCCCTTAATCTCCTGAGCTTAACCTTTTCTCGGAAAGCCCGAAGTGCTGCTTCTGTTGGAGCTAACTCCAACGGTGGATGGACCGCACGCTGAACCTCTGTCACCTGGCTTGGCCCTTCATCATTCCTTATTTCCCCGTCCTCCAGTTCAGAACTAGGACCTTCGAGCCTAGGAGGTGGACTGCCGAAGTCAATTTCTTCGTTAAAATCCAAGTCCAAAAGCTCCTCCTCTCTCATGTCGAATAAGTCCTCCCCCGGTGCTATTGCGGTAGCCTCATCTCCGGGAGTCTGAACTGTTGGTGCTGGTTGTGAGGGTGCTGGAGTCTTTAATGCGGCAGCCTTTAACTTGAGTAACAAGTTGGCTCTTGCTGCATCTCCAGGCATACGATCCCTCGGTGGCTCACCACCTTCATCGTCACCGTCCTCTCGCCTTCTCTTTCCGTGTGGATCTTCATCCCTACACGGCGAGCTTGGGCGTTTGTTTTTCCCTTTCCCCTTGCCCTTGCTTGAGCCTCCCGCATCATCGTCCTTGGACGGTTCCAGATCAAGTGTTGCGTTTGACAACAGAACTTGGACTTGGCGATCCAGTTCTTCGCGTACCCGTGGTGCTGGTACCGGCGGGTTCAAACGCAGCATCTTGTCCGTTGTTTCGCTCTGCACTTGAAGTTTTTCAGAGCCGTCTCTGAGGGACTCTCCCAGCAAATCGATCTGCAGCTCTTGTTCTGCCAATTCCTTCTTAAGGTTGTTGGCTGCTGCACTCCACGCGGTTGCTACAGCTCGCTGCAGCGTTTCCTCTACCGCGGTAAATCGATCCACCATTCCCCCGAGAGCTTGTTTACGGAGGTCATTCTCACGATGGTTAGCCATCATGTGAGATTGGAACCGCTGCTTCTTCAGCTTCATGGCTTCCAATTTTTCTTCCAAGACCTTGGTCTTGTCCTCCGCTTCTTTCTTTTCCGCCTCCGCCTTTTCCTTGGCTTTCTCCGCTGCCTCCTTCGCAGCCTCAGCTGCTTTCGTCCGGTCACTCAACTCTGAGAGCTGCCGGGTTAAGGCCTCATTGTTCTGCAGCACTTCCTCTGCGGTCGACGTAAAGTGCTGCAGCTCCTCTTCTTTTTGAGCTACCTCCGCTTCCAACCTCGCAATAATTGCGGCGGGTGTGTCGGCAGCCATTATGTTTGTCGGAAAGAAAGAAATAACAACGGTTTGTGCGTCTTTAGACTTTTTTTTTTTTTTACTCAGGAGCTCGCTCCGTTTACACAAACACTAGGGCAAAATGGTTCGAGGGCTGCGCTTATAAGGCTGGGTGACTCGTACACTTTCCTCGTTGGGTTATTGGGGTGAGACACCAACGTTTCGCTCGGTTGGAGTCTCGTCAAGACCACCTCAACACGTCACTTGATAGGGGTTTTCTCGGAACAACCACACTATCTCGAATGTGACATCGTTTGCCCGGTTTCTAAAGTACTACTGAAGCTACACTTACTGCGCCAGCCAAATAACTTAGGCACCTAACGCATTAAAGACAAAGAGTTGGTTTGGAAGTCGACAGAGTTTTTCTAAGGTATCCTTTTTCGCGCCCCCTTGCTATAAGGAGTTCCACCTTAGCCATCAAACACTCTGTTTCCCTATTCTCTTCCTTTCTGCAACTCTTTTCTTTCTTTCTCTTTAAATGCGCGAAGTATATCTGGTGCGTTAACCAGATTAGCTTCAGGTTCCCAAGTAGCGTCAAGTAGATCGTATCCTTTCCACAGCACTAGGTATTCACGATTGCGTTTACCTCTAGCCCTTAGGATATTTTCGACCTCATACTCTACTTCGCTACCAATCAACTCTCCTTCTGGAGGTTGTATCTGCCTGCTGTTATCACTCGAGGCGTGATAACGCTTGAACTTAGAAACATGAAACACTGGGTGAATGAGCCATGTTTCCGGAAGTTGAACTCTGTAAGCCACCTTTGATATTTTCTCCACAATTTCAAAGGGACCCACAAATCGACGGCGCAGTTTTGGACTCACTTTGTTCAAAGCAGCCAACGGAATAAAACGACTTTTTATCAGGACTTTATCCCCTTTCTCAAAAGCAATATCTTTTCTCTTCTTGTTTGCACTCACACACATTCTGTGTTGTGCTCTCGAGTAATATGCTTTTGCGGTATCTAAGTCCTGTGCCATCCGTGCTACCATAGTCTTAACTGCTTCCACTTGAAATTGCGTTGCCGTCCCACCAATGTTTGGTGTTTCTGGATGGTACCCATACATCAAGTATGCAGGTGCGAACCCTGTACTCGCATTCACTGCATTGTTTGCTGCAAACTCTGCTGTAGGTAAATACTCAACCCACTTATGGGGATACCTCTCAGCATATGGCCTTAAGAAATTTTCCAGAGTACGTATGGTAACCTCACTCTGCCCATCCGTTTGAGGGTGGTAAGCTGTACTCATACGAATCTCTGTACCCAGAGCTTTAAAAAGCGTCTGCCAGAACTTGCTGGTAAAGCGAGGGTCTCTATCAGACACAATCACTTTAGGTAGGCCATGGTTGCGGTAAACATGTTCGATAAAAAGTTGGGCGTATCCTGCAGCGGTAATCTCTTTAGTACATGGAGCGAAATGCACAAACTTGGTAAGTCTATCGACAAAGACAGCTACAGCACTAAACCCATTGGATGCTGGTAGATCTGTCACCAAGTCAGTGGTAATTTGCTCCCACTTCCGCTCAGGTATTGGCAGGGGTTGAAGTAAGCCCATAGGCTTCTGTGTGTCAGCCTTTATTTGTTGGCACACAGGGCATTCGCGCACAAATGCCTTCAACTCATTCATCCACCCCTTCCACCAATATCGCCGCGCTAGGATTTCTTCTGTTCGCGCTGGTCCTGTATGGCCTGCTGAAGGTGTCTCATGGCACTCCTTCATAATCTTATTGCGCTGGCCTTTAGGAACCACCACTTTCTCGACTAATCCTCTCTTTGGGACCGTCCAGAGTATTCCCTCCCTGAGGAAATATCCCTCAACTTCCTCGCCACTCTCAAGCTTCCGCAATATCTTCACCAAGGAGTTATCAGCTTGGAGGGCTTGTTTCCACTCGTCTTGGCTTGCTTGATGCACTTGCCAAGTGGAAATGTTCATCGCAGTTTCCACGGGCTTAGGAACACTGCGGGAGAGAGCATCTGCTAACACATTAGCCTTGCCTTTGATATAGGAGATCTTGGGGTTGATCGAAGTCAGGTACCCCGCCTCAAGCCATCTTGCTTGGGTTCTAGAAAGGTTCCTCTGCGACAGAATATGCGTCAGAGGTTGGTGGTCAGTGAACACTGTTACTCCACCCGCACAACCTTCTAGATAATGTCTCCACTGCACCATCGCATAACATATTGCACACAACTCTTTGTCGTATGGTGCATAGTTAAGCTCGGCAGGCTTGAATCTACGTGAGAGGTAAGCTATTGGCTGTAGCCCCTCTCCGTGATCCTGTGTTAACACGGCACCGATGGCCTCATTCGACGCATCAGTGATCACAGTGTAAGGCAGGGACGCATCTGGAAAAATAAGGACGGGAGCTTGACTTAAACGCTTTTTCAGTTCATTGAATGCGCCACGCTCAACCTGTCCCCATCTCCAGGGATGGTCTTTTTTCACTAAGTCATGGAGTGGTCCAGCAACATGTGCAAACTGGGGAATGAATTTCCTGTAGTATGAAACCATTCCAAGGAAACTACGTACATCGCTAACACTCTGTAGTTCCTTCCACTCCTTCACTGCCTTCACTTTTTGTTCCTGTGGTTCTAACCCACTTCCGCTAATGCGGTAGCCAAGATAGTCTACTGTTGCGACAGCCAGCTCACTTTTACTTGCCTTAGCAAAAAGCTGATATTCTGCTAGTCGCGACAGGACTTTCTCTAAGTGTTCGGCATGCTGTTCCATGTTTTCAGAGAAGATGAGTATGTCATCAATAAAGACAACAACAAAATCATCTAAAAACTCTGTGAGTAGGTCTTGCACTAGAGTTTGGAATTGCGCTGGGCAATTGGTTAGCCCAAAAGGCGCTACCAAAAACTCAAAGTGACCGTATTTCGTGCGGAACGCTGTTTTATCTGTATCAGATGGCCTTACTGGAAATTGCCAATAGCCTGATCGCAGATCTAACTTCGAGAACACTTTGGCTTTGAACACTCTATCCATCAATTCTTCTGGCAGGGGTAAAGGATATCGGTTTTTCACCGTCACCTTATTGATCCACCTGTAATCCACACACATCCTTAAGCCTCCATCCTTTTTCGGTACAAACAGGATTGGCGCGCCCCAAGGGGACTCGGATGGTTTGATTTTCTTCTGTTCCAGAAGGTAGTCCACTTGTGCTTTCACTTCATCCAGCTCTGCTGGTGAAAGCTTGTATATTGGACGATGGATAGGTGTTGGATCCTCCAGGTCTATCTTAAACTCATGACCTTTTCTCTTCGGAGGGATCCCTGGGGGTAAATCACGAGGGAACACACCACGGTGTGTTTCTACCACCTTTTTAATTTCGGCAGGGGTGTCTGAACGAATAAGTTTGCCAATCTCATCCTCAGTGTTGAATGGCTGTGTTCGCTCTATTGCGTCAGGCAATTCATGTTGGCCTAAAGCTTTCTCTTCAGACTCTTGCACTACAACCATGAATGCTGTCTCTGTTTTGAGATGACGCATCATTCTCTTAGCTGAACACTCAGTCACTGGCACTTCTTGCAGTATCGACTGTACTTTTCGTTCAGGTTCAATACTCTCTTGGGTTGGATGACGCAACGGAAGATGAAACACTTGGCTGTTTTTGCAAACTGAAATCTCATTCTGCTGAAAGTCTATGCGGGGGTTTTCTTTCTGCAACCAAGGCATGCCCAATATTAGGTCATAACCAAGGTCTGGGAACAGATCCGCTTTCATTTTGCACTTCAGCCCTCCTATCTTTACTCGGAGGTTGTTACAGCTGCCAGCCAGTTCTTTAATATCTCCGTTTGCCAACATTGCTCTCTTTGAGCTTGGTGTAATCGACAACCCGAGATCACGCGCTACCTTATCATTGATATAGTTTGCGGTACTTCCGCAATCAATGAATGCATAAAGGTCCGTGGTCTTGATCCGTGCTTTTACTTCGTACCCTCTCACAGGCACTTCTTGAATTTTTAACAGAGGGCATGTGTCACCCTTGGTTGACGAAGTTGATCGAACTTCTGACACATTAACTCGCTCTGTGGTAGACCGCTGGGTTGTTTCTGACCCACTATCGTCTACGTCTGCAGGCAGGGACTCCTGTAGACTACTCTGCGACTCCAATGAGCCCACAGATTCACTAACAGAGGGAAGAGATGCAGATGACGCATGAGGCGCGTCCATCTCATCCGGTGTGCTTTCCTTCTGTTCATTTGTCCAATCGCAGTTGTCATGTGCCGATTGGGTAGATGTGGAGAGTGTCTCTGTTCTCTCTTCACGCGGTGTACTAGTCCGCGCCCCAGGTTTTCCGCTGTGAGTACAAACCTTTTTCGAGGCACCTACTTTTGATCTATGCTTCCTACGCCGCCTACGAACTCTGTTTCGCTTACGACGTTTGCGTCGGCCAGGCTCAGACGAAGCAGTTTCCTGCCTGGCGGTCAGTTTAACATTTTTTTTACATCGGGGAGGTTTTTCACCTCCTCCAATCTAGGACATTGCCTCACAGGGTGACCCTTTTTTCCACAAAGATAACAATTATATCCCCCTCCCCCCTGGGGGTTCTGTCTTCCCTGATTGGCTTGTCCTCTTCCACGGTTACCACCACCGCGTCCACGTCCACCACCACCACGTCCTCCTCCTCGTCCTTGTTGCTGTTGCTGCTGCTGTTGCACTCCTGCGGCAGCTTGTGGTGGTGCTTGGGCTGGTGGTGTAGGGTTCTGCTGCTGCTGACCCTGATTCTGGCCTTTCTTTTTCTTTCCACCACGCCAGACTCCTTTCTTTTTCTGATTGGTTTGCCCTCCTTGGCCTTGTGTTCCAACTCCAAGGGCTTCCAATCGTTCGGCGGATATGATGGCAGCCTCGACATCTCGAGGTACCGTTGCAGCGACCAGCTTCTGAACTTCACTCTTGAGTCCATCAACGAAGAGTAAATATTGGTGATCCTCTTCGAGGTCTGGAATCCTCAAGACCAAACGCTGAAACTCTTTTACAAACTGTTTCACTGTTCCAGTCTGCTTGAGTTTGTGGAGGTCACGCCACGCTTGTAACCCCAAACCACGTCGCCTCCACCGATTTCGTCACACTGGCCAAGGCCAGAGTGCTATCGGGTAGAGGAGGGGTAGTTAGGACAGTCCAGCCACAGTCTGGAAGTAGCAGTCCAGCTGCGGAAATGGCTAGGTTGGACGGTCCTAGGGGTCGAGACTAAGGGAAGGGATTGAGGGAGGTTAGGAAGATCAGCTAGGCTTGATAGGTTAGGTAGTCCCCATCAGTAGGTGGGATCCTAGGTGATCAGTGGGACTAGGGTGAGTCAGGCGGCAGCCTATTTAATGGCTGATCTTAGGTTATTGGATATTCTGGGTGAGGCTTTTGTGTTTATTCGAGTTTGGACCTTTATTGATCGTTGTAAGAAAGCTTGTGTGAAGAGTCCTGAGTAAGGTGCCTCGCAAAGGCCGTGTGATCAAGTTCAAGAGGGGCTGTCCCCACTTCCGCCGTTCCCGTTCTGTAGAAACGCCATCACCACCGTTAAGTACGGCTGCAGGGGTGACCCCAGCGGTCAAGGTTACCCTATTTGTTGGTTTCGGAGCCAGGGTGCGCACACTTTTGAGCTGTGCTGCAGCAGACGTGCTACCCATTCTGGAAAAACGTGCAGGAAGGCAGTCTGGACGATCAGGAGTTAAAGGCGGCTGGCTTTCGCCTGCGCCTATACCATTGGCAGGAACGGGAACAGGTTGCAGGGGAAGTAGCTTATAGACCACCCCTGACAATACACCCTGAGTTTATCGGACCCATACCTGCCATATTTGAGGACGAGTGGGTTGCTGTGTGGTGCCATCGTTTCCGCGCGAAGAGTTTTTGGTGGATATATCAGAGTGTACTCACAGGCCTGTTAACCAAGGAAGAGGGGGACTCACAAACTCGTGAGCTGTTCAGTAACGACTTATCTGGTCTTTTCAAGCTAGCCCGAGACAGAGCGCGTGATCACGAGGTCTCACGGCTGTTCTGGGGAGAGCACGAGGCAGCACGGCTGGGTACAGAGCGAGTGGAAGAACGAGTATCGGAGGAACTGCAAAAAGCCGAGCAGCAGTGGAAAACGAAGTTCCTCAAGGGTCTTGAAGACGAGTACCACCAAAGAACGGAGGGAGACGCCGAGGGATCACGCCCAGCAAGCAGAAGTTCCCCAGATCTGAGTGGCGGCGCAGGAGAAGTTGGAGAAGTTGGAGAACCTGAGGAAAAACCGGACAGCGAGATCAGTGAAGAGAGCCTTGGTGGCGGCGCGGAGACAGTGCACGACGAGACTGAGCAAGGCAGCGCGAGAGAGTGGCCCAGGGTTGAGTCTGAGGACGAGGAAAGAGAGAGCCACGAAGACTTTCCCCGTGATTGGGAAGCCGAGGTTGTTGTGGAAGAAGTCGGAGTCGAACCTGTTGAAGAAGGAGCCTCTGAAGGAGATCTTGTTGGAGCCACTGACCAAGAGGAAGCCGAGGTTGTTGTGGAAGAAGTCGGAGTTGAACCTGTTGAAGAAGGAGCCTCTGAAGGAGATCTTGTTGGAGCCACTGACCAAGAGGAAGCCGAGGTTGTTGTGGAAGAAGTCGGAGTCGAACCTGTCGAAGAAGGAGCCTCTGAAGGAGATCTTGTTGGAGCCACTGACCAAGAGGAAGCCGAGGTTGTTGTGGAAGAAGTCGGAGTCGAACCTGTTGAAGAAGGAGCCTCTGAAGGAGATCTTGTTGGAGCCACTGACCAAGAGGAAGCCGAGGTTGTTGTGGAAGAAGTCGGAGTCGAACCTGTTGAAGAAGGAGCCTCTGAAGGAGATCTTGTTGAAGCCACTGACCAAGAGGAAGCCGAGGTTGTTGTGGAAGAAGTCGGAGTCGAACCTGTTGAAGAGGGAGCTTCTGAAGGAGATCTTGTGGGAGCCACTGACCAAGAGGAAGCCGAGGCTGTTGAGGAAGAAGTCGGAGTTGAACCTGTTGAAGAAGGAGCCTCTGAAGGAGATCTTGTTGGAGCCACTGACCAAGAGGAAGCCGAGGTTGTTGTGGAAGAAGTCGGAGTCGAACCTGTTGAAGAAGGAGCTTCTGAAGGAGATCTTGTGGGAGCCACTGACCAAGAGGAAGCCGAGGCTGTTGTGGAAGAAGTCGGAGTTGAACCTGTTGAAGAAGGAGCCTCTGAAGGAGATCTTGTTGGAACCACTGACCACGAGGAAGCCGGTGTTGAACCAGTTGAGGAAGGAGGAAGTGCGGCCGTTCCAGGGAGTAGCGGAGAGACCAACGGAGTGGGATCCGGCGGAGGAACTGAGTACCACAGCGCCGCTAGTTGGGCGGAAGGAAGAGCCTATCGTATCGAGCCGGGGTTTCCAGAGGACCCTTCTGAGCCATCGAGTACCACTTCAGACGAGGAAGAGTCCCACGAAGGAGAAGGCGAAAAAGAGTCGACCTCCAGTGCCGAGGAGGGATCGTTACCCCCAGATCAGCCCCCGCTGAACCCATTTTTTGCCTTTGACGAAGAAGAAGGCGAGAGTGGATCATCCTCCAGTGCTGAAGAAGAACCGTTACCGGACCAGCCCCCGTTGAACCCATTTGCCTTTGAGGTTGGACTCCCCTATCCCCAACCACCGGTCCCACCTGTTCCTCCACCCGTTCCACCGGTACCACCTGTTCCACCACCAGTCCCTCCACCACCTCCTCCACCACCTCCTCCACCACACCCACCAGGCGGAGTCGGTGCTATGGCCCACCCCAGAGGACCTCCAAACAGGCTGATCAACAGTCAGTTAACAGCCTTCACTGGGGCAGAGAAGGAAGATGTGGCCACCTGGATACGGTCATACGAGATTCTCGCCACAGGCTCAGGGTGGAGTGTACCACCAGCGGTGCCGGACCATGAGGATCAGAGAATTGAGAGACTCGTCCTGTATACGACGGGGAAAGCGCGATCATGGGTGGACAATTGGACGGCCAGACATCCTACACATGTGGGAGGGGTGCCGAACCCAGAAAGGACATGGCAGAGGTTACAAATGGACATGTTAGCGAGGTTTGGGGTGGCGCCAGCGACGTTGGTGGCCCGTATCCTGGAACGGAAACAAAAGAGTGACGAAACTGTGGGAGAATACGCTTCTGCACTCTCCCAGATGCAGCAACAACTCAATGCGAGTCGAGCCCCAGGCAGTCCCGCCGTGGCTGACGAACTTCTACTGCAATTGTTTAAGAACGGAGTGCGGGAGGATCTTGCCCCCATCCTGCTGGGTTTTACAGGAGATACCCTGGATGAAGCAGTGGCAAGAGCCAGACAGATCGAAGAGAGACAAGTGCGGCCGGGGCCAAAGCGAAAGACAACGATCAACACACTGGAGGAACTGCAGGACCAAGCAGTGATGGAGCCAGTCCTGGCGGAAGTAAATATTATGGATCAGCGGGTGAACGAACAAATCGAGAATTTGAGGAAGGAGGTGCGCGAACACCAAACCACTACGGACTCGCGGCTCAGAGGAGTGGAGCAGCATGTGAGAACCTCCGGGCAGCAGTTTGGCGAACTCAAAAGTATGATCTCCACTCTATCCGGAATGGTGGCGGATGTGAGACAGCCTAATGTGCCAGAGCCAGGAGGGGGGAACTATGGAAACACTGGGGGTACTGGAGCAAATCAAGTGCCAATCAATGGAGGCAGAGGGCAAGGGGCCTACAGAGGCAATGGCTGGGGAAATGGAGGAGGCAGAGGACGGGGGACTCGGAACAATGGCAATGGAGGAAGAGGCTGGGGAGGAGGGCGTTATGATGTGAACAAAGTCAGATGCTGGCACTGCTCGCGCTTTGGCCATTATGCCAGCCAGTGTCCTGAACATGTCAACTTCTTCCAGGCGGGAATGGGGGACCACCTGGTGATGGACTTTGAGCAAACGGACCCTGGGGCAACCACCACAGAAGGACCCGAGGAGGTTCTGGCACCAATCTGGTACTCTGAAATGGATATTGACCACGGGGGCTTGGACGGGAACCAGGGAGGCAGTGGAGGAACCCCCATGGACACGAGCCCAATACCTTCGGAACCTCGAGCAGATGCTGGGGAGGAAGTTGTGATGGAGGAACCAAAGGAGGAACCAGAACCCCCACAGCAGGAGGAGAAGACAAAGTCTGTGCCTGAACCAGAAGATGTGCCGAAGCCACAAGATGAGCCACAAGGATCGAGACCAGTTATGTTACCACCGATGTTCCCACCACCCATGCGGCCACCGTCTCCACGGAATACCATGACCAAGAAAAAGAAAATGGGGAAAAAGACGGCGGGAGAGCCAAAGGAGAAGAAAATGTTTACCGCAGCAGAAGCCAAAAAGTTTGTGGAGGGTCTGATGACGGAGGTTCCAGTGGCGAGTCTGTGCCAGCACCACCCAGAGTTGATCGATGCATGGTTGAAGGCACTGAGGGTGCCCATGGCTAAAGTACCTGCAATCACTACTGTGGAGGGAGTGGGCAAGCCAAGCCCATATGCAGTCACTACCGCCACGGCGAAGATCATGGAGACCAAGGTACCAGGGGCCATCATTGATACGGGGGCGAGTGCTTGTGTGATATCGGCTCAACTCCTAGCACGGACAGGGTTGACCCACCTGATGGAGGCACCGAAGGGGAGGTACAGGGATTGCAATGGCGAGACTCGGCAAGCTCTGGGGTACATCCCTGCCCTGCCCATCGCCCTTGGACAATGCAAACAGATTGTACCGTGCCATGTAGTGGAGAACGAACATCTATCCCTAATCATTGGGACCCCGTGGTTGGTGGATACCGGTACAGAGATCCACTTCGGTTTCAAGCGGCTCACTCCGTGTGTGGCTGGACGGCGAGTAGGTCACGTACCCATCGAGTTCCTTCACACAACGACGCCTGAGAGTGCTGCAGTCGTCGCAGTTTACCAAACCCTCCGATCGATCGAAGAGACGAGCGCCGCCCCAGAACAGCCAGCAGCCCCCACTGGAAAGCAGCCACAGCAGGATTCAATGACGAGCCAGACGCCACCGGGGGAACGCCGACCAGATGGGTTTATCCAGCCCTACCTCTACGTTCCTCAACCCCCTCCTCTGTGGATCACCAAACGCCAGAAGGCGGTGCTGCAGGAGTGCTGCACTATTCGGCGGGGAAAGGGGATGAGTGAGGCGGCAGCCACACATCTGTATCACCAGGAGGCAGAAATACTGGATACCAGGGGAAGGCGCCATGGGGGGACGAAGAGGGAGTTCAAAAAGATCCACGACGAAAGGTTGCGATGTGAGGGAGAGCCGAGAAAAAGGGATGCTATCACAAGGGAGTATTTCCGAAGGTGCGACGCCGTGACGAGCGCACAGAGGGAGGAGTCGGAGGAGATGTTGGGGCACTTCCGCAGGGAGGCCCACAAGTGGAGGCCAGTGGAGGGTGGCGAGACTGGAGGGGGGACCTCCACAGCAGCCGCAGCTGGCGGGGAGGGGAGGAGTGAGCCACCAAGGGTGGTGAGCTACGACTCCTCGGATTTTTAAGTGGGCCGGCCACCGACGTCCTTCTTCGGCGACACCTGAAGGGGTGGCGGAGGTGGTTCGGTCCCACAAAGGGGAATAAAGGGAAAAGGGGAAGAGGGCGGCGTGGCAAGCGTGCGGGTAAACGAGAACAGTGGCGTCGAGCAGGCAGGAGGATCAAGGAGCAGGAAGCAAGAATGCAACGCCAAACGGAAGAAGTAGAGAGGGCCAGGAGTCTGTGGCCAGACTCATGGGCCATGCAGTGTTTGAACCATAGCAGAACAGTGGAGGAAGAAATCCTGATGAGGGAGGGAATGGGAGAAGGAAAAGAAAAAAAGGGAAAAGAAAATTCAGGGGAAAGGGAAGCCAAAGAAACAGAAAAAGGAGGGGAAAGAAAAGAAAAAGGAGAAAGAAAAGAAAGGTTTGGGTTGAGGGAAATGGGACAGGCAGCAGTTCAGCTGCAGGAAAATCAGATTTGGGCAGGGGTGGTTCCCCTTGGGACTTCTGATGTAGAAAATAAAACGTTTGCCACAGAAAAGGAAAGGGAAGAGAAAAAGGTGTCACTTAGAGAAAAACTGGAAGAGCTGAAAATTAGTCCCCATCTTACCCCCCACCAAAGAAAAGAGCTGCTGGAGCTTCTGCAGCAGTACCCCGATGCCTGTGCTTGGTCCTCGGATCAAGTCGGGCAAACAAACATTTTATACCACGAGATCCCCACCGGAGATCATCCCCCCATCAGGCAGAATCCCTACCGGTTCAGTTTTGCGGAGAACCAGGTAGTCAAATCGGAGGTGGCGAGGATGCTCCTGGATGGAGTGGTGCGGAAGTCAAAGTCCCCATGGGCCTCACCGATCGTCTTGGTTCCAAAGCCAGATGGGTCGGTGCGGTTCTGCGTTGATTACCGCAAGCTTAACAAGGTGACCACCCGAGATAGCTTTCCTCTCCCGAGGATCGAAGATGCGATCAACCAGTTCTCGGAGGCCAAGTTCTTCACCGCTTTGGATTTGAGGTCAGGGTATTGGCAGGTCAGGATGAGCACTGCCTCCGCGGAGAAAACGGCCTTCATCACACAGGAGGGGCTGTATGAGTTCGTGGTGATGCCCTTCGGGCTCAGTAACGCCCCAGCGACATTCCAAAGGATGATGAACGAGGTACTGGGACCTATGCTGTGGAAGGGGGTGATCGTGTATTTGGATGATATCATCATCTATGCGGAGACTTGGGAGAAGCATCAGGAGATCTTGGCAGAGGTGCTGCAGCGGCTGAAGGAGGCCAACCTGAGGATCAGCCCGAGGAAATCGGACTTCGGGTTTGAGGAGCTACTCTACTTGGGCCACATCGTGGGGAAAGGGGAAATAAAGATGAATCCGAAGAAGGTAGCCACAGTGGAGCTGCAGGAGCCACCGGTGGATGTGTCTACTCTGCGGTCCTTCCTTGGCCTTACTTCTTACTACAGGAGATTTGTGCGCGACTATGCAAGGATCGCTGCACCTCTGACGGAGTTGTTGAAGAAGGATGTGCCATTTGAATGGAGGGAACGACAACAACAAGCATTTGAGAGGCTGAAGAAAAGCATAACCGATCAACCAGTCCTGGCTCCACCACAGCCACACCTACCATACACTCTGCAGACAGACTGGAGCAGCCAGGCTGTGGGGGCAGTACTCTGTCAGAAGGATGAGCAAGGGAGAGAGCATGTGGTAGCTTATGCCAGCAAAAGACTCAACCCAGCTGAGAAGAACTATTCGGTAGTGGAGGGGGAGTGCTTGGCAGTGGTATGGGCTTGCACCCTATTCAGGCCATACATCTATGGCACCGAATTTGTGCTGCAGACAGACCAGCGGGCGTTACAGTGGTTGATGACAGGTACTAAACTGACGGGAAAACTGATGAGGTGGGCACTCCGCCTACAGGAGTTTGATTTCAGGATTGAGTTCCGCGCTGGAAAAAGCAATGCGAATGCGGATGCACTGACCAGGCTTCCAGTTCCACTGGATCATCCGATAGTCAGTGGATCCACAGCACTTCGTCCATAAGGATCTTCCGGGGATCTCAAGATCATGGCTGGAAAAAGAGGAACCATTGTTGGTCCAATGGGGGTACTTCTAGACTGAAGGCAAGGCCACACGAACCCCGAAAAAGTAGCGTGGGACACCGTTACCGTTCGGACTTCGTGATTTGCCACAGTTGCTGCCGTGATCAAAGGAAGAGGTCAAAGGAGAATGGATCCATGGGCGGATGCGGAACTGATGGAATTCTTGAAAACAACGGCATTACCCGCTGAGAAACAAGCAAAAGCGAGGGTGCGAAAAAGGGGTCAGAGATATCGATGGGTGGGCGGAGATCTACACCCACTCAAGTGCTTGAGTAAACAAGGAGAATGGCTAGAGGTGCCAAAAGAGGAGCAAAGGCCAACTGTGGTCCGAACAGTCCACAGAGAAAATGCGCACATCGGCGGCAGAGGATTGTGCCAG
Organism: Bryopsis sp. KO-2023; assembly: GCA_030272585.1. Taxonomy (NCBI): domain Eukaryota; kingdom Viridiplantae; phylum Chlorophyta; class Ulvophyceae; order Bryopsidales; family Bryopsidaceae; genus Bryopsis; species Bryopsis sp. KO-2023. The sequence goes on from BSYQ01000005.1 coordinate 6,785,258, forward strand.
AAAGTGCAGCAGAGATACTGGTGGCCATATATAAGGAAAGAGGTAGAACAAGTGTGGCAGACGTGCCACAGCTGTAGAAGAAGTCAGAAAGCGCCTAAGGAACGACACCCATTAAGGCAGCATATACCGTTAAGAGCCTGGGAGAGACTGGGTATGGACTTGATCACCCTGCCCACCACCGGAACGGGAGAAAAATATGTGATAGTCATGGTAGACTACTTCACCAAGTGGACGATCGCCGGGGCATTAACGAGTAAGAGGAGTTCCGCGGTGGCGGCGTGGCTGAAAGCCTCGGTGTTCCATCCATATGGACCGCCCGCCTCCATCATCACAGACAACGGGAGTGAATTCGAAGGAGAGGTGGCAGAACTTCTACAGCAGTGGGGAGTCCAGCTGAGGAAAGGACGCCCATACCACCCGGAGACCAATGGGCTGGTCGAAAGAATGAACCGGGAGATACAACAACTATTGCGGAGGGAGTGTGGCGGCGGGATCACGCCCCAATGGCCGGAGAAACTGCAGGAGGTGATTTATGCTATCAACACCAGGGAACACACCTCCACCGGACTCAGCCCCGCCAAGGCATTGTTTTTCCGGGAGTTTTCCACCAAAACCAAACGAAATGAACGCTTAGCAGAATTGCGAGGGGAGTTACGCCGGGCAGATGCAGTGGAGCTGCAGCGCCAGGTCACCCTGAGGTTTATGAATGAGGAGAGGAAAGCTCAGGAGGGGAGTCTTGCCAGAGCCTTGCAGAAAGCAAGGGTCAAACAGCAGCTGGGGCACCTCTGGGAGACGATCAGGCGGGGTAAAGCTCCAGCAGAACTGCAAGTAGGGGACATGGTGATGTTGTGTTCAACTCGGTTCCCCTACCACCCCAAGGAGATGGAATTTAATCAGGGGCCATGGATGGTCCAGGAATTACGTGGGGATTTGGTAAAGGTGGGTCAGACCCCAAGGGATGCATGGACTGTGGACAGGGTACAGTGTCGCCTCATTGAGAGGACGGACGTGGAGGAGTCTCGTGGCGGAAGTGCAGAAAAACCCAACAGCGGCGGCGAATTGTTAGACGAATTTGCACTTTTCGAGAGCCCAGCGACCATGTTCCGAATCGTATGTTTCCTGGCCATTATATGTGGCGTGTTGAGTAGTGGCGGAGGCGGAGTAGGGCCAATCGGTGGCGCACGTGAGGGTAGCGGCGATCAGCCAGAGCGAGGGGGCAGTGGATCATCGCAAAGGGGTGGCGGAAATCAACCAGGGCAAGGAAATGACGACACACCCATGGCTGAATCCGGCAGCCTCGATACAGCAGATTTGGAGGCGGAATATGGATTGCAGGAGGAGGAGACAGTGGAGGAGTTGATCAGCGAGCCCATGGTGGAAATCGCCTTTCCAGCAGCCGGGCCATCCCAACCTCCACCAGTAGAACTCCCGGCCACCTTCCGAAATCTGCCGGTAGAGCAGCAAATTGACGCCGTGGCGGCATACTTTGCGGCGATCCTTGCGAGCCATATGACCCAGCCGGAAACCCAGAACGTGGCCACCCAAACCGACGGAAAAGAGCAACGGGATCAGGTGTCGCAGGCTACCTGCGACATGGTGCCGTGGAAGCAATGGGAGCAACAACGGAGGCGGATGCAGAAGATGGCGGACCTTTTGGATCGCCAGAAGAATCGGATTGCGGAACTGACGGGAAAGGAAAAAGAACCGCTACACCCCCGAAGCAGCCACCCACGAAAGAAAACGGTGCGAAGCCTCAAGGTTGGGGACATTGGGGAAGGAGGAAAGCCACCTCCTCAGCTGGGTCCAGAAGACTTGGAAGAAGCTACAGCAACATTAACAGGAGAACAGCCATTTCATCAGCCTGGACAAGGGGGGCTGGAAGGATCAACAGCAGCAACAGCAGCCACAGGAGAGGGGCAGCATGAGGAAACCACAGTGGGGGAAGGATTGGTTGGGGGTGAATCAGGGGCTGGGGAGAAAGTGGGGGAGGAGCAGCCAGGAACACCAGAGGATGAACCCCCAGCTCCAGCTGATGTGATCCCAGGAAGCCCACCACATCCACAGCCACTGTCGGCTCAGGAATGGGCGGAGGTGCAGAGGGAGGAAAGAGATCGATCGTTGGCGGGACATCAGCCGCTGCCTGGGATGCACTACCGGAGAGGATGGGAGGAGACGGTGTCACAGCCTCGTGTGGAGGAACCTGATCCAGTTCCATTTGCCCACCAAGCGGAGCAAGTAGGATCCCAGGATCCACCAGCTGAACCCCCAACGACGGAGGAAGTGCCTCCAGCCTCCCAACTCGTCTTGTTGCCACCAGGGCCAATCAGACCGCCAGCTCCACCCATGGCAGGACCTCGGCCACCACGCCCCTTCCAGATGTTCCAGAATGTCCAGGCCCCATTCACCTTTGGAGCAGGAACCCCCACAGGAACTACCCCGGGATTAAGCCAAAGCGGGACTCCAGCATCGAAGGGAGGAGCGCCAAGGAAGGGCCCAACCACTCGACTCGCCTCAGGAAAAGGGAAGCTCAAGAAGGCCGTCTTGGATTTTTCGGGAACGGATACGGAGACTGGCGAGGACGAAGGGCCCACAGACGCAACAGCACCGGGTGATGGAAAGGGACAGCACGGCCAGAGCAGCGGCGGCGGCACTCCAGGGATGGGTACGCGTTGCAGCCGTTGTTCAAAACCGCCCGGCTCCAACGCGTACATCCCAACCGCCTGTAAGTTTGCCAATACACCCGGGCATCACAGACACTGCTCGAGGGATCGCTTTGGGAAATCCTGGAAAGCTTGTGCGAAGGATGTGTTGGCCATCCTCGTGGCCTTGCGGCGCCCCGACCTCTTCTGCCGCGGACGCGAACTCACGCTGGGGGACATCCCGGCGGCGGACCTTTCATGGATCCCGGAGTATCGCCCTGGCATCACCGCCGACGAGGTTTTCCAAAATCGCTGCTGGCGATGCGAAGCAGAAGCCCGAAACTTCCCGACGACGGCATACTGGCGCACGCTGACGGCGGAGATGTGGGGGCGATACCCCGAGCTCCGTCGGCCGTTCCCTGACGAGATCCCCCTGGAGAGAGGCAACGCAGCCAAGCGGCCCCGAGAAGACGAAGGTCCAGACGATCCAGCAGCGGGAGGAGAGCCGCCGGAGCACTGTCGCGGAGGTCAGGGAGGACCGCCACCACCACCACCGCCGCCGCCGACAGCCTAAAAAGGGGGAAGGTGAAAAGAAAAAAAAAAAAAAAAAAAAGGGAAGGAAAATGGGGGAGGGGTGACTGTTTGTTTTTTGTTTTTATTGTTTTTATTTGTTTTTGTTTTATTGGTTTTCATGAGAATGGCTATGGAGACAGCCTTCTCAAAGAAAAGTAGTAGCTGAACTGGGTTGGATCAGTAAGAATGGAAAAGAAAAGGAAGTGAGAAAGAGAGAGTAAGAGTTCAGAGTTCAGGGCTCTCTTTTTGATGACTTTTTGTTTTTGCTTTTATTGTTTTTGTTTTTGTTTTATTGGTTTTCATGAGAATGGCTATAGAGACAGCCTTCTCAAAGAAAAGTAGTAGCTGAACTGGATTGGACCAGTAAGAATGGAAAAGAAAAGGAAGTGAGGAAGAGAGAGAGTAAGAGTTCAGAGTTCAGGGTTCTTTCTTAAATCTTTTTGATACATGATTTCAAGTTGCTATGAGGGTTAGAGAACAGACTGTCTGCTGCTGAAGTGGGCAGGCAGTAAAACACTGTGGCAGGAGTGGGTGTCTGATGGGTTAGGTATCTTTTTGGGGGAAGGCATGAAAAAGGGGGGGGGGGGGGGGGGAAATAAACAAACAGAAACCCATGGTTATTGGACCTTAAAAACAAAAAAAAAAAAAAAAAAAAAAAGAACAAGCCTACTGGTTGAGAAGGCAGGTTGCTCAGTATTTCTAGGGATGAAGTGAACAAGCTGACAGAACAGCTGTGGATTGTGTTGTGCTTGTGTTATCAAGGTTAACAGACATTTTTCCTATTGTGTAGAACGTAATAATCAGAAAAAAAAAAAAAAAAAAAAAAACTTTATTTTGGATCCCAACATACTGACACTTAGCACTTGTTCTATAGTACTGGGGACACTGCATCTGTGGACTTAGTGGTTGAATAGGCAGTTAGGTCTTTCTATTCACCACTTCTCCAACAGTTCTGACCCCAGCTATCTTGAAAATGGAAGTCTAGACACAGAAACAGTTCAGAAAAGAGGGGAGGGGATGTTAAAACTTTTGGGGACAAAAGTTCAGGGAGGAGGGGAGTGGTTACAGCTGTAACCCCAAACCACGTCGCCTCCACCGATTTCGTCACACTGGCCAAGGCCAGAGTGCTATCGGGTAGAGGAGGGGTAGTTAGGACAGTCCAGCCACAGTCTGGAAGTAGCAGTCCAGCTGCGGAAATGGCTAGGTTGGACGGTCCTAGGGGTCGAGACTAAGGGAAGGGATTGAGGGAGGTTAGGAAGATCAGCTAGGCTTGATAGGTTAGGTAGTCCCCATCAGTAGGTGGGATCCTAGGTGATCAGTGGGACTAGGGTGAGTCAGGCGGCAGCCTATTTAATGGCTGATCTTAGGTTATTGGATATTCTGGGTGAGGCTTTTGTGTTTATTCGAGTTTGGACCTTTATTGATCGTTGTAAGAAAGCTTGTGTGAAGAGTCCTGAGTAAGGTGCCTCGCAAAGGCCGTGTGATCAAGTTCAAGAGGGGCTGTCCCCACTTCCGCCGTTCCCGTTCTGTAGAAACGCCATCACCACCGTTAAGTACGGCTGCAGGGGTGACCCCAGCGGTCAAGGTTACCCTATTTGTGGTTACACACGCTTCATCTCGATCACTAGAGAATTCGAAAGCTGTAGCTAAGCCATCCATGAAGTCCATCCAGTCACGGAAGGGTGGTCTTTCACCTCGGTGAATTTTCAACTCTTGCATCGTTAACCAATCCGAGGCAGCCCCATAAAGGTTAGTGGCCATAATCGATTGCCACTGTGCTTCATGCACTCCGCAGGTTCTCAAGTACCGCGTCATGAGCACTTGCCATTTACGGGCTTTTGGTTCTCCACTTCCGTTAAATGCGCGAGGCATTTGCAACTTGACGGTGCTAGGCAACCACTGTCCTTGCCTAGGAGGTCCTGGGCCTGCTGGTCCAGCGCCACCTCCACCTCCACCTCCACCAGGAGGTCCACCGGGAGGTCCACCGCCTCCACCATCTCCACCGCCGCCACCACCTCCTCCGCCATCAGGCGCACCTGGAATGCGGGAAGGTGGGCGGTTTCGTCTGTCGCGGTAATCATCACCGCCATCATCATCTGGGTCATCATCACCAGGGTCTCCAAAGTTACCTCGCATGCGAGGAACTCGACTGGGTCCACCAGTAGACTCATATGAACCAAGTGCAGCAAAGGGATTGTTTTCTACCCTTGCTCCCAAAGCACTTAACCCAAGTCCCAATCTTCCAGTACGTGTGGGGATCAGGGTTTGCTAGTAGATTGGCTAGTAGGCTGAAAATCTACTAACGTTTAACTAACTTTCTACTAACTACTAAGGCAACTTTAGTTAGTAGGCAAAATCCTGAGCCAGTAGGTATTAACGTGGATATTTTCTATTAATACCTACTGACTAGTTACATAATTATATATATCAAAAAAGAAACTTGGCGACAGTACTACGCTGTCGCGACATCATTCTCACGCTGCATGTGCGATATCGGAACTCAGCACAGTCGGTCATAAGGATATCTCAACCAGGGGTTGCTAGTAGATTGGCTAGTAGGCTGGAAATACTACTAACGCCTACTAGCTACTAATTATGTAACTAGCCTATCCACTACTTTCCCCCACAACTTCCATCTGGCTTGGACAACTTGGACGGCTTGGATGTGTGAGGTTGTGTGTCACGTGAGTGCCTTTGAGCGAAGCTTAACAAAATCAATAAAATGTGCATTCAAACATTGATTAGTACGTAGACCGACCTACCAACTAGCTACTAACTAGGGCATGCTATTAATAGATACTATTAAGTAGGAAATTTCCCTACTAACGACTTTATTTAGTAGCCTTTCACCTCGTGCGAATTTTGACCTTCATTAGTTAGTAGATCGTTGCAAATTGATCTACTAGCAAACCCTGGTGGGGATCTGCATGGGTTCTTTTCCTTTCTCTTCTCTGACCTGTGCCTTAGCACGCTCAAGGTCAATTTGATATAACACTTCTGCTGAGGAGAGAACTCTTGGGTTAGTTCGTGTGGGTCTACGTGATCCATCGGCAGAGTCGGGTTCTGAGATGCGTATACCAGGCTGAGCTCTTGTACTTGGAGGTATCAACTGAGGGAATGTGAAATCAGCGTCTGGTGCGCTGTCCACTGCAGTGCATGGTGGTGCTTCTGCAGCAACAATTTCACCCTCCTCGACCTGTACTGCTGGAGGAACCGGTATTGTTGAGGTTCCTGCCCCAACCATTCCTACCGCGAAGCTCTGGTCTAGTGGCGGCCATGATGCAGCCAACTGCTTTACTGATTTCTTCGGCAGTGGCATCCCAAAGGCTGAGTCCTCAGGCTCAGGGGAAGTTGATTCTTCACGCTCTGGTGATACTGCACGAGCATCACTTCCACTTTGGGCACTCTGACTTCCGCCACTCATCTCCTCCATGCTTCGTTCCAGGCCAGATAATCTTAAGGCAACCACATCAGCTGCATCTTGCTGCTGATCCCAGGTTTTGTGATAGTGAAGCTTGTGGGTGACGCAATAGTGGTCGGCTGTGTTGGTTGGATTCGTGATAACTTGCTGGCTAACGCAAGTATACTTGTGGGGTTTGTTGGTTTAGACAACTCTCTAGCTAGCGCGGTTGTGAACGCTACTAGAGCACTTGGGTTGGGAAGTGATTGCGTCAGGCAAACACTTAACACACACACACACAAACACACACACAAGCGGGAACACACCAATCCCACGAATCCCGAGTTCTTACAAAGTAAAGTGAATGTCAAAACAACGAGTGGGCCTCTTAAGTACCCCTAAGTGTAGTACGCTGACGCATGCCCCAAACTCTGGGTCTAATCTGTCTTACTCGTGAACCCGCATGCGTCAGCCACCCTCGGCTCTATCCCAAACTACCTCGTATAGCGCTAAAAGACTAACATACGCCCCCCCCGCAAAAAGTGGGCGCCCACGCACACCAAAACACAAAGAAAAACAAAAACACAAAAACACAAACACAAAACTCACCCACTCCCATACCCACACCCAACTGTCTTGGACCTGTCTCTTGCTCTGACGTCTCTGACAGCTGCTGCACGCACACACTTGGTCGACGATAACTCCTTTTCCCTCCTCCTTAACGCTGTTCCGGCGCTTGCGCTTGCTGAATAGCACGCTGCTCCTGCGCATGCGCTTGCTGCACTGCACGATACCGGACACAGGGATCAAATGCGGCAGCCACCCTCTTGGACTTAAGGAATGGCAGATCCCTTGTGATGCCGGACACCTTGAGCTGCCGCTTCACACACATGTTGCAGTGTGGCAACTTCTCGTGCTCAGCCGGGAACGGAGGGATTTCTTCGAACGTCGAGCGTGTCAGCTTCAACATATGGGCAGGTAGAGAGAATGGGGAGACGGTGGCGATGGACTTGTTGTCCACTTCCGCGACTTTTTGGACCGCCGTGACGATGCGCCCCAGCATCGAGTATGCCAACCAATGAGCATCACACACGAGGTGATACCCACAAGGAAGGACGGAATACTTTTTCTGCGTCAGCCGCTGAGCACTTGCTTGCATTGGGCTTCTCCCGCACCAAATGCACATGGGCAACTCGTGAAAGTGCCGGTTGCCGCGGTAATTTTGCAAGGCTCGGTCCCTGGGGTTAGTATATTGGACCTTCGGCCATTTCTCTGACGCAGTGATGGGGTTGCAAGCCTCCTCGATATCCTCCCGTGACAGGTTCACTTCGCTGGGTGCAGCATCCACTTTGTCCTGAGCAGCCGCCCTTAGTCTCCTGAGCTTAACTTTTTCTCGGAAAGCCCGAAGTGCTGCTTCTGTTGGAGCTAACTCCAACGGTGGATGGACCGCACGCTGAACCTCTGTCACCTGGCTTGGCCCTTCATCATTCCTTATTTCCCCGTCCTCCAGTTCAGAACTAGGACCTTCGAGCCTAGGAGGTGGACTGCCGAAGTCAATTTCTTCGTTAAAATCTAAGTCCAAAAGCTCCTCCTCTCTCATGTCGAATAAGTCCTCCCCCGGTGCTATTGCGGTAGCCTCATCTCCGGGAGTCTGAACTGTTGGCGCTGGTTGTGAGGGTGTTGGAGTCTTTAATGCGGCAGCCTTTAACTTGAGTAACAAGTTGGCTCTTGCTGCATCTCCAGGCATACGATCCCTCGGTGGCTCACCACCTTCATCGTCACCGTCCTCTCGCCTTCTCTTTCCGTGTGGATCTTCATCCCTACACGGCGAGCTTGGGCGTTTGTTTTTCCCTTTCCCCTTGCCCTTGCTTGAGCCTCCCGCATCATCGTCCTTGGACGGTTCCAGATCAAGTGTTGCGTTTGACAACAGAACTTGGACTTGGCGATCCAGTTCTTCACGTACCCGTGGTGCTGGTACCGCCGGGTTCAAACGCAGCATCTTGTCCGTTGTTTCGCTCTGCACTTGAAGTTTTTCAGAGCCGTCTCTGAGGGACTCTCCCAGCAAATCGATCTGCAGCTCTTGTTCTGCCAATTCCTTCTTAAGGTTGTTGGCTGCTGCACTCCACGCGGTTGCTACAGCTCGCTGCAGCGTTTCCTCTACCGCGGTAAATCGATCCACTATTCCCCCGAGAGCTTGTTTACGGAGGTCATTCTCACGATGGTTAGCCATCATGTGAGATTGGAACCTTTGCTTTTTCAGCTTCATGGCTTCCAATTTTTCTTCCAAGACCTTAGTCTTGTCCTCCGCTTCTTTCTTTTCCGCCTCCGCCTTTTCCTTGGCTTTCTCCGCTGCCTCCTTCGCAGCCTCAGCTGCTTTCGTCCGGTCACTCAACTCTGCGAGCTGCCGGGTTAAGGCCTCATTGTTCTGCAGCACCTCCTCTGCGGTCGTAACAAAGTGCTGCAGCTCCTCTTCTTTTTGAGCTACCTCCGCTTCCAACCTCGCAATAATTGCGGCGGGTGTGTCGGCAGCCATTATGTTTGTCGGAAAGAAAGAAATAACAACGGTTTGTGCGTCTTTAGACTCTTTTCACTCAGGAGCTCGCTCCGTTTACACAAACACTAGGGCAAAATGGTTCGAGGGCTGCGCTTATAAGGCTGGGTGACTCGTACACTTTCCTCGTTGGGTTATTGGGGTGAGACACCAACGTTTCGCTCGGTTGGAGTCTCGTCAAGACCACCTCAACACGTCACTTGATAGGGGTTTTCTCGGAACAACCACACTATCTCGAATGTGACATCGTTTGCCCGGTTTCTAAAGTACTACTGAAGCTACACTTACTGCGCCAGCCAAATAACTTAGGCACCTAACGCATTAGAGTTAAAGAGTTGGTTTGGAAGTCGACAGAGTTTTTCTAAGGTATCCTTTTTCGCGCCCCCTTGCTATAAGGAGTTCCACCTTAGCCATCAAACACTCTGCTTCCCTATTCTCTTCCTTTCTGCAACTCTTTTCTTTCTTTCTCTTTAAATGCGCGAAGTATATCTGGTGCGTTAACCAGATTAGCTTCAGGTTCCCAAGTAGCGTCAAGTAGATCGTATCCTTTCCACAGCACTAGGTATTCACGATTGCGTTTACCTCTAGCCCTTAGGATATTTTCGACCTCATACTCTACTTCGCTACCAATCAACTCTCCTTCTGGAGGTTGTATCTGCCTGCTGTTATCACTCGAGGCGTGATAACGCTTGAACTTAGAAACATGAAACACTGGGTGAATGAGCCATGTTTCCGGAAGTTGAACTCTGTAAGCCACCTTTGATATTTTCTCCACAATTTCAAAGGGACCCACAAATCGACGGCGCAGTTTGGGACTCACTTTGTTCAAAGCAGCCAACGGAATAAAACGGCTTTTTATCAGGACTTTATCCCCTTTCTCAAAAGCAATATCTTTCCTCTTCTTGTTTGCACTCACACACATTCTGTGTTGTGCTCTAGAGTAATATGCTTTTGCGGTATCTAAGTCCTGTGCCATCCGTGCTACCATAGTCTTAACTGCTTCCACTTGAAATTGCGTTGCCGTCCCACCAATGTTTGGTGTTTCTGGATGGTACCCATACGTCAAGTATGCAGGTGCGAACCCTGTACTCGCATTCACTGCATTGTTTGCTGCAAACTCTGCTGTAGGTAAATACTCAACCCACTTATGGGGATACCTCTCAGCATATGGCCTTAGAAAATTTTCCAGAGTACGTATGGTAACCTCACTCTGCCCATCCGTTTGAGGGTGGTAAGCTGTACTCATACGAATCTCTGTACCCAGAGCTTTAAAAAGCGTCTGCCAGAACTTGCTGGTAAAGCGAGGGTCTCTATCAGACACAATCACTTTAGGTAGGCCATGGTTGCGGTAAACATGTTCGATAAAAAGTTGGGCGTATCCTGCAGCGGTAATCTCCTTAGTACATGGGGCGAAATGCACAAACTTGGTAAGTCTATCGACAAAGACAGCTACAGCACTAAACCCATTGGATGCTGGTAGATCTGTCACCAAGTCAGTGGTAATCTGCTCCCACTTCCGCTCAGGTATTGGCAGGGGTTGAAGTAAGCCCATAGGCTTCTGTGTGTCAGCCTTTATTTGTTGGCACACAGGGCATTCGCGAACAAATGCCTTCAACTCATTCATCCACCCCTTCCACCAATATCGCCGCGCTAGGATTTCTCCTGTTCGCGCTGGTCCTGTATGGCCTGCTGAAGGTGTCTCATGGCACTCCTTCATGATCTTATTGCGCTGGCCTTTAGGAACCACCACTTTCTCGACTAATCCTCTCTTTGGGACCGTCCAGAGTATTCCCTCTCTGAGGAAATATCCCTCAACTTCCTCGCCACTCTCAAGCTTCCGCAATATCTTCACCAAGGAGTTATCAGCTTGGAGGGCTTGTTTCCACTCGTCTTGGCTTGCTTGATGCACTTGCCAAGTGGAAATGTTCATCGCAGTTTCCACGGGCTTAGGAACACTGCGGGAGAGAGCATCTGCTAACACATTAGCCTTGCCTTTGATATAGGAGATCTTGGGGTTGATCGAAGTCAGGTACCCCGCCTCAAGCCATCTTGCTTGGGTTCTAGAAAGGTTCCTCTGCGACAGAATATGTGTCAGAGGTTGGTGGTCAGTGAACACTGTTACTCCACCCGCACAACCTTCTAGATAATGTCTCCACTGCACCATCGCATAACATATTGCACACAACTCTTTGTCGTATGGTGCATAGTTAAGCTCGGCAGGCTTGAATCTACGTGAGAGGTAAGCTATTGGCTGTAGCCCCCCTCCGTGATCCTGTGTTAACACGGCACCGATGGCCTCATTCGACGCATCAGTGATCACAGTGTAAGGCAGTGACGCATCTGGAAAAATAAGGACGGGAGCTTGACTTAAACGCTTTTTCAGTTCATTGAATGCGCCACGCTCAACCTGTCCCCATCTCCAGGGATGGTCTTTTTTCACTAAGTCATGGAGTGGTCCAGCAATATGTGCAAACTGGGGAATGAATTTCCTGTAGTATGAAACCATTCCAAGGAAACTACGTACATCGCTAACACTCTGTAGTTCCTTCCACTCCTTCACTGCCTTCACTTTTTGTTCCTGTGGCTTTAACCCACTTCCGCTAATGCGGTAGCCAAGATAGTCTACTGTTGCGACAGCCAGCTCACTTTTACTTGCCTTAGCAAAAAGCTGATATTCTGCTAGTCGCGACAGGACTTTCTCTAAGTGTTCGGCATGCTGTTCCATGTTTTCAGAGAAGATGAGTATGTCATCGATAAAGACAACAACAAAATCATCTAAAAACTCTGCGAGTAGGTCTTGCACTAGAGTTTGGAATTGCGCTGGGCAATTGGTTAGCCCAAAAGGCGCTACCAAAAACTCAAAGTGACCGTATCTCGTGCGGAACGCTGTCTTATCTGTATCAGATGGCCTTACGGGAAATTGCCAATAGCCTGATCGCAGATCTAACTTCGAGAACACTTTGGCTTTGAACACTCTATCCATCAATTCTTCTGGCAGGGGTAAAGGATACCGGTTTTTCACCGTCACCTTATTGATCCACCTGTAATCCACACACATCCTTAAGCCTCCATCCTTTTTCGGTACAAATAGGATTGGCGCGCCCCAAGGGGACTCGGATGGTTTGATTTTCTTCTGTTCCAGAAGGTAGTCCACTTGTGCTTTCACTTCATCCAGCTCTGCTGGTGAAAGCTTGTATATTGGACGATGGATAGGTGTTGGATCCTCCAGGTCTATCTTAAACTCATGACCTTTTCTCTTCGGAGGGATCCCTGGGGGTAAATCACGAGGGAACACACCACGGTGTGTTTCTACCACCTTTTTAATTTCGGCAGGGGTGTCTGAACGAATAAGTTTGCCAATCTCATCCTCAGTGTTGAATGGCTGTGTTCGCTCTATTGCGTCAGGCAATTCATGTTGGCCTAAAGCTTTCTCTTCAGACTCTTGCACTACAACCATGAATGCTGTCTCTGTTTTGAGATGACGCATCATTCTCTTAGCTGAACACTCAGTCACTGGCACTTCTTGCAGTATCGACTGTACTTTTCGTTCAGGTTCAATACTCTCTTGGGTTGGATGACGCAACGGAAGATGAAACACTTGGCTGTTTTTGCAAACTGAAATCTCATTCTGCTGAAAGTCTATGCGGGGGTTTTCTTTCTGCAACCAAGGCATGCCCAATATTAGGTCATAACCAAGGTCTGGGAACAGATCCGCTTTCATTTTGCACTTCAGCCCTCCTATCTTTACTCGGAGGTTGTTACAGCTGCCAGCCAGTTCTTTAATATCTCCGTTTGCCAACATTGCTCTCTTTGAGCTTGGTGTAATCGACAACCCGAGATCACGCGCTACCTTATCATTGATATAGTTTGCGGTACTTCCGCAATCAATGAATGCATAAAGGTCCGTGGTCTTGATCCGTGCTTTTACTTCGTACCCTCTCACAGGCACTTCTTGAATTTTTAACAGAGGGCATGTGTCACCCTTGGTTGACGAAGTTGATCGAACTTCTGACACATTAACTCGCTCTGTGGTAGACCGCTGGGTTGTTTCTGACCCACTATCGTCTACGTCTGCAGGCAGGGACTCCTGTAGACTACTCTGCGACTCCAATGAGCCCACAGATTCACTAACAGAGGGAAGAGATGCAGATGACGCATGAGGCGCGTCCATCTCATCCGGTGTGCTTTCCTTCTGTTCATTTGTCCAATCGCAGTTGTCATGTGCCGATTGGGTAGATGTGGAGAGTGTCTCTGTTCTCTCTTCACGCGGTGTACTAGTCCGCGCCCCAGGTTTTCCGCTGTGAGTACAAACCTTTTTCGAGGCACCTACTTTTGATCTATGCTTCCTACGCCGCCTACGAACTCTGTTTCGCTTACGACGTTTGCGTCGGCCAGGCTCAGACGAAGCAGTTTCCTGCCTGGCGGTCAGTTTAACATTTTTTTTACATCGGGGAGGTTTTTCACCTCCTCCAATCTAGGACATTGCCTCACAGGGTGACCCTTTTTTCCACAAAGATAACAATTATATCCCCCTCCCCCCTGGGGGTTCTGTCTTCCCTGATTGGCTTGTCCTCTTCCACGGTTACCACCACCGCGTCCACGTCCACCACCACCACGTCCTCCTCCTCGTCCTTGTTGCTGTTGCTGCTGCTGTTGCACTCCTGCGGCAGCTTGTGGTGGTGCTTGGGCTGGTGGTGTAGGGTTCTGCTGCTGCTGACCCTGATTCTGGCCTTTCTTTTTCTTTCCACCACGCCAGACTCCTTTCTTTTTCTGATTGGTTTGCCCTCCTTGGCCTTGTGTTCCAACTCCAAGGGCTTCCAATCGTTCGGCGGATATGATGGCAGCCTCGACATCTCGAGGTACCGTTGCAGCGACCAGCTTCTGAACTTCACTCTTGAGTCCATCAACGAAGAGTAAATATTGGTGATCCTCTTCGAGGTCTGGAATCCTCAAGACCAAACGCTGAAACTCTTTTACAAACTGTTTCACTGTTCCAGTCTGCTTGAGTTTGTGGAGGTCACGCCACGCTTCATCTCGATCACTAGAGAATTCGAAAGCTGTAGCTAAGCCATCCATGAAGTCCATCCAGTCACGGAAGGGTGGTCTTTCACCTCGGTGAATTTTCAACTCTTGCATCGTTAACCAATCCGAGGCAGCCCCATAAAGGTTAGTGGCCATAATCGATTGCCACTGTGCTTCATGCACTCCGCAGGTTCTCAAGTACCGCGTCATGAGCACTTGCCATTTACGGGCTTTTGGTTCTCCACTTCCGTTAAATGCGCGAGGCATTTGCAACTTGACGGTGCTAGGCAACCACTGTCCTTGCCTAGGAGGTCCTGGGCCTGCTGGTCCAGCGCCACCTCCACCTCCACCTCCACCAGGAGGTCCACCGGGAGGTCCACCGCCTCCACCATCTCCACCGCCGCCACCACCTCCTCCGCCATCAGGCGCACCTGGAATGCGGGAAGGTGGGCGGTTTCGTCTGTCGCGGTAATCATCACCGCCATCATCATCTGGGTCATCATCACCAGGGTCTCCAAAGTTACCTCGCATGCGAGGAACTCGACTGGGTCCACCAGTAGACTCATATGAACCAAGTGCAGCAAAGGGATTGTTTTCTACCCTTGCTCCCAAAGCACTTAACCCAAGTCCCAATCTTCCAGTACGTGTGGGGATCAGGGTTTGCTAGTAGATTGGCTAGTAGGCTGAAAATCTACTAACGTTTAACTAACTTTCTACTAACTACTAAGGCAACTTTAGTTAGTAGGCAAAATCCTGAGCCAGTAGGTATTAACGTGGATATTTTCTATTAATACCTACTGACTAGTTACATAATTATATATATCAAAAAAGAAACTTGGCGACAGTACTACGCTGTCGCGACATCATTCTCACGCTGCATGTGCGATATCGGAACTCAGCACAGTCGGTCATAAGGATATCTCAACCAGGGGTTGCTAGTAGATTGGCTAGTAGGCTGGAAATACTACTAACGCCTACTAGCTACTAATTATGTAACTAGCCTATCCACTACTTTCCCCCACAACTTCCATCTGGCTTGGACAACTTGGACGGCTTGGATGTGTGAGGTTGTGTGTCACGTGAGTGCCTTTGAGCGAAGCTTAACAAAATCAATAAAATGTGCATTCAAACATTGATTAGTACGTAGACCGACCTACCAACTAGCTACTAACTAGGGCATGCTATTAATAGATACTATTAAGTAGGAAATTTCCCTACTAACGACTTTATTTAGTAGCCTTTCACCTCGTGCGAATTTTGACCTTCATTAGTTAGTAGATCGTTGCAAATTGATCTACTAGCAAACCCTGGTGGGGATCTGCATGGGTTCTTTTCCTTTCTCTTCTCTGACCTGTGCCTTAGCACGCTCAAGGTCAATTTGATATAACACTTCTGCTGAGGAGAGAACTCTTGGGTTAGTTCGTGTGGGTCTACGTGATCCATCGGCAGAGTCGGGTTCTGAGATGCGTATACCAGGCTGAGCTCTTGTACTTGGAGGTATCAACTGAGGGAATGTGAAATCAGCGTCTGGTGCGCTGTCCACTGCAGTGCATGGTGGTGCTTCTGCAGCAACAATTTCACCCTCCTCGACCTGTACTGCTGGAGGAACCGGTATTGTTGAGGTTCCTGCCCCAACCATTCCTACCGCGAAGCTCTGGTCTAGTGGCGGCCATGATGCAGCCAACTGCTTTACTGATTTCTTCGGCAGTGGCATCCCAAAGGCTGAGTCCTCAGGCTCAGGGGAAGTTGATTCTTCACGCTCTGGTGATACTGCACGAGCATCACTTCCACTTTGGGCACTCTGACTTCCGCCACTCATCTCCTCCATGCTTCGTTCCAGGCCAGATAATCTTAAGGCAACCACATCAGCTGCATCTTGCTGCTGATCCCAGGTTTTGTGATAGTGAAGCTTGTGGGTGACGCAATAGTGGTCGGCTGTGTTGGTTGGATTCGTGATAACTTGCTGGCTAACGCAAGTATACTTGTGGGGTTTGTTGGTTTAGACAACTCTCTAGCTAGCGCGGTTGTGAACGCTACTAGAGCACTTGGGTTGGGAAGTGATTGCGTCAGGCAAACACTTAGACACACACACACAAACACACACACAAGCGGGAACACACCAATCCCACGAATCCCGAGTTCTTACAAAGTAACTATGAGTGTCAAAACAACGAGTGGGCCTCTTAAGTACCCCTAAGTGTAGTACGCTGACGCATGCCCCAAACTCTGGGTCTAATCTGTCTTACTCGCGAACCCACATGCGTCAGCCACCCTCGGCTCTATCCCAAACTACCTCGTGAGCGCTAAAAGACTAACACGAGGTAGTTTGGGATAGAGCCGAGGGTGGCTGACGCATGTGGGTTCACGAGTAAGACAGATTAGACCCAGAGTTTGGGGCATGCGTCAGCGTACTACACTTAGGGGTACTTAAGAGGCCCACTCGTTGTTTTGACACTCATAGTTACTTTGTAAGAACTCGGGATTCGTGGGATTGGTGTGTTCCCGCTTGTGTGTGTGTTTGTGTAGTGAATCGCCTGATTCAGAGCCTGCTGAGCCCTGAATCAGGAGATCTGACTGTAGGTTGGCGAGCTGGCAGCTCAGCAGGTGTCCCTGCTGAACTGGCAGCTCAGAACATTCTGTGATCTGACCTGATACAGTGATGGGTTCACTGTGTCAGCTCAGTAGTTGTCTGATCAGGGGATCAGGTCTTGTCAGAGGTGCTGCAGCAGGGTATTTGGGCAGCGCCTCTAGGGTATTGATACACTTGGTTTTAACCTAGCTTTTAACCTTGTTTGGAGTGCTTTGCACCTTGGTCTTCCTTTGTTTCACCTTCAGCTTGGCTGGCAGACTTGCAGAGTCGCACCCGTTGCATTGGTTTCGGAGCATTCTTGTGGCAAGATCACAAGTGATCTTGGGAGAAGCAGAGAGTTCTGGTGAAACAGCAGGCGCAGAGTTTTCAGGCGCAAGGTTTTTACAGAATCGATCAGGGCGCAGGGTAGCGCTGAGTGCAGGCATAGTTGGCGCATTTTTCGCACAGTTTTGTGTAGGCGCAGTGCTGCACAGAGGTCGTTTTGTACGCAAGGTTATAGTAGAGTTTGCAGGCGTTGCCTAGCATAGAACGTTGTCAGGCGCAGGTTTTGCGCAGCAGTAAGGGGCACAGTTCAGTGCGGGCACAGACGCAGATTTGCGCAGCCTTGAGTGGTAGAGTTTTGCAGGCGCAGGTTTTGCGCAGCAGCAAGGGGGCACAGACGCAGATTTGCGCGGCCTGAAGTGTTAGAGTTTGCGTAGCGGAACTAGGGTCGGCAGTTGATGAGCAGTGCGGGCTCAGGTTTTACAGTTGTTAGTTCTGACGAAGAGGAAGTGTCCTCTGACGGGTTTCCTAGTGAGAATCAGCCAGATCAGACTCGGACTTTACCTGCCTTTGTTTTCAGAGCAGGACCTATCAGGGAAAACAGGGTGCAGGAACCACTGAGTCAGGTGGAGGAGAGTTCAGTTTTGGCTCCCTCGCACGATCATTATTGGGTGTTTCGTCAGGGTACTTGGATATATTCTGTTACTTGTAGGAATCCGAACTGCCTTCTTTTGTTAGAGTGGCTTGAGAAGGAAAGGATCAGAACTAGCAACCTGTAAAAGAGATCTTCTGACTCTGGTTGTTGTATGAGTTTTGGTAGACCTGTAGCAGTGAGAAGTAGCGAAAGTGAGGCAGAAACAGACGAGGAAACTGTGATTCAGGGTGAGGCAGAGTTTCAGGGAAACCTGCCACCTGATCTGTTTACTTTCGCAGGGGACTGGGTTCCAGCTCCTTACAGGTTACCCAGACCGGTGCAGGTTCTGGGTCCAGTGAGACACCCGTTGGCAGTGGTGCCACCACCTCCTCTCAGAGCGCCTCCTCACGGCCACAGAAAGGCAGAACGCAGTGGTAACGTCATCAGATACTACGACTGTTCTGATCCTCAGTGTCCTATCTACAGATTGCAGAGGGCAACGCAGGAGAGGCGTGAGCAGAACGAGCAGAGGCGTGAGCAGAACGAGCTGAGGCGCAGAAGGAATGTCAGGCGGGGAGGAGCAGATGGGGGTGCCAGCCCCAGATCCTTTCGATCTGCAGGCAATGAGGCAGATGATAACAGATCTGCAGAATGAAGTCCTTCACCTGAGGAATGTTGCTGCAAATGTCAACCATCAGATGAATGATGTGGTGCAGCAGGCTGTGGCAGAAAGGTTGCCTCAGCCACAGGCTCCAGCAGCACTGGGCAAGGCCAGAGCAAAGACACCAGATGCTTGGTATGGTGACCCTGGTGATATCCCACTGAATGAGTGGCAGGTGCAGTTACAGACATATTTTGATGTGACAGGCACAAGGGATGTAGAGCAGCAGGTTTTAGTGGCTGCAGGATCACTCAGGGGAGCTGCAGGTACTTGGTGGAGAGGCAGATATGAGGCTGCTCTTGCAGGCCACCAGGAACTGCCTCAGTCACTTGTTGCTTTGGTTGAACAGCTGAGACAGGAGTTTGGCAAGGTGAACGAGAACCGTGACTTCAGAAGAGAGTGGTCTCGGTTGCGTCAGGGGCGACTTTCGGTTGCTGAGTATGTACACAAGTTTCGCAGGCTCACACTGCAGATTCATGACAGCAATCCTGGGGAAAAGCTCTTCAGGTTCATGGAGGGTCTGCACGAGCGTCTGCGGACGAAGGTTGAGATGGAAGATCCCAACACCCTCGAAAGAGCGATCGCGCTGGCGGCGACCTGGGAAGGTCCTCTTGAAAACTACCACAGAGATCGCAGTCCCAGCAGCAGACGCGCAAGGTCGCGCAGAGACAGATCGAAGAGTCGTGGCAGGTCGTTCAGCAGAGGCAAATCCCAGAGCAGAGGTCGCAGTAGCAGTCGAGGAAGGTATAACACCGAACGCGACAGATACCACCCGCAGCGTCAGGCACCACACTTAGGTGATCGCATGGAGGTTGATGGCCTCCAGCGTAACCGCGTGGGGTTTGATGTCAGGGAAGGTCGCAGCGGCAGTAGAGGTCGCAGCGGCAGTCGCGGTGGTGATCGCAGTTACAGTCGCAGTAAAAGCAGAGGACGCAGTGGCAGTCCTCGCAGACACCAGAGGCAGAAACGAGGAGGAACTGGAGAGGGTTCCTCAGACAGGAGGAGCAGAATGGATATGGGCAGATCAGCAGCCCATGTTGATTGTTACAGGTGTGGCAAGAAAGGCCACTTCGCCGCTGACTGCTCGGAAAACTAAAGAGGTCAAGGGCTGGAGAGTCCCTTGGCCGGAATGAAAAGGTGAAGGAGGACAGAAGAGGAGTGTGGGAGGGCCGGCGTAGCCACCCACACAAGCAGGCTACCATGGGGAGGGTAGCATCTGTTTCAGGGAAGCAGAACCCGGCAGGTGGTGTGCCTTGTGAAGCCACACCGAAAGGGAAGGTCGGTCGTTTGGAAAACGTTGAATTGGCGGGTACTCTGTTGAAGGCAGAGTCTCCTGCAAGTAGGTCAGTGGATGAATTGGCGGGTACTCTGCTGGAGGCAGAGTCTCCTGCAAGTAGGTCAGTGGATGAATTGGCGGGTACTCTGCTGGAGGCAGAGTCTCCTGCAAGTAGGTCAGTGGATGAATTGGCGGGTACTCTGCTGGAGGCAGAGTCTCCTGCGAGTAGGTCAGTGGATGAATTAGTGGGTGCTGCTGCAGGGGCAGTAGCATCTGCAGGAATTTTGAAGGAGGTTTCCGGGAATGAGGAGGCTGGTCGGTCGAGTGGAACCACCACCTCTCAGGTCCCTGAGGCAGGAGGTGCAGGGCCAGGCGGGGCCACACCTGACCTGCATGAGTTTTCTGTGCATGTGAGTGCTGACAGTGATCTGAGGGCAGACGCTGCAGACTCGTTTTCAGTGAGAGAGGAATCTGAGCTGGGCAGACCTAATGAAGTTTGCTTTCAAGGACATAGCTTAGATGAACCCCCACTTTTGAAGTTGAGAGGAGTCCATGGGGGGACTCAAGGGATGTTGAAGACCACAGGAACTGTGGCAGGTTGTTTTTCTCGAATATTGATAGATAGTGGGGCAACTGACAATTTTGTTTCAAAAGATTGGTTGCTTGAAAATGGCATTCAGACAGAAGCTGCTGAGGTACTGACTGAGGTGCAGTTAGCAGATGGTAAAACCTCAGAAAAGGTAGAAAAAGAGCTGCAGGCCAGTGTCAAAATGGGCAGGTTTGTATCAGAGGAAAAGATGTATGCCATAACACTAGGGAGGTACGACCTGGTGTTAGGAATGTCTTGGTTAAGCAAACACAACCCTGTTATAGATTGGCAAAAGAAGTTGTTGGTCTTGCAGACACCTCAGGGAGCAGTCAATCTCAGAATGCAGACTGGTAGAGTAGAGGATTGCAGTACAGCAGAGTTGGATCTGATGTCTGCAGCAGAGTTCGCACAGGCTGCTCGCAAGGGCAGACCTATATATTTACTTCATTTGAGAGAAGTGGATGTTGAGCATGCAATAAATGGATTAGAAAGTACTGAAGCAGTAAAAGGAAGTTTTGCAGATACAGTCTCAGAGGAAGAAAGAGAAGCTTTGCAGTTGGAAAAAGAAATCAGAAAAGAGTTTCAGGATTTGTTCAAAGAAGAACTGCCTCAGGAGTTACCTCCTGACAGAGGTGTTAACCACAAGATAGAACTTGTGGAAGGGGCAGAACCAGTAAAGAAGGGACTTTACAGGGCTAGTTTTGCAGAAAGAGAAGAACTGAAAAAGCAGTTGGCAGAGTTGCTGAAACAGGGTTTTATCAGACCTAGCAAGTCACCCTGGGGATCACCAGTTTTATTCGTTCCAAAGAAAAATGGGAAGTTGAGAATGTGTGTCGATTTCAGGGCACTGAATAAACTGACAGTGAAAAACAGGTATCCTATTCCAAGGATTGAGGAGTTGCTAGATCAGATTCAGGGAGCTCGTTGTTTCAGTAAAATAGATCTCTGCTCAGGTTATCATCAAGTGCGGTTGGACCCTGCAGATTCAGAAAAGACGGCCTTCCGCACTAGATATGGGCTTTTTGAATATGTGGTTCTTCCTTTTGGGCTGACAAATGCCCCTGCCACCTTTATGAACACCATGAACCATGTTCTTCATGATTTCTTGGATATTTTCTGCATAGTTTATTTGGATGACATTTTGGTTTACAGCAGGAATTGGGCTGAACACAAGGTTCACTTGCAGAAAGTGTTGCAGAGACTGAGGGAACAGAAACTGTATGCTTCAGCTACTAAGTGTGATATCTGCAAGATGCAGGTGGAGTTTTTGGGGCATGAAGTGAGTGCTGCAGGTATACAGGTGTTGCAGAGCAAAGTGCAGATCATCAGGGACTGGCCTCCCTTAACGTCAGTGAAGGACCTCAGATCCTTCCTTGGCCTGGCAAATTACTACAGAAGGTTCATCAAGGACTTCTCTGCCAGGGCTAAGCCATTGACTGCCTTGCTGAAGAAGGAAGCAAGCTGGCAATGGACAGAAAGGGAAGCTGCGTCAATGCAGGATATTAAGGAGGCATTGATGTCTGCACCAGTGTTGTTGGTGCCTGACCCAGGATTGAAGTTTGAAGTCACCACTGATGCTTCAGACTATGCTATTGGAGCAGTCCTTACACAGGACCATGGACAGGGTCAGCAGCCTGTGGCCTATGAAAGCAGGAAACTGCAACCTGCAGAACTGAATTATGCTACCCATGAGAAGGAGCTCTTGGCCATTGTACATGCACTCAAGGTGTGGAGGCACTATCTGGATGCTCAGGAATTTGTGGTGCACACTGATCATGCACCACTGAAGTATCTACAGACTCAGCCTCAGTTGTCCAAGAGGCAGGCAAGGTGGATGGAGACCTTGCAATCCTTCAAGTTTGAGATCAAATACAGGCCTGGAAGAGATAATGTGGTGGCAGATGCACTGAGCAGGGCCACACATCAGACTGCAAAGGAGCAGCCTGAAGTTAATGCACAAGCAAGATTGGACCTGACCCAGGGATTTCAGGAGGAGGTCAAGGAGGCCTATCAAAAGGATCCTTTATGCAAGCAATTGATTGAGGCAAACTACAGACCAGCTCATGTAAAGTGGGATGGTCAGAGGCTTTGGAGAAGGGTTTGCAATGCCTGGAAATGGTGGATACCTGATGCAGACGGGCTCAGGGAGAAGTTGCTCCATGACTGCCATGAATCAGCATTGGCAGGACATCTGGGCAGACGAAAAACGCTGGTCAGAGTGCAGGCGCATTATTTCTGGCCACGCATTTCAGGCACAGTACAGAAGTATGTCAAGAATTGCATCCCCTGTCAGAGAAATAAGGCTTCTAATCAGAGGCCTTTGGGTAAGCTGCAGCCTCTGCCTATTCCTGATGACAGGTGGTCCAGTGTTTCAATGGATTTTGTAGGCCCTTTGCCTAAAACCAGGAAGGGGTCAGATTATTTGCTTGTGGTAGTGGACAGATTCAGTAAGATGTTGCGATTGATTCCAACCAAACAAACGGTAACTGCAGCAGGTGTTGCAGATTTATTCTTTCAGAATGTAGTTCGTTTCTTTGGGTTGCCTCAAGAGATTGTTTCGGATAGAGACAGTCGGTTCACTAGTAATTTTTGGAGAGCTCTGTGGAAGAGAGCAAATACTAGATTGGCAATGTCTAGTAGTTACCACCCTGAGACAGACGGGCAGACAGAAAGGGCTAACAGAACTGTGCAGGAGATTCTGCGAAGTTATGTTGAGCCTGCAGGTGCAGATTGGGAAGAGCATTTGGCTGCTGCAGAGTTTGCTTACAACTCCAGCATCAATGCCACTACAGGATTCTCTCCCTTTTTCCTCATGTACGGGCAGAATCCCCGAACTCCTGCAAGTGCTGTAGCAACTACAGCCTGCCCTGCGGTGGATGATTGGTGGACTACTTGGCAGCAAGCTCTGCTTGCTGGCAGAGACAACATTGCTCAAGCTCAAGATCGACAACGCCAGGTGGCGGATCAAACCAGGCGGGGAGGGGGCTTTGAGCCAGGCGAAAAAGTTTTTCTGGCAACCAAGGACTTACCCCTACCTGATGTGCTGAGCAGGAAACTAACTGCAAAGTTCTGTGGGCCATTTGAGGTGGTAGAAAGGCTGTCAGAGGTGGCAGTCAGGTTGAGGCTGCCAGGGCATTGGCGAATCCATGATGTGTTTCATGTGTCCAAGCTGAAGCCTGCCTTTATTGATCAGGAGGGCAGTTTTCCAGCCAGGAGGACACATGCACTGCAGCCTGAACCAGAGGTGGTTGAGGGGCAAGAGGAATACCTGGTGGACAGGATTCTTGCAGAAAGGACTGTCAGAGGCAGGAAGCAGTACCTTGTCAGGTGGCAGGGCTATGACCAATCAGAGGATACGTGGGAGCCTGCCAGAAACTTGCGAAATGCACCGGACAAGTTACGTGAGTTTGAGATGAGGAGCTGAAAGGACTTGGCCAAGCAGAGGTGACAGGTTGATACCTCTGACAGACTGAATCAACCCCGACAGAAACGGAAATAGGAGTGCAGTATACTGCAGCAGGAAACTGTCTAGCAAGTTACGTGCGCAGAGCAGGAAGAGAGAAAGAGGAGCCTATCGTTCGAAAGGAAGGAGTCAACATGGAACCAGCAAACCAGGCCGCCCTTATCGTCTCAACCCCCGCTAGCAGCAGTGAACCAGCAGAGGCTGCCCCTGTGGTTATCCCTGCGGCAGCGGTGGAGAAAGCCGACGTGATCGAGGGGGCAGATGAGGTTGTGGCGTTTGAGGAGGCGGTGCAGGTCCTGCGGAAGAGGGCAGTCGACGTTGCGGAGTTGGAAAGGCTGAGGAGCAAGTGTCAAAAGGTGGAGCAGGAAAAGTGGAAGCTGCAAGGGTCTCTGAGTGCTGCCGAGAGTGAGCTGAAAGCGTGGCGAGAGTGGGCGAAGAAAATGCCGGTAACGCGGTTGGAGTCCGAAGAGGAGTTGTCCTTCGGCTTCCTGGACACAGGGCTCCCTGAACCAGAAAAACCTGCAGCAGACCAAAAGAGTGAGATGGAGACGGCGCTGAAAGAAACGGGACGTGGCTGTTCGCTTTGCTTCAAGACGGCGAGGTCTCTTGGGGCACCAGTGCGGGAGCTTCCATGTGGGAAGCACCGGGTATGCTGCAGGGACCTCTGTGTCCAGAGACTCTGGTACGCGCCAGACGTAACGGTGGAGAGGACGAACCCAGACGGGAGCTTGGAGGTGGTTGGACGACTCAGTGGAACGCGAAAGGGGGTCTCGGTGGATGCGACGAAAGAGTGCGGGCTGTGCAAGCTGCGGGAGCACACGGTCATGGCGCCGAGGGTGCTGACGTCTTTGCGGATTGCGGTCATCAGTCCACCCCTGCCAACGCAGCCAGCCTCCCCGGGACGAACCAATCGTGACTGCGTGCCGCTTCGAGAGATCCGCTGGAGTGTGCCCGCGCTTGCGCCAAAGAGGGGCTTGAAACGTCCGGCGACCTGAGGCAGGAATCGACAGGAGGTGTGATCATGGGAGTTGTGGCAGGATTGGAATGTGGTTTGCTCAGTGGGTGCAGTGAAAGAGTTGGTGATTTGGGGCTGTCCAGTTTCTGGTGATCAGTGTGTTGGAAGTGGAATTTTTCAGGCAGGGTTAAACCCTTAGGGCTGTCCAGTTTCTGGTGATCAGTGTGTTGGAAGTGGAATTTTTCAGGCAGGGTTAAACCCTTAGGGCTGTCCAGTTTCTGGTGATCAGTGTGTTGGAGGTGGACAAGGATTTCTTTTGCAGTTTCTGATCAGGTTGAGATGAAAACTCTGAAGTTTGCAACCTGTTTTTGGTTATGGAAATGGTTCACCTGTTGATACATTGCAAGTCCAGCAGGGTTAAGATGTTATTGCTAGAGAATTCCAATCTGAAATAAGAGTGACTGAATTAACCAAAGGGGGAGTAAAGAATTGCATGGTGACCTTTGAAGGAAGTCCAGTCAAATGGGTTTTTATCTTTGTGAGGTTGGTATTTGTTGCCACTTGAGTATGGCTGGTTAAAAGGACAGATACAGCAACCTGCATGGAGTTTTTTATTTCAGTTTTGAATATGGAAATTGGTTTGACAAATCAGTGGCAGAATTACAACACTTGAGGGGCTGGAAAAATGAGAGATTTGGGTTCTATTTCAGACTGCAGATGGAGTGCAGTGTTTGCTTGAAAGAAGGGCTCTGATTTCTCTATATTACAGGTCCATGGATAGTTTGTTGAGCTGAAACATTTCTGTGGGAAGTTTGGTCCCTGTGAAAGTTATGGTTGTGTCAGAGTGCATAAGGGATAGCAATTTCCAGTGGCAGGACTTAGTATGGTTAACTTTAATTTTGGACTTGATTATCAGTGACTGAAATCTGAAAGATGTTTTATTTTAATTCGATACATTGGGTTTGGTCTGAGTTGCAGATATGAATTTTCATTGGCAGAAGTTGGACTAAGAAGTTATTCACTGATATGGGTTTTGTTAGCTTGCAGTCTCTTGGGTTTTTCCTTTCTAAGTTGCAGTAGGGGCTACTGCAGTTCAGGTGGGGAGGAATGTAGTGAATCGCCTGATTCAGAGCCTGCTGGGCCCTGAATCAGGAGATCTGACTGTAGGTTGGCGAGCTGGCAGCTCAGCAGGTGTCCCTGCTGAACTGGCAGCTCAGAACATTCTGTGATCTGACCTGATACAGTGATGGGTTCACTGTGTCAGCTCAGTAGTTGTCTGATCAGGGGATCAGGTCTTGTCAGAGGTGCTGCAGCAGGGTATTTGGGCAGCGCCTCTAGGGTATTGGTTCACTTGGTTTTAACCTAGCTTTAACCTTGTTTGGAGTGCTTTGCACCTTGGTCTCCCTTTGTTTCACCTTCAGCTTGGCTGGCAGACTTGCAGAGTCGCAGCCGTTGCAGTTTGTGTGTGTGTGTGTGTTAAGTGTTTGCCTGACGCAATCACTTCCCAACCCAAGTGCTCTAGTAGCGTTCACAACCGCGCTAGCTAGAGAGTTGTCTAAAGCAACAAACCCCACAAGTATACTTGCGTTAGCCAGCAAGTTATCACGAATCCAACCAACACAGCCGACCACTATTGCGTCACCCACAAGCTTCACTATCAATTGGTTTCGGAGCGAGGCAAGAACTTTAAGTTCTTGAGATCGAAACTTGTGAACGTGGCGCAACAAACGTTTTTGTTTGTTTGTTTGGTAGAGAGAAACTCCAACCGTGGTTGTTGAGTACTCCCAAATAGTGGCTGAGAGACCATGGCTGACCGTGAACACGCATTGGCAGTGCGCGAGCCTCAAGTTGAAGAGCCAGGGATTGAACCTGAGTTCGATGAGGAATTGCCTGACGCACCCAATGTGGTGTATCAACAAATAAACGTCCAGAACATCCACAATGTCCAGCAAGCAGCTGTCGACATAGACATGGGAGCTGATGCGGAAGCCTTAAGAGAGGATGTGGATGCGGTCCATGACCGTGTGGACGATTTAGCCCACGGGCTAAGGGGTCACCTGCAGCAAGTTGACCAGACACTGGGGCAGAGGCTAGCCCATACTGAGGCCTCTGTGTCGAACCAACTGGCTGGCGCATCAGAGGTGATCGGGCAGGCGCTGGAAACACAGCACCAGCATGCGCAACAGGTTGAGGCCACACAGCATGCGGTGGTGTCGCAACAGGAGAAGCTGGATTCAGTAGCGGCTCAACATAGTCGATACGAGCAGAGGCTATTACGCCAAGATATCGACCATAGAAAAGAAAGAGCCGAGATCAGAGCTTCTGTGGATGCAATAACGAGGAGAATGGATGCCGCAGACATTCTAGCGGACTCTCGTTTTGCTGACCTAAAAGAAACGGCTGAAGCATCTGCACTTCAGTTAAAACAACTCTCCGAGTTATCCCTTGTTCAAGGGCGGAGAATTGAAGGCTTATTAGGAACTGTTGCGGATTCCAACGAAAAAGTCGAACGGACTCTAGAATTGTTTCGGGAGTCCTTGCACAAACAAGGTGCTGAGGTGAAGCGTTTGCAGAGCTCAAGAGTAGCAATTCAAAAAGATTTGATTGCCTTGGAGAAAAAGGCATCCAAAACCTGGGATCAGCAGCAAGATGCAGCTGATGTGGTTGCCTTAAGATTATCTGGCCTGGAACAAAGCATGGAGGATGTGAGTGGCGGAAGTCAGAGTGCCCAAAGTGGAAGTGATGCTCGAGCAGTATCACCAGAGCGAGAAGAATCAACTTCTCCTGAGCCTGAGGACTCAGCCTTTGGGATGCCGCTGCCGAAGAAATCAGTAAAGCAGTTGGCTGCATCATGGCCGCCACTAGACCAGAGCTTCGCGGTAGGAATGGTTGGGGCAGGAACCTCAACAATACCGGCTCCTCCAGCAGTACAGGCCGAGGAGGGTGAAATTGTTGCTGCAGAAGCACCACCATGCACTGCAGTGGACAGCGCACCAGACGCTGATTTCACATTCCCTCAATTGATACCTCCAAGTACAAGAGCTCAGCCTGGAGTACGCATCTCAGAACCCGACTCTGCCGATGGATCACGTAGACCCACACGAACTAACCCAAGAGTTCTCTCCTCAGCAGAAGTGTTATATCAAATTGACCTTGAGCGTGCTAAGGCACAGGTCAGAGAAGAGAAGGGAAAAGAACCCATGCAGATCCCCACACGTACTGGAAGATTGGGACTTGGGTTAAGTGCTTTGGGAGCAAGGGTAGAAAACAATCCCTTTGCTGCACTTGGTTCATATGAGTCTACTGGTGGACCCAGTCGAGTTCCTCGCATGCGAGGTAACTTTGGAGACCCTGGTGATGACGACCCAGATGATGATGGCGGTGATGATTACCGCGACAGACGAAACCGCCCACCTTCCCGCATTCCAGGTGCGCCTGATGGCGGAGGAGGTGGTGGCGGCGGTGGAGATGGTGGAGGCGGTGGACCTCCCGGTGGACCTCCTGGTGGAGGTGGAGGTGGAGGTGGCGCTGGACCAGCAGGCCCAGGACCTCCTAGGCAAGGACAGTGGTTGCCTAGCACCGTCAAGTTGCAAATGCCTCGCGCATTTAACGGAAGTGGAGAACCAAAAGCCCGTAAATGGCAAGTGCTCATGACGCGGTACTTGAGAACCTGCGGAGTGCATGAAGCACAGTGGCAATCGATTATGGCCACTAACCTTTATGGGGCTGCCTCGGATTGGTTAACGATGCAAGAGTTGAAAATTCACCGAGGTGAAAGACCACCCTTCCGTGACTGGATGGACTTCATGGATGGCTTAGCTACAGCTTTCGAATTCTCTAGTGATCGAGATGAAGCGTGGCGTGACCTCCACAAACTCAAGCAGACTGGAACAGTGAAACAGTTTGTAAAAGAGTTTCAGCGTTTGGTCTTGAGAATTCCAGACCTCGAAGAGGATCACCAGTATTTGCTCTTCGTTGATGGACTCAAGAGTGAAGTTCAAAAGCTGGTCGCTGCAACGGTACCTCGAGATGTCGAGGCTGCCATCATATCCGCCGAACGATTGGAAGCCCTTGGAGTTGGAACACAAGGCCAAGGAGGGCAGACCAATCAGAAAAAGAAAGGAGTCTGGCGTGGTGGAAGAAAGAAGAAAGGCCAGAATCAGGGTCAGCAGCAGCAGAACCCTACACCACCAGCCCAAGCACCACCACAAGCTGCCGCAGGAGTGCAACAGCAGCAGCAACAGCAACAAGGACGAGGAGGAGGACGTGGTGGTGGTGGACGTGGACGCGGTGGTGGGAACCGTGGAAGAGGACAAGCCAATCAGGGAAGACAGAACCCTCAGGGAGGAGGGGGATATAATTGTTATCTTTGTGGAAAGAAAGGTCACCCTGTGAGGCAATGTCCTAGATTGGAGGAGGTGAAAAACCTCCCCGATGTAAAAAAAATGTTAAACTGACCGCCAGGCAGGAAACTGCTTCGTCTGAGCCTGGCCGACGCAAACGTCGTAAGCGAAACAGAGTTCGTAGGCGGCGTAGGAAGCATAGATCAAAAGTAGGTGCCTCGAAAAAGGTTAAAAGTACTCACAGCGGAAAACCTGAGGAGCGGACTAGTACACCGCGTGAAGAGAGAACAGAGACACTCTCCACATCTACCCAATCGGCACATGACAACTGCGATTGGAAAAATGAACAGAAGGAAAGCACACCGGATGAGATGGACGTGCCTCATGCGTCATCTACATCTCTTCCCTCTGTTAGTGAATCTGTGGGCTCATTGGAGTCGCAGAGTAGTCTACAGGAGTCCCTGCCTGCAGACGTAGACGATAGTGGGTCAGAAACAACCCAGCGGTCTACCACAGAGCGAGTTAATGTGTCAGAAGTTCGATCAACTTCGTCAACCAAGGGTGACACATGCCCTCTGTTAAAAATTCAAGAAGTGCCCGTGAGAGGGTACGAAGTAAAAGCACGGATCAAGACCACGGACCTTTATGCATTCATTGATTGTGGAAGTACCGCAAACTATATCAATGATAAGGTAGCGCGTGATCTCGGGTTGTCGATTACACCAAGCTCAAAGAGAGCAATGTTGGCAAACGGAGATATCAAAGAACTGGCTGGCAGCTGTAACAACCTCCGAGTAAAGATAGGAGGGCTGAAGTGCAAAATGAAAGCGGATCTGTTCCCAGACCTTGGCTATGACTTAATCTTAGGCATGCCTTGGTTGCAGAAAGAAAACCCCCGCATAGACTTTCAGCAAAATGAGATTTCAGTTTGCAAAAACAGCCAAGTGTTTCATCTTCCGTTGCGTCATCCAACCCAAGAGAGTATTGAACCTGAACGAAAAGTACAGTCGATACTGCAGGAAGTGCCAGTGACTGAGTGTTCTGCTAAGAGAATGATGCGTCATCTCAAAACAGAGACAGCATTCATGGTTGTAGTGCAAGAGTCTGAAGAAAAAGCTTTAGGCCAACATGAATTGCCTGACGCAATAGAGCGAACACAGCCATTCAACACTGAGGATGAGATTGGCAAACTTATTCGTTCAGACACCCCTGCTGAAATTAAAAAGGTGGTAGAAACACACCGTGGTGTGTTCCCTCGTGATTTACCCCCAGGGATCCCTCCGAAGAGAAAAGGTCATGAGTTTAAGATAGACCTGGAGGATCCAACACCTATCCATCGTCCAATATACAAGCTTTCACCAGCAGAGCTGGATGAAGTGAAAGCACAAGTGGACTACCTTCTGGAACAGAAGAAAATCAAACCATCCGAGTCCCCTTGGGGCGCGCCAATCCTATTTGTACCGAAAAAGGATGGAGGCATAAGGATGTG
The DNA here is from genome assembly GCA_030272585.1 of Bryopsis sp. KO-2023. Classification (NCBI taxonomy): domain Eukaryota; kingdom Viridiplantae; phylum Chlorophyta; class Ulvophyceae; order Bryopsidales; family Bryopsidaceae; genus Bryopsis; species Bryopsis sp. KO-2023. The sequence goes on from BSYQ01000005.1 coordinate 6,815,704, forward strand.
TGTGGATTACAGGTGGATCAATAAGGTGACGGTAAAAAACCGATATCCTTTACCCCTGCCAGAAGAATTGATGGATAGAGTGTTCAAAGCCAAAGTGTTCTCAAAGTTAGATCTGCGATCAGGCTACTGGCAATTTCCAGTAAGGCCATCTGATACGGATAAAACAGCGTTCCGCACGAGATACGGTCACTTTGAGTTTTTGGTAGCGCCTTTTGGGCTAACCAATTGCCCAGCGCAATTCCAAACTCTAGTGCAAGACCTACTCACAGAGTTTTTAGATGATTTTGTTGTTGTCTTTATTGATGACATACTCATCTTCTCTGAAAACATGGAACAGCATGCCGAACACTTAGAGAAAGTCCTGGCGCGACTAGCAGAATATCAGCTTTTTGCTAAGGCAAGTAAAAGTGAGCTGGCTGTCGCAACAGTAGACTATCTTGGCTACCGCATTAGCGGAAGTGGGTTAGAACCACAGGAACAAAAAGTGAAGGCAGTGAAGGAGTGGAAGGAACTACAGAGTGTTAGCGATGTACGTAGTTTCCTTGGAATGGTTTCATACTACAGGAAATTCATTCCCCAGTTTGCACATGTTGCTGGACCACTCCATGACTTAGTGAAAAAAGACCATCCCTGGAGATGGGGACAGGTGGAGCGTGGCGCATTCAATGAACTGAAAAAGCGTCTAAGTCAAGCTCCCGTCCTTATTTTTCCAGATGCGTCCCTGCCTTACACTGTGATCACTGATGCGTCGAATGAGGCCATCGGTGCCGTGTTAACACAGGATCACGGAGAGGGGCTACAGCCAATAGCTTACCTCTCACGTAGATTCAAGCCTGCCGAGCTTAACTATGCACCATACGACAAAGAGTTGTGTGCAATATGTTATGCGATGGTGCAGTGGTGTAAAGACTGCGCTGTAGACTGCGACTCTGAAGCAGTCTGCCAGCCTGAAACAACAGCCTAGAAGGCTGCAACAAGTTCTGACACGAGAGAGCGGGAGAGAGAGAGTGTTCAACCCCAAAATCGAGTTACAAGAATACCCTGAGGTGCTGCCCAAATACCCTAGGCTGCACCTCTGATCCAAACTGATCGTTCAAGGTCCTATCCATCAACATGACCTGACAGTCTGCCTCAGTGTCAGGTCCCCTGTCTGAAACCTTCTGAGCTGCCAGCCCTGCAGAAAAGCGTCTGCTGAGCTGTCAGCCCCCATTCACAGATCTAAGGGTTCCGCTCTGCTGCAGCAAACCGGCTGCAGCATTGCTGGTTCCCTAGAACTGCAGGCCTGTCAGTTCCCCTGAACTGCAGGTCTGCCAGTTCTCCTGAACTGAGGATCTGACAGTTCCCCTGAACTGCAGAATCCTTACATTCCTCCCCATCTAGTTGGCAGTAGTCCCTTACTGCCTCAAGAGATGATGTTAACAACCTTTGCCCCTTTTTGGATTTCATCTTTTTTTTTTTTTTAACTTCTCTGCCACAGAAACTGGGTTTCGAAAGGGGTTATGTTATATAAGGAAGTCAAAGCAGTTCTGCAAAAACACTGTATTCAGGAAATTGTCCCAATGCAACAGAAACCCAAAATGCCCTGAAAAATCAATTGGTAACACCCTTGCTGGAAAATTACAACCTGAAGTGTTTGTTTCTGCCACCATCTTGCACTACCCAGAAAATCCAGAAAAACTGCCTTATAAAAGAAAACTCAAAGCAACAAGGAAATCATAGTCAGTTTAATTCTGCCTTCCCTAGAAGATTTTCCTACAGCCCACAAGGTCAGCTGAGACACCAAAACTTTTTGGCAAACAAAAACCCCCTTTTCTTGCAGAATACCTGAGTCACCTGATTACCCAATCCATTGCAAACTCTGTATAATAAAAACCCATTTGACTGGACTTCCCTCAAAGGTCACCATGCAATTCTTTACTCTCCCTTTGGCTAATTCAGTACCTCTTATTTCAGATTGCAAATATGGAATTCCCTAGCAATAACATCTTACCCCTGCTGGACTTGCATTGTATCAACAGGTGAACCATTTTCATAACCAAAACAGGTTGCAAACTTCAGAGTTTTCATCTCAACCTGATCAGAAACTGCAAAAAGATCCTTGTCCACCTCCAACACACTGATCACCAGAAACTGGACAGCCCTAAGGGTTTAACCCTGCCTGAAAAATTCCACTTCCAACACACTGATCACCAGAAACTGGACAGCCCCAAATCACCAACTCTTTCACTGCACCCCCTGAGCAAACCACATTCAATCATCAACTCCCATGGTCACACCTCCTGTCGATTCCTGCCTCAGGTCGCCGGACGTTTCAAGCCCCTCTTTGGCGCAAGCGCGGGCACACTCCAGCGGATCTCTCGAAGTGGCACGCAGTCACGATTGGTTCGTCCCGGGGAGGCTGGCTGCGTTGGCAGGGGTGGACTGATGACCGCAATCCGCAAGGACGTCAGCACCCTCGGCGCCATGACCGTGTGCTCCCGCAGCTGGCACAGCCCGCACTCTTTCGTCGCATCCACCGAGACCCCCTTTCGCGTTTCGCTGAGTCGTCCAACCACCTCCAAGCTCCCGTCTGGGTTCGTTCTCTCCACCGTTACGTCTGGCGCGTACCAGAGTCTCTGGACACAGAGGTCCCTGCAGCATACCCTGTGCTTCCCACATGGAAGCTCCCGAACTGGTGCCCCAAGAGACCTCGCCGTCTTGAAGCAAAGCGAACAGCCACGTCCCGTTTCTTTCAGCGCCGTCTCCATCTCACTCTTTTGGTCTGCTGCAGGTTTTTCTGGTTCAGGGAGCCCTGTGTCCAGGAAGCCGAAGGACAACTCCTCTTCGGAATCCAACCGCGTTACCGGCATTTTCTTCGCCCACTCTCGCCACGCTCTCAGCTCACTCTCGGCAGCACTCAGAGACCCTTGCAGCTTCCACTTTTCCTGCTCCACCTTTTGACACTTGCTCCTCAGCCTTTCCAACTCCGCGACGTCGACTGCCCTCTTCCGCAGGACCTGCACCGCCTCCTCAAACGCCACAACCTCATCTGCCCCCTTGATCACGTCGGCTTTCTCCACCGCTGCCGCAGGGATAACCACAGGGGCAGCCTCTGCTGGCTCACTGCTGCTGGCGGGGGTTGAGACGATAAGGGCGGCCTGGTTTGCTGGTTGCTGATCCATGTTGATTCCTTTTTTCTTTTCCCTTTCCGAACGATAGGCTCCTCTTTCTCTCTTCTTGCTCTGCGCACGTAACTTGCTAGACAGTTTCCGACTCCAGTATACTGCACACCTATTTCCGTTTCTGTCAGAGGTTGCTTCAGTCTGTCAGAGACATCAACCTGTCACCTCTGCTTGATCTAGTCCTTTCAGCTTCTTATCTCAAACTCACGTAACTTGTCCGGTGCGTTTCGCAAGTTTCTGGCAGGTTCCCAGGTGTCCTCCGATTGATCATAACCCTGCCACCTGACAAGGTACTGCTTCCTGCCCCTGACAGTCCTATCTGCCAGAATCCTGTCAACCAGATACTCCTCTTGACCTGCCACCATTTCAGGCTCAGGTTGCCACCTGGGTGCCTCCCTGTCAGGAAAGCTGCCCTCCTGATCTTCGAAAGCAGGTTTCAGCTTGGACACATGGAAGGTGTTATGAATTTTCCAATGACCTGGCAGCCTCAGCCTGACTGCAACTTCAGATAACCTCTTCAGAACTACAAAAGGTCCACAGTATTTTGCAGTCAATTTCCTGCTCAACACCTGTGGTAGGGGTAAGTCCTTTGTGGCGAGAAAAACTTTGTCGCCCGGCTGAAAGCCCCCTCCCCTTCTGTTTTCGTCCGCCCCCTGGCGTTGACGTGCCTGAGCAGAAGCAATGTTCCTTCTGCAGGTTTGCAATGCAGTCTGCCAAGTAGACCACCAATCATCCACTGCAGGGCAAGCTGTAGCAGCTACAGCACTTGCAGGAGTCCTGGGTTGCTGTCCATTCATCAAATAGAAGGGAGAAAACCCAGTTGTAGCATTTATGCTGGAATTGTATGCAAATTCTGCAGCATCTAAATGCATATCCCAGTCGGTGCCTGCAGGTTCCACATAACTGCGCAGAATTTCCTGCACTGTTCTGTTAGCTCGCTCAGTCTGACCATCTGTCTCAGGATGATAACTGCTAGACATTGCTAACCGAGTGCCTGCCTTCTTCCAAAGAGCCCTCCAAAAATTGCTAGTGAAACGACTATCCCGATCAGAAACAATTTCTTGAGGCAATCCAAAGAAACGAACCACATGTTGGAAAAACAAATCTGCTACCCCTGCAGCAGTAACTGTCTGCTTTGTTGGAATGAGTCTGATCATTTTTGTGAATCGATCCACAACCACCAGCAAATAATCTGACCCTTTCTGAGTCCTTGGCAAAGGTCCAACAAAGTCCAATGAAACACTAGTCCACCTGCCATCTGGAATCGGCAAGGGCTGCAGCTTACCCAAAGGCTTCTGAGTAGAGGCCTTGTTTCGTTGGCAGGGAATGCAATTCCTCACATACTTCTGCACAGATCCTGAAATGAGTGGCCAGAAGTAATACTGCTGAACCCTGTGCAGGGTCTTCCTCCTGCCCAGATGTCCTGCCAATGCAGACTCATGGCAAGCATGCAGTATCTTTTCCCTGAGCCCATCTGCTTCAGGTATCCACCATTTCCAGGAATGACCAACATGTCTCCAAAGTTTCAGACCATCCCATTTCACATGTGGAGGTCTGGAAGGTGCTCCAATCAGCTGCCAACATAATGGATCCTTCTTGTAAGCTGCCAGCACTGCCTGCTGAAATTCCCGATCTGCTGTCAACCTTATCCTTGCATTCAGCTGAGGACCATGTTCCTCTGCCTGATGTGTGGCCCTGCTCAACGCATCTGCCACCACATTGTCTCTGCCTGGCCGGTACTTGATCTCGAACTTGAAGGATTGCAGAGTTTCCATCCATCTTGCCTGCCTCTGTGACAGGTGAGGCTGGGTGTGCAAAAATTTTAGAGGTGCATGATCGGTGTGCACGGTGAACTCCTGAGCATCCAAGTAGTGCCTCCACACTTTCAGAGCATGCACCACAGCCAACAGCTCCTTTTCATGAGTCGCATAGTTGAGCTCTGCCGGTTGCAGTTTCCTGCTTTCATATGCCACTGGTTGCTGACCCTGCCCCTGGTCCTGTGTTAGGACTGCTCCAATAGCATAGTCTGAGGCATCTGTGATCACCTCGAATCTCAGACTTGGGTCAGGCACCAAAAGCACTGGTGCAGACATTAACGCCTCCTTGACATCCTGCATTGCTGCAGCTTCTGCCTCAGTCCATTTCCACACTGCCTCCTTTTTCAATAGAGCAGTGAGTGGTTTGGCTCTTGCAGAAAAATCCTTGATGAATCTTCTGTAATAGTTTGCCAATCCCAGAAATGACCTGAGATCCTTCACTGAAGTCAAAGGTGGCCAGTCCCTGATGACCTGCACCTTACTCTGCAACACCTGTACTCCTGCAGCACTCAACTCATGCCCCAGAAACTCAACTTGCTCCTTGCAGATTTCACATTTGGAAGCTGAAGCATATAATTTCTGCTCCCTCAATCTCTGCATCACCTTTTTCAAGTGAACCTTGTGTTCTGCCCAACTCTTGCTAAAAATCAAGATGTCATCTAAGTAAACGATGCAGAAGGTATCCAGAAAATCATGTAACACATGATTCATTGTGTTCATGAAGGTGGCAGGAGCATTTGTCAGCCCAAAAGGAAGAACAATGTACTCGTAGAGGCCATACCTGGTGCGGAAGGCCGTTTTCTCACAGTCTGCAGGGTCCAACCGCACCTGATGGTAGCCTGCGCAGAGATCAATTTTGCTGAAGCAGCGAGCTCCCTGAATCTGATCCAGCAATTCCTCTATCCTTGGGATAGGGTACCTGTTCTTCACCGTTAGTTTGTTAAGTGCCCGAAAGTCTACGCACATCCTAAGCTTTCCGTTCTTCTTAGGAACAAACAAAATTGGTGAACCCCAGGGTGACTTGCTAGGTCTGATAAAACCCTGCTTCAGTAACTCTGCCAACTGCTTCTTCAATTCTTCTCTTTCTGCAAAACTGGCTCTATAAAGCCCCTTTTTTACTGGTTCTGCCCCTTCTACCAATTCAATCTTGTGGTTCACACCCCTGTCAGGAGGCAATTCCTGCGGCAGTTCCTCTTTAAACAAATCCTGAAACTCCTTTCTGATCTGTGTTTCTAGCTCAACTGCCTCTTTCTGTTCCTCTGACAAGGTTTCTGGTTCACTGCCTCTCACTGCATCAGTACTTTCCAAACCATTTATTGAACATCCATTATTTACTTCCCGTAAATTCAATAGGTACATCGGCAGGCCCTTGCGAGCTGCCCGAGCTACCTCATGTGCAGACATGAGGTCCAAATCTGCTGTACTGCAATCTTCCAATCTGCCCGTTTGCATTCTAAGTTTAACGACTCTACCCTGAGGCCCCTGCAAAGCCACTATCTTTTCCTGCCAATCTATGGTGGGGTTATGTTTGATCAACCAAGACATACCCAGCACCAGGTCATATCTGCCCAGTGTTACTGCATACATCTTTTCTTCAGACACAAACCTCCCCATCTTGACACTGGCCTGCAGTTCTTTTTCTACCTTTTCCGAAGTCCTGCCATCTGCCAACTGAACTTCAGAAACTGCCTCAGAGTGTTGTGTCTGTATGCTGTTTTCCTGCAACCAATCTTTCGAAACAAAATTGTCGGTTGCACCACTATCTATCAAAATTCTAGCAAAACAATCTGCCACAAACCCTGTGGTCTTCAACATTCCCTGAGTCCCCCCATGGACTCCTCTCAACTTCAAAAGTGGGGGTTCATCCAAGCTATATCCTTTAAAGCAAACTTCATTAGGTCTGCCCAGCCCAGATTCCTCTCTCACTGAAAACAGGTCTGCGGTGTCTGCCCTCAGATCACCAGCAGCACCAACATGCACTGAAAAATCATGCAAGTCAGGTGTGGCCCCGCCTGGCCCTGCACCTACTGCCTCTGAGAATTGAGTAGTTGTGGCTACCGTAGGCACATCAACCCCCTCAATCTCACTCCATGACCCTGCAGGTGTCAGTGCCTCCTGCACTACACCTTCAGAATCCTTCTCTGAAACATCTGCAGATGCTGCGACTCCGCGCCCAGCATCTACCATTGCACTCTTCAAACAAACTGCAAGCCTCCCCAACTTCGGCAGACCACTTGCAGTACTGCTCACCTTCTCCCTAAGGCCTCCAGAATTCCCTGCACCGGTGTCCCTGCCTGGACCACCACCTGCAGAAATTCCATCCATGAATCTTACACACTTCTCCTCGGTTACGGCTACACACGGCTCATCAACCTTAGAATGGACTCCACGCCCATAGGCTACCCTCCCCTGAGGTAACACCTTGTGTGGGTGGCTACGCCGACCTTCCCACACTCCACTTCTGTCCTCCTGCTTCTCTTCTCCACGGCTGGCAGTCTCTCCAGACTCCAGCCTGCTCAGTTTTCCTGACAATCAACAGCAAAATGGCCCAACTTGTCGCAGTTGTAGCACCGCACATTTGCTGCAGCGCGACCTGCGTCCATTCTGCTTCTGCCTGCTGACGAACTTTCTCCAGACTTTCGCCTCTGTCTGCGAGGACTGCCACTGCGTCCCCTGCTCTTGCTGCGACTTGCGTCACGGCGTTTGCCGTCGTCAAAACCCACACGGTTTCGCTGGAGGCCATCAACCTCCATGCGGTCACCTGATTGGGGAATATAACGCGGTGTCTGCCGATCGTCAAATCTGCCACGGTTGAAACTCTGAGACCTGCCTCTGCTCTGCGAGCGTCCTCTGCTCTGTGAGCGTCCTCTACTCTGGGATCGTCCCCTGCTTTGGGACCTGTCCCTGCGTGAACTTTCACGCCTGCCTCTGGGACTGCGGCCTCTGCGTCCTTCTCTGCGGTATATCTCCAGAGGTCCTTCCCATGTAGCGGCAAGTGCTATTGCACGCTCCAAATCTGCAGGATCTTCCATTTCAACCTTAGTGCGCAAACGATCATTCAGACCTTCTATGAAACGAAACAGCTGCTCCCCAGCATTGCTGTCGTTGATCTGCAACATGAGCCTGCGAAAATCGTGCACATATTCTGCGACAGACATTCGACCCTGCTTCAGGCGTGACCATTCACGTCTGAAGTCCTTGTTCTCGTTGGTCTTGCCGAACTGCCGTCTGAGATCTGCGACTAGTGCGGTCAGATCTGTAGGCAAAGCCCTCTGGCCTGCCATTGCCTCTTCGTAACGACTTCTCCACCATGTACCTGCAGCACCTCTTAAACAGCCTGCAGCCACCAAAACCTGCTGTTCCCTGTCTCTGGTTGCAGTCAGATCATAATATGTCTGCAACTGAACCTGTCACTCGTTCAGAGGAACATCCTGTGGATCACCATACCAGGAGTCAGGGCCTTTTGCCCTTGCTTTACCCAGAGCTGCCGGCGGATGCTGCTCGGCCAACCTAGTCCGTACTGCGTGCCGGACTGCATCGTCCATCTGCGCGTTGACATTAGCGGCGACCTGCCTCAGGTGCAGGATCTCTTCCTGCATCTCTGCCATGCCCCGCCTCAGACCCTGAAGATCGAACGGATCTGGGGCTGGCGTTCCCATCTGGGGGTGCTCGTCTGTGCCTGACATTCCTCCTGTTCCGCTCACGTCTTTCCTGCGTTGCCCTCTGCGATATGTAAATAGGACACTCAGGATCAAAGCAGTCGTAGTATCTGATAATGTTTCCACTGCGTTCTGCCTTCCTGTGGCCGTGAGGAGGCGCTCTGAGAGGAGGTGGCGGTATCACTGCCAATGGGTGTCTCACCGGACCAAAAACCTGCACTGGTCTGGGTAACCTGAAAGGGGCTGAAACCCAGTCCCCTGAGAAAGTAAACAGATCAGGTGGCAGCCCTGCCTCACACTGAATAACAGTCTCTACGTCTGATTCTGCTTCACTTCCACTACTCTCCACTGTCACAGGTTTCCCAAAACTCATGCAGCACACTTCTGCAGAAAGCCACTACAACACCGGCTAATTCCGACTAACCAAGAAGCCTTGCGCAAAACCTGCGTCTTCTAGATCTGCGCCGCCGCGCCTACTCTGATTAACCTAGAAAACTTGCGCAAACCTGCGTCTTCTAGACCCTGCGCCGCTGCGCCTACTCAAACCTGCACTCAGGCAGTACTGCGATTTCGACCTTTTAGAAAGCTGCGCCTGCCTGCGCCAAACCTTTCTGGGATCTCTCTGAAAGCTGCGCCTATCTGCGCTGAACCTTTCTGCGACCTCTCCTTTGAAAGCTGCGCCTGCCTGCGCTACCTTTCACCAGAACTTCGTTCTCCCCTTTGCTTCCTCCTGAAGCCTTTCAGGAACGCTGCGATCTTGTCGCCAGCCCTGAGCTCCGAAACCAATGTAAAGACTGCGCTGTAGACTGCGACTCTGAAGCAGTCTGCCAGCCTGAAACAACAGCCTAGAAGGCTGCAACAAGTTCTGACACGAGAGAGCGGGAGAGAGAGAGTGTTCAACCCCAAAATCGAGTTACAAGAATACCCTGAGGTGCTGCCCAAATACCCTAGGCTGCACCTCTGATCCAAACTGATCGTTCAAGGTCCTATCCATCAACATGACCTGACAGTCTGCCTCAGTGTCAGGTCCCCTGTCTGAAACCTTCTGAGCTGCCAGCCCTGCAGAAAAGCGTCTGCTGAGCTGTCAGCCCCCATTCACAGATCTAAGGGTTCCGCTCTGCTGCAGCAAACCGGCTGCAGCATTGCTGGTTCCCTAGAACTGCAGGCCTGTCAGTTCCCCTGAACTGCAGGTCTGCCAGTTCTCCTGAACTGAGGATCTGACAGTTCCCCTGAACTGCAGAATCCTTACAAGTGGAGACATTATCTAGAAGGTTGTGCGGGTGGAGTAACAGTGTTCACTGACCACCAACCTCTGACGCATATTCTGTCGCAGAGGAACCTTTCTAGAACCCAAGCAAGATGGCTTGAGGCGGGGTACCTGACTTCGATCAACCCCAAGATCTCCTATATCAAAGGCAAGGCTAATGTGTTAGCGGATGCTCTCTCCCGCAGTGTTCCTAAGCCCGTGGAAACTGCGATGAACATTTCCACTTGGCAAGTGCATCAAGCAAGCCAAGACGAGTGGAAACAAGCCCTCCAAGCTGATAACTCCTTGGTGAAGATATTGCGGAAGCTTGAGAGTGGCGAGGAAGTTGAGGGATATTTCCTCAGGGAGGGAATACTCTGGACGGTCCCAAAGAGAGGATTAGTCGAGAAAGTGGTGGTTCCTAAAGGCCAGCGCAATAAGATTATGAAGGAGTGCCATGAGACACCTTCAGCAGGCCATACAGGACCAGCGCGAACAGGAGAAATCCTAGCGCGGCTATATTGGTGGAAGGGGTGGATGAATGAGTTGAAGGCATTTGTGCGCGAATGCCCTGTGTGCCAACAAATAAAGGCTGACACACAGAAGCCTATGGGCTTACTTCAACCCCTGCCAATACCTGAGCGGAAGTGGGAGCAAATTACCACTGACTTGGTGACAGATCTACCAGCATCCAATGGGTTTACTGCTGTAGCTGTCTTTGTCGATAGACTTACCAAGTTTGTGCATTTCGCCCCATGTACTAAAGAGATTACCGCTGCAGGATACGCCCAACTTTTCATCGAACATGTTTACCGCAACTGTTAGGTCCCTGTAGGTTTTAGTGAGTCGTTGCTGAAGTTGAGACTGGGGTCACACACTTTCACAAACCAGAGAATTAATTTTACAAGTGTTCTCTCTGAACTTAACCTCCTAGAACCCGTACTAACCCGTACTACACACTCGTACTGCAAAATGAGTGCGATCAACGTATCAACTACTCCCCCCCCCCCCCCAAAGGGTGTCCACACCCGTAGAAGAACCCAAAAAGAAAGAAAAAGAAAAGAAAAGAAAAGAAAAGAAAACCCCCAAGGAAAAACTGTCTCTGTCCGGCTCTGACGCTCTGGCTCTGGCTCCGCGCTCTCTCACTCTGTCTCTGAGTCCAAGCCCTCGAGATCCCACATCGTTCGTAGGATGTATGTCAGCCGGGATGTTAGTCTTTTAGCGCTATACGAGGTAGTTTGGGATAGAGCCGAGGGTGGCTGACGCATGCGGGTTCGCGAGTAAGACAGATTAGACCCAGAGTTTGGGGCATGCGTCAGCGTACTACACTTAGGGGTACTTAAGAGGCCCACTCGTTGTTTTGACGTTCACTTTATTTTGTAAGAACTCGGGATTCGTGGGATTGGTGTGTTCCCGCTTGTGTGTGTGTTTGTGTGTGTGTGTGTTAAGTGTTTGCCTGACGCAATCACTTCCCAACCCAAGTGCTCTAGTAGCGTTCACAACCGCGCTAGCTAGAGAGTTGTCTAAACCAACAAACCCCACAAGTATACTTGCGTTAGCCAGCAAGTTATCACGAATCCAATCAACACAGCCGACCACTATTGCGTCACCCACAAGCTTCACTATCAATTGGTTTCGGAGCTAGGCAAGAACTTTAAGTTCTTGAGATCGAAACTTGTGAACGTGGCGCAACAAACGTTTTTGTTTGTTTGTTTGGTAGAGAGAAACTCCAACCGTGGTTGTTGAGTACTCCCAAATAGTGGCTGAGAGACCATGGCTGACCGTGAACACGCATTGGCAGTGCGCGAGCCTCAAGTTGAAGAGCCAGGGATTGAACCTGAGTTCGATGAGGAATTGCCTGACGCACCCAATGTTGTGTATCAACAAATAAACGTCCAGAACATCCACAATGTCCAGCAAGCAGCTGTCGACATAGACATGGGAGCTGATGCGGAAGCCTTAAGAGAGGATGTGGATGCGGTCCATGACCGTGTGGACGATTTAGCCCACGGGCTAAGGGGTCACCTGCAGCAAGTTGACCAGACACTGGGGCAGAGGCTAGCCCATGCTGAGGCCTCTGTGTCGAACCAACTGGCTGGCGCATCAGAGGTGATCGGGCAGGCGCTGGAAACACAGCACCAGCATGCGCAACAGGTTGAGGCCACACAGCATGCGGTGGTGTCGCAACAGCAGAAGCTGGATTCAGTAGCGGCTCAACATAGTCGATACGAGCAGAGGCTATTACGCCAAGATATCGACCATAGAAAAGAAAGAGCCGAGATCAAAGCTTCTGTGGACGCAATAACAAGGAGAATGGATGCCGCAGACATTCTAGCGGACTCTCGTTTTGCTGACCTAAAAGAAGCAACTGAAGCATCAGCACTTCAGTTAAAACAACTCTCCGAGTTATCCCTTGTTCAAGGGCGGAGAATTGAAGGCTTATTAGGAACAGTTGCGGATTCCAACGAAAAAGTCGAACGGACTCTAGAATTGTTTCGGGAGTCCTTGCATAAGCAAGGTGCTGAGGTGAAGCGTTTGCAGAGCTCCAGAGTAGCAATTCAAAAAGATTTGATTGCCTTGGAGAAAAAGGCATCCAAGACCTGGGATCAGCAGCAAGATGCAGCTGATGTGGTTGCCTTAAGATTATCTGGCCTGGAACGAAGCATGGAGGATGTGAGTGGCGGAAGCCAGAGTGCCCAAAGTGGAAGTGATGCTCGAGCAGTATCACCAGAGCGTGAAGAATCAACTTCCCCTGAGCCTGAGGACTCAGCCTTTGGGATGCCACTGCCGAAGAAATCAGTAAAGCAGTTGGCTGCATCATGGCCGCCACTAGACCAGAGCTTCGCGGTAGGAATGGTTGGGGCAGGAACCTCAACAATACCGGCTCCTCCAGCAGTACAGGTCGAGGAGGGTGAAATTGTTGCTGCAGAAGCACCACCATGCACTGCAGTGGATAGCGCACCAGACGCTGATTTCACATTCCCTCAGTTGATACCTCCAAGTACAAGAGCTCAGCCTGGAGTACGCATCTCAGAACCCGACTCTGCCGATGGATCACGTAGACCCACACGAACTAACCCAAGAGTTCTCTCCTCAGCAGAAGTGTTATATCAAATTGACCTTGAGCGTGCTAAGGCACAGGTCAGAGAAGAGAAAGGAAAAGAACCCATGCAGATCCCCACACGTACTGGAAGATTGGGACTTGGGTTAAGTGCTTTGGGAGCAAGGGTAGAAAATAATCCCTTTGCTGCACTTGGTTCATATGAGTCTACTGGTGGACCCAGTCGAGTTCCTCGCATGCGAGGTAACTTTGGAGACCCTGGTGATGACGACCCAGATGATGATGGCGGTGATGATTACCGCGACAGACGAAACCGCCCACCTTCCCGCATTCCAGGTGCGCCTGATGGCGGAGGAGGTGGTGGCGGCGGTGGAGATGGTGGAGGCGGTGGACCTCCCGGTGGACCTCCTGATGGAGGTGGAGGTGGAGGTGGCGCTGGACCGGCAGGCCCAGGACCTCCTAGGCAAGGACAGTGGTTGCCTAGCACCGTCAAGTTGCAAATGCCTCGCGCATTTAACGGAAGTGGAGAACCAAAAGCCCGTAAATGGCAAGTGCTCATGACGCGGTACTTGAGAACCTGCGGAGTGCATGAAGCACAGTGGCAATCGATTATGGCCACTAACCTTTATGGAGCTGCCTCGGATTGGTTAACGATGCAAGAGTTGAAAATTCACCGAGGTGAAAGACCACCCTTCCGTGACTGGATGGACTTCATGGATGGCTTAGCTACAGCTTTCGAATTCTCTAGTGATCGAGATGAAGCGTGGCGTGACCTCCATAAACTCAAGCAGACTGGAACCGTGAAACAGTTCGTCAAAGAGTTTCAGCGGTTAGTCTTGAGGATTCCAGACCTCGAAGAGGATCACCAGTATTTGCTCTTCGTGGATGGACTGAAAAGTGAAGTTCAGAAGTTAGTCGCAGCAACGGTACCTCGAGATGTCGAGGCCGCCATCATATCCGCCGAACGATTGGAAGCCCTTGGAGTTGGAACACAAGGCCAAGGAGGGCAAACCAATCAGAAAAAGAAAGGAGTCTGGCGTGGTGGAAGAAAGAAGAAAGGCCAGAATCAGGGTCAGCAGCAGCAGAACCCCACACCACCAGCCCAAGCACCACCACAAGCTGCCGCAGGAGTGCAACAGCAGCAGCAACAGCAACAAGGACGTGGTGGTGGTGGACGTGGACGCGGTGGTGGTAACCGTGGAAGAGGACAAGCCAATCAGGGAAGACAGAACCCCCAGGGGGGAGGGGGATATAATTGTTATCTTTGTGGAAAGAAGGGTCATCCTGTGAGGCAATGTCCTAGATTGGAGGAGGTGAAAAACCTCCCCGATGTAAAAAAAATGTTAAACTGACCGCCAGGCAGGAAACTGCTTCGTCTGAGCCTGGCCGACGCAAACGTCGTAAGCGAAACAGAGTTCGTAGGCGGCGTAGGAAGCATAGATCAAAAGTAGGTGCCTCGAAAAAGGTTAAAAGTACTCACAGCGGAAACCCTGAGGAGCGGACTAGTACACCGCGTGAAGAGAGAACAGAGACACTCTCCACATCTACCCAATCGGCACATGACAACTGCGATTGGAAAAATGAACAGAAGGAAAGCACACCGGATGAGATGGACGCGCCTCATGCGTCATCTGCATCTCTTCCCTCTGTTAGTGAATCTGTGGGCTCATTGGAGTCGCAGAGTAGTCTACAGGAGTCCCTGCCTGCAGACGTAGACGATAGTGGGTCAGAAACAACCCAACGGTCTACCACAGAGCGAGTTAATGTGTCAGAAGTTCGATCAACTTCATCAACCAAGGGTGACACATGCCCTCTGTTAAAAATTCAAGAAGTGCCTGTGAGAGGGTACGAAGTAAAAGCACGGATCAAGACCACGGACCTTTATGCATTCATTGATTGTGGAAGTACCGCAAACTATATCAATGATAAGGTAGCGCGTGATCTCGGGTTGTCGATTACACCAAGCTCAAAGAGAGCAATGTTGGCAAACGGAGATATTAAAGAATTGGCTGGCAGCTGTAACAACCTCCGAGTAAAGATAGGAGGGCTGAAGTGCAAAATGAAAGCGGATCTGTTCCCAGACCTTGGTTATGACCTAATATTGGGCATGCCTTGGTTGCAGAAAGAGAACCCCCGCATAGACTTTCAGCAGAATGAGATTTCAGTTTGCAAAAACAGCCAAGTGTTTCATCTCCCGTTGCGACATCCAACCCAAGAGAGTATTGAACCTGAACGAAAAGTACAGTCGATACTGCAAGAAGTGCCAGTGACTGAGTGTTCAGCTAAACGAATGATGCGTCATCTCAAAACAGAGACAGCATTCATGGTTGTAGTGCAAGAGTCTGAAGAGAAGGCTTTAGGCCAACATGAATTGCCTGACGCAATAGAGCGAACACAGCCATTCAACACTGAGGATGAGATTGGCAAACTTATTCGTTCAGACACCCCTGCCGAAATTAAAAAGGTGGTAGAAACACACCGTGGTGTGTTCCCTCGTGATTTACCCCCAGGGATCCCTCCGAAGAGAAAAGGTCATGAGTTTAAGATAGACCTGGAGGATCCAACACCTATCCATCGTCCAATATATAAGCTTTCACCAGCAGAGCTGGATGAAGTGAAAGCACAAGTGGACTACCTTCTGGAACAGAAGAAAATCAAACCATCCGAGTCCCCTTGGGGCGCGCCAATCCTATTTGTACCGAAAAAGGATGGAGGCTTAAGGATGTGTGTGGATTACAGGTGGATCAATAAGGTGACGGTGAAAAACCGGTATCCTTTACCCCTGCCAGAAGAATTGATGGATAGAGTGTTCAAAGCCAAAGTGTTCTCGAAGTTAGATCTGCGATCAGGCTATTGGCAATTTCCAGTAAGGCCATCTGATACAGATAAAACAGCGTTCCGCACGAGATACGGTCACTTTGAGTTTTTGGTAGCGCCTTTTGGGCTAACCAATTGCCCAGCGCAATTCCAAACTCTAGTGCAAGACCTACTCGCAGAGTTTTTAGATGATTTTGTTGTTGTCTTTATCGATGACATACTCATCTTTTCTGAAAACATGGAACAGCATGCCGAACACTTAGAGAAAGTCCTGTCGCGACTAGCAGAATATCAGCTTTTTGCTAAGGCAAGTAAAAGTGAGCTGGCTGTCGCAACAGTAGACTATCTTGGCTACCGCATTAGCGGAAGTGGGTTAAAACCACAGGAACAAAAAGTGAAGGCAGTGAAGGAGTGGAAGGAACTACAGAGTGTTAGTGATGTACGTAGTTTCCTTGGAATGGTTTCATACTACAGAAAATTCATTCCCCAGTTTGCACATGTTGCTGGACCACTCCATGACTTAGTGAAAAAAGACCATCCCTGGAGATGGGGACAGGTTGAGCGTGGCGCATTCAATGAACTGAAAAAGCGTTTAAGTCAAGCTCCCGTCCTTATTTTTCCAGATGCGTCACTGCCTTACACTGTGATCACTGATGCGTCGAATGAGGCCATCGGTGCCGTGTTAACACAGGATCACGGAGAGGGGCTGCAGCCAATAGCTTACCTCTCACGTAGATTCAAGCCTGCCGAGCTTAACTATGCACCATACGACAAAGAGTTGTGTGCAATATGTTATGCGATGGTGCAGTGGAGACATTATCTAGAAGGTTGTGCGGGTGGAGTAACAGTGTTCACTGACCACCAACCTCTGACGCATATTCTGTCGCAGAGGAACCTTTCTAGAACCCAAGCAAGATGGCTTGAGGCGGGGTACCTGACTTCGATCAACCCCAAGATCTCCTATATCAAAGGCAAGGCTAATGTGTTAGCAGATGCTCTCTCCCGCAGTGTTCCTAAGCCCGTGGAAACTGCGATGAACATTTCCACTTGGCAAGTGCATCAAGCAAGCCAAGACGAGTGGAAACAAGCCCTCCAAGCTGATAACTCCTTGGTGAAGATATTGCGGAAGCTTGAGAGTGGCGAGGAAGTTGAGGGATATTTCCTCAGAGAGGGAATACTCTGGACGGTCCCAAAGAGAGGGTTAGTCGAGAAAGTGGTGGTTCCTAAAGGCCAGCGCAATAAGATCATGAAGGAGTGCCATGAGACACCTTCAGCAGGCCATACAGGACCAGCGCGAACAGGAGAAATCCTAGCGCGGCGATATTGGTGGAAGGGGTGGATGAATGAGTTGAAGGCATTTGTGCGCGAATGCCCTGTGTGCCAACAAATAAAGGCTGACACACAGAAGCCTATGGGCTTACTTCAACCCCTGCCAATACCTGAGCGGAAGTGGGAGCAGATTACCACTGACTTGGTGACAGATCTACCAGCATCCAATGGGTTTAGTGCTGTAGCTGTCTTTGTCGATAGACTTACCAAGTTTGTGCATTTCGCCCCATGTACTAAAGAGATTACCGCTGCAGGCTACGCCCAACTTTTTATCGAACATGTTTACCGCAACCATGGCCTACCTAAAGTGATTGTGTCTGATAGAGACCCTCGCTTTACCAGCAAGTTCTGGCAGACGCTTTTTAAAGCTCTGGGTACAGAGATTCGTATGAGTACAGCTTACCACCCTCAGACGGATGGGCAGAGTGAGGTTACCATACGTACTCTGGAAAATTTCTTAAGGCCATATGCTGAGAGGTATCCCCATAAGTGGGTTGAGTATTTACCTACAGCAGAGTTTGCAGCAAACAATGCGGTGAATGCGAGTACAGGGTTCGCACCTGCATATTTGATGTATGGGTATCATCCAGAAACACCAAACATTGGTGGGACGGCAACGCAATTTCAAGTGGAAGCAGTTAAGACTATGGTAGCACGGATGGCACAGGACTTAGATACCGCAAAAGCATATTACTCTAGAGCACAACACAGAATGTGTGTGAGTGCAAACAAGAAGAGGAAAGATATTGCTTTTGAGAAAGGGGATAAAGTCCTGATAAAAAGCCGTTTTATTCCGTTGGCTGCTTTGAACAAAGTGAGTCCCAAACTGCGCCGTCGATTTGTGGGTCCCTTTGAAATTGTGGAGAAAATATCAAAGGTGGCTTACAGAGTTCAACTTCCGGAAACATGGCTCATTCACCCAGTGTTTCATGTTTCTAAGTTCAAGCGTTATCACGCCTCGAGTGATAACAGCAGGCAGATACAACCTCCAGAAGGAGAGTTGATTGGTAGCGAAGTAGAGTATGAGGTCGAAAATATCCTAAGGGCTAGAGGTAAACGCAATCGTGAATACCTAGTGCTGTGGAAAGGATACGATCTACTTGACGCTACTTGGGAACCTGAAGCTAATCTGGTTAACGCACCAGATATACTTCGCGCATTTAAAGAGAAAGAAAGGAAAGAGTTGCAGAAAGGAAGAGAATAGGGAAGCAGAGTGTTTGATGGCTAAGGTGGAACTCCTTATAGCAAGGGGGCGCGAAAAAGGATACCTTAGAAAAACTCTGTCGACTTCCAAACCAACTCTTTAACTTTAATGCGTTAGGTGCCTAAGTTAGTTGGCTGGCGCAGTAAGTGTAGCTTCAGTAGTACTTTAGAAACCGGGCAAACAATGTCACATTCGAGATAGTGTGGTTGTTCCGAGAAAACCCCTATCAAGTGACGTGTTGAGGTGGTCTTGACGAGACTCCAACCGAGCAAAACGTTGGTGTCTCACCCCAATAACTCAACGAGGAAAGTGTACGAGTCACCCAGCCTTATAAGCGCAGCCCTCGAACCATTTTGCCCTAGTGTTTGTGTGAACGGAGCGAGCTCCTGAGTGAAAAAGAGTCTAAAGACGCACAAACCGTTGTTTATATCTTTCTTTCCGACAAACATAATGGCTGCCGATACACCCGCCGCAATTATTGCGAGATTGGAAGCGGAGGTAGCTCAAAAAGAAGAGGAGCTGCAGCACTTTACGTCGACCGCAGAGGAAGTGCTGCAGAACAATGAGGCCTTAACCCGGCAGCTCTCAGAGTTGAGTGACCGGACGAAAGCAGCTGAGGCTGCGAAGGAGGCAGCGGAGAAAGCCAAGGAAAAGGCGGAGGCGGAAAAGAAAGAAGCGGAGGACAAGACCAAGGTCTTGGAAGAAAAATTGGAAGCCATGAAGCTGAAAAAGCAAAGGTTCCAATCTCACATGATGGCTAACCATCGTGAGAATGACCTCCGTAAACAAGCTCTCGGGGGAATGGTGGATCGATTTACCGCGGTAGAGGAAACGCTGCAGCGAGCTGTAGCAACCGCGTGGAGTGCAGCAGCCAACAACCTTAAGAAGGAATTGGCAGAACAAGAGCTGCAGATCGATTTGCTGGGAGAGTCCCTCAGAGACGGCTCTGAAAAACTTCAAGTGCAGAGCGAAACAACGGACAAGATGCTGCGTTTGAACCCGCCGGTACCAGCACCACGGGTACGCGAAGAACTGGATCGCCAAGTCCAAGTTCTGTTGTCAAACGCAACACTTGATCTGGAACCGTCCAAGGACGATGATGCGGGAGGCTCAAGCAAGGGCAAGGGGAAAGGGAAAAACAAACGCCCAAGCTCGCCGTGTAGGGATGAAGATCCACACGGAAAGAGAAGGCGAGAGGACGGTGACGATGAAGGTGGTGAGCCACCGAGGGATCGTATGCCTGGAGATGCAGCAAGAGCCAACTTGTTACTCAAGTTAAAGGCTGCCGCATTAAAGACTCCAGCACCCTCACAACCAGCGCCAACAGTTCAGACTCCCGGAGATGAGGCTACCGCAATAGCACCGGGGGAGGACTTATTCGACATGAGAGAGGAGGAGCTTTTGGACTTGGATTTTAACGAAGAAATTGACTTCGGCAGTCCACCTCCTAGGCTCGAAGGTCCTAGTTCTGAACTGGAGGACGGGGAAATAAGGAATGATGAAGGGCCAAGCCAGGTGACAGAGGTTCAGCGTGCGGTCCATCCACCGTTGGAGTTAGCTCCAACAGAAGCAGCACTTCGGGCTTTCCGAGAAAAGGTTAAGCTCAGAAGACTAAGGGCGGCTGCTCAGGACAAAGTGGATGCTGCACCCAGCGAAGTGAACCTGTCACGGGAGGATATCGAGGAGGCTTGCAACCCCATCACTGCGTCAGAGAAATGGCCGAAGGTCCAATATACTAACCCCAGGGACCGAGCCTTGCAAAATTACCGCGGCAACCGGCACTTTCACGAGTTGCCCATGTGCATTTGGTGCGGGAGAAGCCCAATGCAAGCAAGTGCTCAGCGGCTGACGCAGAAGAAGTATTCCGTCCTTCCTTGTGGGTATCACCTCGTGTGTGATGCTCATTGGTTGGCATACTCGATGCTGGGGCGCATCGTCACGGCGGTCCAAAAAGTCGCGGAAGTGGACAACAAGTCCATCGCCACCGTCTCCCCATTCTCTCTACCTGCCCATATGTTGAAGCTGACACGCTCGACGTTCGAAGAAATCCCTCCATTCCCGGCTGAGCACGAGAAGTTGCCACACTGCAACATGTGTGTGAAGCGGCAGCTCAAGGTGTCCGGCATCACAAGGGATCTGCCATTCCTTAAGTCCAAGAGGGTGGCTGCCGCATTTGATCCCTGTGTCCGGTATCGTGCAGTGCAGCAAGCGCATGCGCAGGAGCAGCGTGCTATTCAGCAAGCGCAAGCGCCGGAACAGCGTTAAGGAGGAGGGAAAAGGAGTTATCGTCGACCAAGTGTGTGCGTGCAGCAGCTGTCAGAGACGTCAGAGCAAGAGACAGGTCCAAGACAGTTGGGTGTGGGTATGGGAGTGGGTGAGTTTTGTGTTTGTGTTTTTGTGTTTTTGTTTTTCTTTGTGTTTTGGTGTGCGTGGGCGCCCACTTTTTGCGGGGGGGGCGTATGTTAGTCTTTTAGCGCTATACGAGGTAGTTTGGGATAGAGCCGAGGGTGGCTGACGCATGCGGGTTCGCGAGTAAGACAGATTAGACCCAGAGTTTGGGGCATGCGTCAGCGTACTACACTTAGGGGTACTTAAGAGGCCCACTCGTTGTTTTGACGTTCACTTTATTTTGTAAGAACTCGGGATTCGTGGGATTGGTGTGTTCCCGCTTGTGTGTGTGTTTGTGTGTGTGTGTGTTAAGTGTTTGCCTGACGCAATCACTTCCCAACCCAAGTGCTCTAGTAGCGTTCACAACCGCGCTAGCTAGAGAGTTGTCTAAACCAACAAACCCCACAAGTATACTTGCGTTAGCCAGCAAGTTATCACGAATCCAATCAACACAGCCGACCACTATTGCGTCACCCACAAGCTTCACTATCACGGGATCCAAGCTCCTTGACACCGGTTTTCGAAGGGAAGGCTGCGGATTTGACCCGACACACCTGACATGGTAAGGTGAGCTGATCAGTGGTGCCCGGGGATGGAAGCGATGGGAGCGGAAGGAAATCCTCCGCACGTTTCCCGAGGCGAAGATGCTCCGCGGTCATATCGAGTGGCCGGATACTTTTATCCGCGAGCCACCGATTGATGACCCGATCCATTACATGATGATGGGGCCAGTGTGTAGGGCAAACGTAGTGTGCCCCACAACTGGTTTTTACCCCGACACCATGTTGCGTTCCCGCGCAGTAATAGCACTTCGTTCCCGCGAGTGCTGGATCGTGCGTGCCTTTGATCCTCTTGAGCGCTGCACGCAACTCTTTCGCGTCCTTCGCGCGTGTGCGTTTCTTCCCCCGCTTGGTGCTTTTCTCCGCGCCCTTTTTGTCCGCTTCCTTCACTTTTTCCGCATCCGCCTGAGTCGACGGCTCCCCTTTCTTGGTTTCAGCGGTTGTCTTTTTCTCCGCGTCCGCCTTCTTTTGTTTTCCCGCGTCCGCATGTGTTTTCTCCGCGTCCGCCTTTTGTTTTTCCGCAGCCGCCTTTTTCTCCGCATGTGTTTTCTCCGCGTCCGCCTGTTGTTTTTCCGCGGCCGCCTTTTTCTCCGCGGCTGCTTTCTTTTTCTCCGCAAGTGCTTTGAGCATTGCTGCTTTGACGAGTGCTTTTGTTTGAGCGTCCTCTGCGCTCAGCGGTGGTTTTGAACCTGTCGGTTCTTCCGCTATGACTTCTTCGTTGTCGTCATCGTCAAGGGAACTCTGGGGTGGTTTCGCCAACTGCTTTGAGATATTCTCCGCTGCCCCGTCTATCCGGCTCAACCAGTCGTTCACTTGGTCCAAATTGTGCGCTTTGGTAAGGTCCACGTTCGTGATGGTGATCTCCTTGACCTTATGCATGTCGACCTGATCTTTTATCCGGCCGTCACGCACCAACTGCGCCTGCGCCTTCGCGGTGTCCAGCCGTACTCCCACGAGTCCGTGTGAGAAGCTCGCGAGTGACTGCGGGATGTCCATGAGGTTGGCCCGAAGCCGGTTGACCTCAACTTTGGACGCGACGAGTTCTGACATCAACACACGGGCGGTCGTGCTGCTGCAGAAATCGTCTCCCTTTTCCGCCTTGGCGAGAGCGGCTTTCGTGGCTGCCAACTCTTTTTGGACCGTGGCGAGGTGCTTGTAGCGTTTCTCCGCCTCGCCGATGAGCTGTTTGTTTTCCTTGTGGTACCAATCTGTATCCGCTTGAGCTTTGGTGGCTGCTTTCCGGGAGAGGGTCAGATCGGTGGTCAGCTGGGTGATTTCCTTAGCTTTCGCGGAAATTTCTTGATCCCGCGCGGAAATTATTTGATCCTTTGCGGAATTTTCTTCCTCTTGCGCGGATAACTCTCTTTTGATGGTCTTGAGTTCCGCTTCCGCACCGCGGGCTTTCACTTGAGCATCACTCAACTGCTGTTGAAGAGCCCGGTATCGATCCTTCCAATCCGCCTCCAGCTTAATTTTCTCCGCCGTCTGGTTCTCCTCTGTTTCCCGGAGTTTCGCCGCCAGCTCACAGATTTCCGCCTCCTGCTCATCCCTTTTTGTCACACCCTCCTGAAGCTTCGTGTGTAATTTTTCGTAATCCGCCGCCACATTTGCATGTAATTCCACTGCCTCAGTTCCAGATTCTAAGGCTTCCGCGAGCTCCGTTTCCAAGGCCTCTGCCTTTGTTTTCCACTCATCCCTCTGCTGACGGAGTCGCTCCAAATGCTCGGATGTTCCAGACATTTTGATGCAAATGCTTTTAATGTTTTGCTCTGGTGGCGGTTGCTTCTGAAGGTTCAGTGCGCTCGGCGTAAACTTTTGACGAAATAGGGCTGGAGGGTTGCAGCCTAGCTAGTTTATACAAGTGATAGAGTCACTCACTTGTCACTGATGGAAGACTTCCTCTATTGAGTGTCGTCTCATCCAAGGTTCTAGCCCGCTTTGATATTACCCTCGCTATCTTGACTCAGCTCTCTGTAGCTCGCTCTTAGATGTATTTGATTATGGGTGAACTGATACCAACTCAGTAACCATCGTTCCCTTCCCCATATCAACCTGTATCATCTAAAGAGGTTGTTTCCGCCGCCTTGTCCGCCTTTCTTCCCGCTTAGAGCGGATTTCCTCTTTGGTCGGCAAGCGCGTGCGGTTTTTGAGATACTCTGCCAAGATATCGCTGGCATTGGCCAGGTGGGCTTCTGGCTCCCAGGTGGCTTCCATCAAATCATAGCCCTTCCACAGAATCAAGTACTCCCGACGGTTGGGTGTGCCTCGATCCCGCAGAATACGCTCGACCTCATATTCAATGGCGCCATCCACCAACTCCCCTTCGGGAGGTTCCACCTCCCGCTCATCATCTTCTGACAAGCGGTTGTATGCCTTCAGCTTGGAGACATGGAAGGTAGAATGAATAGTCCAATGGGGTGGTAGTTGCAGGCGATAAGCGACTGTGGATATCGCTTTGTCCACTTTGAATGGCCCGACAAACCTCCGGCGGATTTTTGGTGGGATCTTTTGCAAGGATTGCAGCGGAATAAATGTACTCCGCACCAAAACTTCATCCCCTTCTTTGAAGATTACTTCCCGCCGCCGTTTGTTCGCTTGGACACACATCCGCTCTTGTGCGGTTGCATACTGCTGCTTTGCCTGCTGCAGTTGCTCGTCCATTCGTTTCACCATTTCGGTTGCCATTTCGGACTCTTCTTTCGCCGTTAACTTTTTCTGCACGGTAATTTGTCCCATATGCTGCCCATACAATAAGTGTGCTGGGGCATAGCCGGTTGACACATTGCGGGAGTTGTTGGCAGCAAATTCCGCTGTCGCCAAGAAATCAACCCAGCGGTCTGGATACCGCTCCACATAAGGCCGCAAAAAGTCTTCCAACACCCGAATAGTAACCTCTGACTGCCCATCTGTTTGTGGGTGGTAGGCTGTGCTCATTCGGAGTTGGGTTCCCAGAAGTGAAAATAAAGACCGCCAGAAGGAACTTGTGAATCTGGGGTCTCGATCGGAAATTATCACTTTGGGGAGGCCATAGTGTTTGTATATTTTGTCCACAAACAACTTAGCATATTCCGGGGCGGTTATTTCCTTAGTGCAGGGTGCGAAGCGAACGTACTTGGTTAACCGATCAACAAATACCGCGATGGCGGTGAACCCACGTGACTTTGGTAAATCAGTCACGAGGTCAGTGGTGATCTGTTCCCACTTTGTTGTCGGTATTGGGAGTGGATGCAGAAGCCCTTTCTGCTTCGTCGTATCAGCTTTTGTCCGCTGACAGACAGGACATGTCCGCACATATGCTTGGACATCCTTTCCAACTCCTTTCCACCAGTAGTATCGCTGTAGCACATCCGATGTCCGGGCGGCACCTGCGTGTCCAGCGCTCGGAACATCATGGAACTCCCCCATAACCTTTTTCCGGTATCCATTTGGAACCACTAGTACTTTGTCTGAGGTGGGAGTTGCTTGATAGTACAACCAGCCATCCTCGAACGAAAGTTTCGTGGGTTTACCCTCTTGGATTTTCGCGACTTCCGCTTGCAGTTTTTGATCTGCCGCAATAGCGGTCTTCCATGCATCCGCTTCATCCACCACCCAGGCGGACAAAGCATGAATTTGATCCTGTGAATCAGGAAGGCTTCGGGATAACGCATCCGCCAGTACATTGGCTTTACCAGGCACATAGACGATTTTTGGATCGATGGAATCAAAATACCCTGACGTATACCATCGGGATTGTGTCCGCGACATTTTAGCTTGGGTCATGAAGTGGGTTATCGGCTGATGGTCTGTCATAACCGTAACCTCCCCAGGCGCTCCTTCGAGGTAATGCCGCCATTGGCTGAGCGCATATGCTACAGCCCCCAGCTCCCGCTCATATGCGGAATATCGTGTCTCAGCTGGTTTTAATCGTCTTGAAAGGTAGGCTATTGGCTGTAGCCCCTTTCCATGGTCCTGACACAGAACTGCTCCATATGCAGTTCCTGATGCGTCCGTTATTACGGTGTACCTAAGAAGCGGATCGGGTAGGAGAAGTATGGGGGTGCGGGTGATCTTTTGCTTGAGTTTGCTGAAGGCTTCGCGCTGAATAGGCCCCCATGTCCACACATGATTCTTTTTGATCAGATCATGTAAGGGTCCTGCAATCCGCGCAAACTCTGGTATAAACTTACGATAGTAAGATACCATGCCCAGAAAACTTCGCACATCCCCAACTGAGCTCAACTCCTTCCATTCTTGAATAGCCCGCACTTTATCACTCATTGGTTGCAGGCCTTTCCCTGACAAATGATATCCCAGATAATCGGTCTCGCTGACCCCCACTTCACACTTGCTCGCTTTCGCGTAGAGCTTGTGTTTGTGTAACCGCTCGAATACCTGTTTCAAATGATCGACATGTTCTTCCACTGAATTGGAAAACACCAGAATGTCGTCAATGAACACAACCACAAAGTGGTCCAAAAACTCCCCCAACAAATCCTGCACCATAGTTTGAAACTGGGCCGGACAGTTGGACATTCCGAAGGGACAAACGAGGAACTCGAAATGCCCGTATCGTGTGCGGAATGCAGTTTTTGGGGTATCCTTTGGCCGGACTGGAAATTGCCAGTAGCCCGAGCGGAGGTCGATCTTGGTGTAGATCTTCGCTTTAGCGAGCCGGTCCATTAACTCTTCGGGGAGCGGAAGTGGATAGCGGTTTTTGATGGTGTAGTGGTTGATCCATCTGTAATCAACACACATCCGCAGTCCGCCGTCTTTCTTAGGGACAAAGAGTATGGGGGCTCCCCAGGGACTCTCTGACGGCCTAATCTTCCGTTGCTCGAGGAGATAATCCACTTGTGTCCGAACTTCATCCAATTCAGCCGGAGAAAGTTTGTACAGGGGACGGTGGATTGGGCTCATACTCTCATCCTCAAGGTCGATCTTAAATTCATGACCCTTGCGGACGGGAGGTATGCCAGGTGGGAGATCTTTTGGAAAAATGTGGCTATATTCCTCCACCACAGAGCGGATATCCGGATGCATCTGATCATGCAGCAACTTCGGTACCTCCGTCTCTTGTGGTGTGTTGGTGCCCGCTGAAGTTTGAAGGCTATCAACGGTTACCCCTTCATACGGATATTGCATCAAGTGATTGCTATCCGTGGGGTCAGATTCACGCACCACCACCAAGTAAGCCAAACTATCTGTGGCTTCAGTTTGCTTCTTGATGTAGCGGAATATCTTCTTGTGGGTGATGAGAGGTGTGGTTTCATTCGCAAGTTGAAGATAATCAGTCGGTCTTTCCTTTACCGGTACTGTTATCCAACCTTGACCTTGGCGAATGTTGATAGTTCCCTGTGCAAAGTCTATGGACGGGTTATTGGCGATGAGCCACGGTAACCCTAACACGATGTCATATGTGAGATGAGGAAAAACATCCGCAGAAAACTGGGTTTTGTATCCGCCCAACTGCATATTGATGTTTCCGCATCGTTTGTCCACATTGCAAACAGACCCGTTGGCTAATGAAACGGTCTTATTACACGAGGAGAACTCTAACCCCAAACGATCCACAAGTTTCTGCGCTACATAATTTTCCGTAGCTCCACAGTCCAAATAAGCGGAGATTGAAACTCCCCCTATCCGCCCCTTAAGCTCATATCCCATGAACTTAAGGTGGTGATTATTTACCAGCGGGTTAAAACTGTCTTGAAGGTAATCCCCACCTTCAACCCCTGGTTGTTTCTTTCTGTCCGATGCCCCCCTTGCATCGGCGTCAGACGGAACCCTTGGGCTGGTCCGGTCCAAACTTTTTACACTTCCTTCCGAAGCCTGTTTCTCTCCACAAGGCGGGATAGATTCCAGGTTGCTATCTCCGGAGGAACTTCCAGAGTCTTCATGTACTGAACCAACACTTTCCGCCAACTCTCTGCCGGAAGTGCTTAGGATGACCGTACTTGAATCATCCATCCGCTCTTTGTCACCAAGTTTTGTACTCATCAGCGGATTTTCAGCCCTCTGGGCGGGATTTCTTTTTGACTCTTTCTCGGTCTTTTTATTCCCCTCTCGTTCTCTTGCTCGTGACTCCCGGAGCTTCTGACGTCTGCGATGTCTATATCTTCGGCGTCTGGCTCTTTTTCTTCTGGCCGCATGGAGTGAAGTCTCCTCTATGCGGCTTGATCTTTTAGCCATTTTTGAAAAGTTGGGCCTTTAGGACATTTTCCAAAGCCATGACCCACTTCACCGCAGATGTAACATGCGCCTCCGCCTCTAGCTCCGCCTTGTTGCTGCCTTCCGCCACCACCTCGATTTCGTCCGCCACCTCGTCTTCCGCCTCTTCCGCGGCCACGGCCGCCGCCACCTCTGTTGCCTCCTCCCATTTGCTGATTTTGATCTTGGGGTGGAGGTGGTGGTTGCGGTTGCTGACCTTGCATTTGCTGGTTCTGGTCAGCTTTGGGCTTGTTTTTCCAATTCCAGTTCCATCGCCCTCGTCCGCGACCACGTCCGCGGTTGTTTTGAGATTGGCCTCCCAACGAATCGATTCTTTCGGCAGTGACTATCGCCGCTTCCACTCCTTCTGTCACCATTGTAACAACTTGATGTCGGATCTGGGGCCGTAGTCCGTCAACAAACGTCAAGTACTGCTCCTCCTCCGTCATATTCGGAATTCTGAGTATGAGATCCCGAAATGCGTTAATGTTGGAACGAACAGTCCCCGTTTGTTGAAGTTTCCGCAGCTTCCTACGTGAAACATCGGACATTCTTGTAGGTTCAAAAGCAATAGCTAACTCTTCCACAAGTTGTACCCAGTCCTGGAACATCGGACGAACTCCTTCCCGAATCCGCATCTCTTGCATATTCCGCCATGTGGCGGCTGAACCAGAGAGATTTGTGCGGAATACTTTAAGCCAAACAGACTCATCCAAATCATAAACTTTACAGAAGTTGGTGAGTTCTGCCTGCCAATCCCGAATCCAGCGATCTCCAGCGCCAGTATACGGTTTCGGCATCGGGAATTTGACCGCATTGGGAATGTGAAGCAAACGATTTTCTGGACGTGCATAGCCCATAAAATCTGGGACCCCACCTGGGGGACCAGGAGGTCCGCCTCCTCCGCCACCTCCACCACCACCATCTCCAGGACCGCCTCCTGGGTTCCTAGATGGTCCTTCTCTTCCTCCACCAATATGTGGTCCAGGTGCAGACCCACGGCCACTTCTGTCCGATGGGCCTCCGCCACTTCCATCACCGGAACCATCATCATCTCCACCTCCGCCTCCTCCGCCTCCTCCGCCTGCGCGTTGAGGAATACGCGGATAGGATCCCCATCCAACATAGGGGTTTCCGGATGATGGAGCTCCGTATACATTCACGGAGTGACCTAAGATAGAAGGCCGAATGTATGATGCTCCCATGGCATAATAGCCGGGTGGTGAAATCATTGATGGATGTGATAACACTGGCTGAGAAACTGGTGGTGGCATGGGTAATGTTCTAGGTGGCTCGGGTGACGTGGTTGTTGGAGTTGTCAGCGGAACAGTTTGTACCACGGGAGAAGCCTGCGTACGCTGTGGCGGTTGTACTGGCTGTAATACCGCTGGTGGTCTTGTATTTGGTGTTTGTCCAAACACAGCGCTAGGCCTCACGATCGGCCTAGGTACATTTCCCTGTCCGCTGATTGCACTGCCTCGCCCCACTCCAGGAATAATGACTGGGGGTGATGCAGGTCGGGTAATCGGTCTATTTGCCCGCGGGAATACTGGTGGTATTGGCGGGAAACCTACCGAATCCGGGGCAAAGCCGGATGAGGTTTGGGGCGGTTGACCGAATGGAACTTGTACTTCGGCCAAGCTTGGTGGTTGTGCCACCGTTCTGGTTCCCGCTCCCGCCATAGCAGCCACAAGAGGTGTTTGTTGAGCAGCGGATGCCATTTGTGTGGCAACTGCTGCAGCATCTTTCTTCCGCCAAAACTCAAAATTCGACGTGAACTTTGTGTCCGCTACATCCTCAAACACCTTCTTTAGCTCTTGCGCTGTTTCCGGGTCTTGTAGCATTTCTTGTAACATTTCCCGCGGCTCTCTGCTCCTTGTTGAGCTTCTCGATCTGCTTCTCCTTGAAGACCGACTTTGACTTCTTTTCAACTCCTCCATTTCCGCTTGTACTCTAGCCGCCGCTTCTTTCGCAGCCGCTGCCTCCTTTAACAAATAGGCTACTTCCGCATGATGCTGTATCTGGAAACTTTCCGCTTTTTCTTGCGTCTCTTTGAGATCATACTTAACACGAGCGATTTCCTTGAACTGTTTATCTTGACCCGCATCCATTTCTGCCTGAGTCTCTCTCAGTTCTTGTTGAACCGTATCCAACCCCCAAAGGGCGTCGTTATATTGCCGGTCATACTCTTCTTCGAGTTTCTTCCTTTTTTCGTCCGTGTCAGCCACTTGTTCAGCCAATATCCGCTGAGCCTCTTTGGCTTCGTCCACCTCTTTCTGGGCGACATCACGGATATTCGCCAAGCCAGCTTCCATTTGGCTGAGCCTCCCCTTGGCTGCAGCATCCAGATCTTGTATCCGCTCATCCAACCTCTCACTGAGCTGTCCTTCGATCTGGTGATGGCGGGACTGTAGAGTAGAGTCCAACACATCATGTACTTGGGAAGCCATGCTTGAACAAGCTCCCTCCATCCGACTATCAAGGTGCTCGGCGACCTGGGCTGTCCGCTGGGCAGCCTCCTCGGACAATTGGCTGTATAACCGCTCTTGCGATTCATGGAGGTCGCGCTCCTGCAGGCCATCGTTGTGCACGTGCAGGGTCTGGTTATGCACGTTTACTTGGCTCTGTTGCAGGTGCTGCGTTTGTTGATTGATGAAGACTCCTGGCTCTTCTTCCATCTCCTCATCAAACTCCGGGCCAATGTCCGCTTCCTCATCGCCTGCTTCCTCCACCATGTCCGGGTGCGCGGGGACACCGTATGCCTGTAAAGGCTGGTCCATTTCTGCCTGTATCGGCAGTCCGACAGCAGGTAATTCCTGGGCGACGATCAGCGGATATAGCGGCGGGCCATCTGGGGCGTCGCGCTCTTGCTGATTGTCTTCGATACCGTATTCCAGGTATAGCTGCTCGTCGTGTCCGCTCATGGTGGATGTCTTGATTCGTCGGCGGTAGAATCACGTGTCCGTTTGGTGGATTCCGTTGGCGGGTAATCCACGTGACTAATTGGTCACTCTTTGTCAGCGGTTTCTGGCAGCGGTTTCTGGCACGTAATTTCTGGCGGAAACGTATTCGTCCGCAGAAACGTCCGCTGGCCGACTCGTTTTGTCCGCTCTGCGGTAACCGCGTGCAGTGTCGACAACTCTCCGACAAACGGAAGTACTACTACGCCGCGCAGCAACGTGCGTTCTCGTTCGTCCAGCGTTTGGTTGGTGCGCAGCAACACGAAGTAGGTTCCAGACACGAGGGGAAACCTTCTTCGACCTAGCCGACCCTGATCTTTTGCACCTCGACTGCGAAATCTCCTGTCGATCTCTTCCACTAAGTAGACTCGACTTGCAGGAAGGGTGCTTCGGCTCCGAAACCAGTTTGTTAGGTCCCTGTAGGTTTTAGTGAGTCGTTGCTGAAGTTGAGACTGGGGTCACACACTTTCACAAACCAGAGAATTAATTTTACAAGTGTTCTCTCTGAACTTAACCTCCTAGAACCCGTACTAACCCGTACTACACACTCGTACTGCAAAATGAGTGCGATCAACGTATCAGCAACCATGGCCTACCTAAAGTGATTGTGTCTGATAGAGACCCTCGCTTTACCAGCAAGTTCTGGCAGACGCTTTTTAAAGCTCTGGGTACAGAGATTCGTATGAGTACAGCTTACCACCCTCAGACGGATGGGCAGAGTGAGGTTACCATACGTACTCTGGAAAATTTCTTAAGGCCATATGCTGAGAGGTATCCCCATAAGTGGGTTGAGTATTTACCTACAGCAGAGTTTGCAGCAAACAATGCAGTGAATGCGAGTACAGGGTTCGCACCTGCATACTAGATGTATGGGTACCATCCAGAAACACCAAACATTGGTGGGACGGCAACGCAATTTCAAGTGGAAGCAGTTAAGACTATGGTAGCACGGATGGCACAGGACTTAGATACCGCAAAAGCATATTACTCTAGAGCACAACACAGAATGTGTGTGAGTGCAAACAAGAAGAGGAAAGATATTGCTTTTGAGAAAGGGGATAAAGTCCTGATAAAAAGCCGTTTTATTCCGTTGGCTGCTTTGAACAAAGTGAGTCCCAAACTGCGCCGTCGATTTGTGGGTCCCTTTGAAATTGTGGAGAAAATATCAAAGGTGGCTTACAGAGTTCAACTTCCGGAAACATGGCTCATTCACCCAGTGTTTCATGTTTCTAAGTTCAAGCGTTATCACGCCTCGAGTGATAACAGCAGGCAGATACAACCTCCAGAAGGAGAGTTGATTGGTAGCGAAGTAGAGTATGAGGTCGAAAATATCCTAAGGGCTAGAGGTAAACGCAATCGTGAATACCTAGTGCTGTGGAAAGGATACGATCTACTTGACGCTACTTGGGAACCTGAAGCTAATCTGGTTAACGCACCAGATATACTTCGCGCATTTAAAGAGAAAGAAAGAAAAGAGTTGCAGAAAGGAAGAGAATAGGGAAACAGAGTGTTTGATGGCTAAGGTGGAACTCCTTATAGCAAGGGGGCGCGAAAAAGGATACCTTAGAAAAACTCTGTCGACTTCCAAACCAACTCTTTATCTTTAATGCGTTAGGTGCCTAAGTTATTTGGCTGGTGCAGTAAGTGTAGCTTCAGTAGTACTTTAGAAATCGGGCAAACGATGTCACATTCGAGATAGTGTGGTTGTTCCGAGAAAACCCCTATCAAGTGACGTGTTGAGGTGGTCTTGACGAGACTCCAACCGAGCAAAACGTTGGTGTCTCACCCCAATAACCCAACGAGGAAAGTGTACGAGTCACCCAGCCTTATAAGCGCAGCCCTCGAACCATTTTGCCCTAGTGTTTGTGTAAACGGAGCGAGCTCCTGAGTGAAAAAGAGTCTAAAGACGCACAAACCGTTGTTTATATCTTTCTTTCCGACAAACATAATGGCTGCCGACACACCCGCCGCAATTATTGCGAGGTTGGAAGCGGAGGTAGCTCAAAAAGAAGAGGAGCTGCAGCACTTTACGTCGACCGCAGAGGAAGTGCTGCAGAACAATGAGGCCTTAACCCGGCAGCTCTCAGAGTTGAGTGACCGGACGAAAGCAGCTGAGGCTGCGAAGGAGGCAGCGGAGAAAGCCAAGGAAAAGGCGGAGGCGGAAAAGAAAGAAGCGGAGGACAAGACCAAGGTCTTGGAAGAAAAATTGGAAGCCATGAAGCTGAAGAAGCAGCGGTTCCAATCTCACATGATGGCTAACCATCGTGAGAATGACCTCCGTAAACAAGCTCTCGGGGGAATGGTGGATCGATTTACCGCGGTAGAGGAAACGCTGCAGCGAGCTGTAGCAACCGCGTGGAGTGCAGCAGCCAACAACCTTAAGAAGGAATTGGCAGAACAAGAGCTGCAGATCGATTTGCTGGGAGAGTCCCTCAGAGACGGCTCTGAAAAACTTCAAGTGCAGAGCGAAACAACGGACAAGATGCTGCGTTTGAACCCGCCGGTACCAGCACCACGGGTACGCGAAGAACTGGATCGCCAAGTCCAAGTTCTGTTGTCAAACGCAACACTTGATCTGGAACCGTCCAAGGACGATGATGCGGGAGGCTCAAGCAAGGGCAAGGGGAAAGGGAAAAACAAACGCCCAAGCTCGCCGTGTAGGGATGAAGATCCACACGGAAAGAGAAGGCGAGAGGACGGTGACGATGAAGGTGGTGAGCCACCGAGGGATCGTATGCCTGGAGATGCAGCAAGAGCCAACTTGTTACTCAAGTTAAAGGCTGCCGCATTAAAGACTCCAGCACCCTCACAACCAGCACCAACAGTTCAGACTCCCGGAGATGAGGCTACCTGATAGGGGCCCTCCTCCAAGTGGAGGAGGGTAGAACGTGGGAACACAACACAATAGCAAACCTAGCCCCAAAGGTTACACAATGTCAAAAATACAACCCTTTAAGTACCGTCCACAACACACTAACCCCTTACTCTACAGTGACACACCCACTCACCGATGGGACATCTAGACACTAACCTCGTCACCTCGTATCAACTACTCCCCCCCCCCCCCCGAGTGGTGTCCTCAGCACTCAAGAAAGTTAATCGCGAAAGAAAAACCCGAAAGAAATTGTAACGATTCTGCCCCTGCAGATCGCTTTTTCTGCTTCAACATACTGAAGACTGCGACCCTGCCGGTCTGCCAGTCTGAACTGCCGTTCTATTGAACGACCATCAAGGGAGACACTTGAACCTAGCAAGGTTCAAGGGGAGATCAGGTTCCAAACTAAGGTTACAAGAATGTCCAAACCCCAACAACTTATACCGTTTCTTCCAACCCTGATCCAAACTGATCCTAAGCCATAACATCAGTCTGCATCAGTGTTGCAGACCATCAAACTACCAAGTTCCTTTCAGTCCCCTTTCATGACATGCAGCCTCAGACACCTTGCACGGTACTGCGGTCCTGAGTCTGCCACCTAAGACCTTCTAGAACCTTGTGCCTGCCAGCTCTGCAGCCCACGTTCTGCAACGCTGCCAGCACCTGTCTGCCATCAGCAACCCTGTCAGCCCGACTACTCTGCCACTTCGTCAGTCTGCCAATCTGCTGACTACCAGTCCTTTAGTCTGCAGGTCTGAAGGACCTGAACCATTCCTGCTTCTGCAGAATCATAGCAGTCAACCTGCAGCTCTAACCTGTCAGCCCAATCACTGCCAGTCTGCAAGCCTGCAGGTCTGCCTGAATCTCCTTTGATTCTGCCGAATCCTTACATTCCTCCCCATCTAGTTGGCAGTAGTCCCTTACTGCCCTAAGAGACTTATAACAACCTTGTCCCTTGGATTTCAAATACCCAAAGGAACTTCTGCCTCAAAGTTCAGTTTGAAAAGTTGCTATCCCATCTTGCCAACTACCAAACACCTTTTGGAAGGACTGACCAACTAAAAATATCCTTTCGAAAAATATATGCTTCTTTCTCAACATTCTGGAGCATACCTCTGAATTGCCTAGAAAACTACTCAGAAAAATCCCAATAACACAAATAAGAAAACCGAAGAACTTCCCTTTCGGAATTGTAATGTGCTACTGAACAAAATTCAATTCCTTTCTGCAGCCTATAAACTCCATAGATTTTAATATTGACTATTTGAGAAACCAACAGAAAAATAGCAAAAATCTGCTGCAGCTTTTAGAGTCTCAGCAATTCACCTTTCTGCTCAAATATCGTTTTTCAATGATAAAAGAAAGACACCAAATATTTTGCAACTACCAAAACTTCTGAAACTTCATAGTGTCCCATAATTTCCAACTCAACAATTGCATATTGAAAACCTGCAAACTGCCACCACTGTCTGCAAATTATCTCTGCAACTATTGCCACAGTCTGCAACCCTGCAAACTGGTACTACCACAATCCAGAACTCTACAAACTGTTGCTGCCAAAATTTGCAACTCAGCAAAATGCCACTTTCACAATATGCAAACTGTCTTGGAGTAAAGAAGAAGGTTGAATGACTGAAGTTCTGTCTCCCAAAAGAAGTTTCCAACCTTTTGAAAACCAAGAGATCACCAGTCACTCCAGCAGCTCCTCAGAGTTGAAGCTCCTTGCTGCATAGTGAGCTGCCACATGTCTCCACCAAGTTAGCCTTCCGCATAGCAATGAAAAGCGAGCGATAGGATCTTGCAACAACAAGTCTCCAGATGTTCTTCAATGAAGAAGTGAGCTTGCTCCTCAATTTTTCCCTGAAGCATGCTCCCTTCTGTTCCTGCTTCCTCTCTCCTGAGTCAAGAATGTTCAGAGTACCTAAAGATTGATTGCATTAATTGTTCCCGAGTTCTTCTATGCCTTCTCCGGTTTTCCCATATATGAATCTATACAAACCAGAGTATATGAAAACCCAGAAATTCCACTTGGTGTTAGTCTTTTAGCGCTATACGAGGTAGTTTGGGATAGAGCCGAGGGTGGCTGACGCATGTGGGTTCGCGAGTAAGACAGATTAGACCCAGAGTTTGGGGCATGCGTCAGCGTACTACACTTAGGGGTACTTAAGAGGCCCACTCGTTGTTTTGACATTCTTATTCCAATTCACTTTACTTTGTAAGAACTCGGGATTCGTGGGATTGGTGTGTTCCCGCTTGTGTGTGTGTTTGTGTGTGTGTGTGTTAAGTGTTTGCCTGACGCAATCACTTCCCAACCCAAGTGCTCTAGTAGCGTTCACAACCGCGCTAGCTAGAGAGTTGTCTAAACCAACAAACCCCACAAGTATACTTGCGTTAGCCAGCAAGTTATCACGAATCCAACCAACACAGCCGACCACTATTGCGTCACCCACAAGCTTCACTATCACTTGGCCTATCCTGACTTAATGAAATCAACCCTTTCTTTCAACCAGCAAGACTTCACTCAGTGATATTTCCTTTTTCTTTGATAAATATCCAACAACTGAGTGCTGAAAGAATCCATACCAATGTACCCTCTGAAATTCAGTAAACCTCAAGTAAGCACCGATCTAACTGATTCAATCAATGGTCATGCAAACTTCTGTAAATTCCAAACCAACTAAATCCACAGCAAAATATGTGTCGTGAACCAGAATATTTCAGTCCACCAGAAACACCCTTGCTAAGACTGCAAATGTTCACTTCTGCATCGTCCTAAAGTAGTGAACTATGCCTAGTTCCTTAATCCACTCTGCAAGAACTGTAGAACTGAAAACACATATTTACTGACCACCAAGATATTGCAAACACTATCCATGAATTCCCATCAGCTCTGAAAGAGTATTACTAACAACCTCTTCCTTTTCTCAGAAACCTTAATGAAGGTGTGTGTCTCTTTGCAACACCTACTGAAACAAATGCAATTTTGGAAAAACAAAAATGAAACGCATCGGTTGAACCGAGGCCCCCTCCCCATCTGAAATGGAGCTTGTCCTCAAGCAACCATGCAACCATGCAAAACCATATCACTGTACCAGCTACAGAAAGTTGAGCTGTTCGGAGCAGCCAAAATAACCCCAAACAACTGAACAAACTACTTCAGAAAACAAGCCTGAAAAACTGAAGGCCTGAATTTGCTCTGCCAAAGTCAGAATAATCTGCTGCCCCAGATTGTAACCAAACGTTCAGTTCTCAACCTTTCTGATTTGTTTTGTTCTCACACAAATATACACCAACTACGTCACCAAAGATCAAAGCTATTTCTGATTCATTGACTAGAAAAGAAATAGAAAAGAAAGAAAACACAGAAAATTTTGCAGCCCTGCAAAGTGTTCCTGCAGCTAACAGGTTCTGCACCTGCAATGTACCAACTGCCCATAACAAATGTCCAGATCTCCTGCAAAAATTTTCACTGTCCCTTTTGTTTCTTTGTATGTAAAGCTGAACCTGACCATCGAATGTCATAACCTTCAGCTCCTGATCTTTGACACCATGCTATCCATGCATCAAGTTCAAACACTAGCCCATTGTGTTTACTAGTACATCGTCATGAAATAAAAGAGCTGCCAACTCATGATACTTCATGTCTAACCACTGCAAACAAACTCAAAAAGAAATCCACCTGAAAATCTGAATCCTGCCTGAAAATCTGAGAGAACTTTTCTTTTCTTTTCTTTAACTCTGCTGATTCCCACTGATTCAAACACCAAATCAGAGATAGATCTTCAGAAACTGAAAATCCTTTGCTTTTCCTTCTGAGCTTTATATTTCTCACAATAATATTTGAACTACCGCTGGTCCACGTATATATAGACTTCTCAAAGAAATCAGAAATATAGACTTCACCCCTGATTTTCTTTCTTGATCTCCTGAAAATCTGCAACTCAAACCAGATCTAATGATAGTGAAGCTTGTGGGTGACGCAATAGTGGTCGGCTGTGTTGATTGGATTCGTGATAACTTGCTGGCTAACGCAAGTATACTTGTGGGGTTTGTTGGTTTAGACAACTCTCTAGCTAGCGCGGTTGTGAACGCTACTAGAGCACTTGGGTTGGGAAGTGATTGCGTCAGGCAAACACTTAACACACACACACACAAACACACACACAAGCGGGAACACACCAATCCCACGAATCCCGAGTTCTTACAAAATAAAGTGAACGTCAAAACAACGAGTGGGCCTCTTAAGTACCCCTAAGTGTAGTACGCTGACGCATGCCCCAAACTCTGGGTCTAATCTGTCTTACTCGCGAACCCGCATGCGTCAGCCACCCTCGGCTCTATCCCAAACTACCTCGTATAGCGCTAAAAGACTAACATACGCCCCCCCCGCAAAAAGTGGGCGCCCACGCACACCAAAACACAAAGAAAAACAAAAACACAAAAACACAAACACAAAACTCACCCACTCCCATACCCACACCCAACTGTCTTGGACCTGTCTCTTGCTCTGACGTCTCTGACAGCTGCTGCACGCACACACTTGGTCGACGATAACTCCTTTTCCCTCCTCCTTAACGCTGTTCCGGCGCTTGCGCTTGCTGAATAGCACGCTGCTCCTGCGCATGCGCTTGCTGCACTGCACGATACCGGACACAGGGATCAAATGCGGCAGCCACCCTCTTGGACTTAAGGAATGGCAGATCCCTTGTGATGCCGGACACCTTGAGCTGCCGCTTCACACACATGTTGCAGTGTGGCAACTTCTCGTGCTCAGCCGGGAACGGAGGGATTTCTTCGAACGTCGAGCGTGTCAGCTTCAACATATGGGCAGGTAGAGAGAATGGGGAGACGGTGGCGATGGACTTGTTGTCCACTTCCGCGACTTTTTGGACCGCCGTGACGATGCGCCCCAGCATCGAGTATGCCAACCAATGAGCATCACACACGAGGTGATACCCACAAGGAAGGACGGAATACTTCTTCTGCGTCAGCCGCTGAGCACTTGCTTGCATTGGGCTTCTCCCGCACCAAATGCACATGGGCAACTCGTGAAAGTGTCGGTTGCCGCGGTAATTTTGCAAGGCTCGGTCCCTGGGGTTAGTATATTGGACCTTCGGCCATTTCTCTGACGCAGTGATGGGGTTGCAAGCCTCCTCGATATCCTCCCGTGACAGGTTCACTTCGCTGGGTGCAGCATCCACTTTGTCCTGAGCAGCCGCCCTTAGTCTCCTGAGCTTAACCTTTTCTCGGAAAGCCCGAAGTGCTGCTTCTGTTGGAGCTAACTCCAACGGTGGATGGACCGCACGCTGAACCTCTGTCACCTGGCTTGGCCCTTCATCATTCCGTATTTCCCCGTCCTCCAGTTCAGAACTAGGACCTTCGAGCCTAGGAGGTGGACTGCCGAAGTCAATTTCTTCGTTAAAATCCAAGTCCAAAAGCTCCTCCTCTCTCATGTCGAATAAGTCCTCCCCCGGTGCTATTGCGGTAGCCTCATCTCCGGGAGTCTGAACTGTTGGCGCTGGTTGTGAGGGTGCTGGAGTCTTTAATGCGGCAGCCTTTAACTTGAGTAACAAGTTGGCTCTTGCTGCATCTCCAGGCATACGATCCCTCGGTGGCTCACCACCTTCATCGTCACCGTCCTCTCGCCTTCTCTTTCCGTGTGGATCTTCATCCCTACACGGCGAGCTTGGGCGTTTGTTTTTCCCTTTCCCCTTGCCCTTGCTTGAGCCTCCCGCATCATCGTCCTTGGACGGTTCCAGATCAAGTGTTGCGTTTGACAACAGAACTTGGACTTGGCGATCCAGTTCTTCGCGTACCCGTGGTGCTGGTACCGCCGGGTTCAAACGCAGCATCTTGTCCGTTGTTTCGCTCTGCACTTGAAGTTTTTCAGAGCCGTCTCTGAGGGACTCTCCCAGCAAATCGATCTGCAGCTCTTGTTCTGCCAATTCCTTCTTAAGGTTGTTGGCTGCTGCACTCCACGCGGTTGCTACAGCTCGCTGCAGCGTTTCCTCTACCGCGGTAAATCGATCCACCATTCCCCCGAGAGCTTGTTTACGGAGGTCATTCTCACGATGGTTAGCCATCATGTGAGATTGGAACCTTTGCTTTTTCAGCTTCATGGCTTCCAATTTTTCTTCCAAGACCTTGGTCTTGTCCTCCGCTTCTTTCTTTTCCGCCTCCGCCTTTTCCTTGGCTTTCTCCGCTGCCTCCTTCGCAGCCTCAGCTGCTTTCGTCCGGTCACTCAACTCTGAGAGCTGCCGGGTTAAGGCCTCATTGTTCTGCAGCACTTCCTCTGGGTCTAATCTGTCTTACTCGCGAACCCGCATGCGTCAGCCACCCTCGGCTCTATCCCAAACTACCTCGTATAGCGCTAAAAGACTAACGGGTTAAGGCCTCATTGTTCTGCAGCACTTCCTCTGCGGTCGACGTAAAGTGCTGCAGCTCCTCTTCTTTTTGAGCTACCTCCGCTTCCAACCTCGCAATAATTGCGGCGGGTGTATCGGCAGCCATTATGTTTGTCGGAAAGAAAGATATAAACAACGGTTTGTGCGTCTTTAGACTCTTTTTCACTCAGGAGCTCGCTCCGTTCACACAAACACTAGGGCAAAATGGTTCGAGGGCTGCGCTTATAAGGCTGGGTGACTCGTACACTTTCCTCGTTGAGTTATTGGGGTGAGACACCAACGTTTTGCTCGGTTGGAGTCTCGTCAAGACCACCTCAACACGTCACTTGATAGGGGTTTTCTCGGAACAACCACACTATCTCGAATGTGACATTGTTTGCCCGGTTTCTAAAGTACTACTGAAGCTACACTTACTGCGCCAGCCAAATAACTTAGGCACCTAACGCATTAAAGTTAAAGAGTTGGTTTGGAAGTCGACAGAGTTTTTCTAAGGTATCCTTTTTCGCGCCCCCTTGCTATAAGGAGTTCCACCTTAGCCATCAAACACTCTGCTTCCCTATTCTCTTCCTTTCTGCAACTCTTTCCTTTCTTTCTCTTTAAATGCGCGAAGTATATCTGGTGCGTTAACCAGATTAGCTTCAGGTTCCCAAGTAGCGTCAAGTAGATCGTATCCTTTCCACAGCACTAGGTATTCACGATTGCGTTTACCTCTAGCCCTTAGGATATTTTCGACCTCATACTCTACTTCGCTACCAATCAACTCTCCTTCTGGAGGTTGTATCTGCCTGCTGTTATCACTCGAGGTGTGATAACGCTTGAACTTAGAAACATGAAACACTGGGTGAATGAGCCATGTTTCCGGAAGTTGAACTCTGTAAGCCACCTTTGATATTTTCTCCACAATTTCAAAGGGACCCACAAATCGACGGCGCAGTTTGGGACTCACTTTGTTCAAAGCAGCCAACGGAATAAAACGGCTTTTTATCAGGACTTTATCCCCTTTCTCAAAAGCAATATCTTTCCTCTTCTTGTTTGCACTCACACACATTCTGTGTTGGGCTCTAGAGTAATATGCTTTTGCGGTATCCAAGTCCTGTGCCATCCGTGCTACCATAGTCTTAACTGCTTCCACTTGAAATTGCGTTGCCGTCCCACCAATGTTTGGTGTTTCTGGATGGTACCCATACATCAAATATGCAGGTGCGAACCCTGTACTCGCATTCACCGCATTGTTTGCTGCAAACTCTGCTGTAGGTAAATACTCAACCCACTTATGGGGATACCTCTCAGCATATGGCCTTAAGAAATTTTCCAGAGTACGTATGGTAACCTCACTCTGCCCATCCGTCTGAGGGTGGTAAGCTGTACTCATACGAATCTCTGTACCCAGAGCTTTAAAAAGCGTCTGCCAGAACTTGCTGGTAAAGCGAGGGTCTCTATCAGACACAATCACTTTAGGTAGGCCATGGTTGCGGTAAACATGTTCGATAAAAAGTTGGGCGTATCCTGCAGCGGTAATCTCTTTAGTACATGGGGCGAAATGCACAAACTTGGTAAGTCTATCGACAAAGACAGCTACAGCACTAAACCCATTGGATGCTGGTAGATCTGTCACCAAGTCAGTGGTAATCTGCTCCCACTTCCGCTCAGGTATTGGCAGGGGTTGAAGTAAGCCCATAGGCTTCTGTGTGTCAGCCTTTATTTGTTGGCACACAGGGCATTCGCGCACAAATGCCTTCAACTCATTCATCCACCCCTTCCACCAATATCGCCGCGCTAGGATTTCTCCTGTTCGCGCTGGTCCTGTATGGCCTGCTGAAGGTGTCTCATGGCACTCCTTCATGATCTTATTGCGCTGGCCTTTAGGAACCACCACTTTCTCGACTAACCCTCTCTTTGGGACCGTCCAGAGTATTCCCTCTCTGAGGAAATATCCCTCAACTTCCTCGCCACTCTCAAGCTTCCGCAATATCTTCACCAAGGAGTTATCAGCTTGGAGGGCTTGTTTCCACTCGTCTTGGCTTGCTTGATGCACTTGCCAAGTGGAAATGTTCATCGCAGTTTCCACGGGCTTAGGAACACTGCGGGAGAGAGCATCTGCTAACACATTAGCCTTGCCTTTGATATAGGAGATCTTGGGGTTGATCGAAGTCAGGTACCCCGCCTCAAGCCATCTTGCTTGGGTTCTAGAAAGGTTCCTCTGCGACAGAATATGCGTCAGAGGTTGGTGGTCAGTGAACACTGTTACTCCACCCGCACAACCTTCTAGATAATGTC
Source organism: Bryopsis sp. KO-2023 (assembly GCA_030272585.1). Lineage (NCBI taxonomy): Eukaryota > Viridiplantae > Chlorophyta > Ulvophyceae > Bryopsidales > Bryopsidaceae > Bryopsis > Bryopsis sp. KO-2023. The sequence goes on from BSYQ01000005.1 coordinate 6,857,651, forward strand.
TCCACTGCACCATCGCATAACATATTGCACACAACTCTTTGTCGTATGGTGCATAGTTAAGCTCGGCAGGCTTGAATCTACGTGAGAGGTAAGCTATTGGCTGCAGCCCCTCTCCGTGATCCTGTGTTAACACGGCACCGATGGCCTCATTCGACGCATCAGTGATCACAGTGTAAGGCAGTGACGCATCTGGAAAAATAAGGACGGGAGCTTGACTTAGACGCTTTTTCAGTTCATTGAATGCGCCACGCTCAACCTGTCCCCATCTCCAGGGATGGTCTTTTTTCACTAAGTCATGGAGTGGTCCAGCAACATGTGCAAACTGGGGAATGAATTTCCTGTAGTATGAAACCATTCCAAGGAAACTACGTACATCACTAACACTCTGTAGTTCCTTCCACTCCTTCACTGCCTTCACTTTTTGTTCCTGTGGTTTTAACCCACTTCCGCTAATGCGGTAGCCAAGATAGTCTACTGTTGCGACAGCCAGCTCACTTTTACTTGCCTTAGCAAAAAGCTGATATTCTGCTAGTCGCGCCAGGACTTTCTCTAAGTGTTCGGCATGCTGTTCCATGTTTTCAGAGAAGATGAGTATGTCATCGATAAAGACAACAACAAAATCATCTAAAAACTCTGCGAGTAGGTCTTGCACTAGAGTTTGGAATTGCGCTGGGCAATTGGTTAGCCCAAAAGGCGCTACCAAAAACTCAAAGTGACCGTATCTCGTGCGGAACGCTGTTTTATCTGTATCAGATGGCCTTACTGGAAATTGCCAATAGCCTGATCGCAGATCTAACTTCGAGAACACTTTGGCTTTGAACACTCTATCCATCAATTCTTCTGGCAGGGGTAAAGGATACCGGTTTTTCACCGTCACCTTATTGATCCACCTGTAATCCACACACATCCTTAAGCCTCCATCCTTTTTCGGTACAAATAGGATTGGCGCGCCCCAAGGGGACTCGGATGGTTTGATTTTCTTCTGTTCCAGAAGGTAGTCCACTTGTGCTTTCACTTCATCCAGCTCTGCTGGTGAAAGCTTGTATATTGGACGATGGATAGGTGTTGGATCCTCCAGGTCTATCTTAAACTCATGACCTTTTCTCTTCGGAGGAATCCCTGGGGGTAAATCACGAGGGAACACACCACGGTGTGTTTCTACCACCTTTTTAATTTCGGCAGGGGTGTCTGAACGAATAAGTTTGCCAATCTCATCCTCAGTGTTGAATGGCTGTGTTCGCTCTATTGCGTCAGGCAATTCATGTTGGCCTAAAGCTTTCTCTTCAGACTCTTGCACTACAACCATGAATGCTGTCTCTGTTTTGAGATGACGCATCATTCGTTTAGCTGAACACTCAGTCACTGGCACTTCTTGCAGTATCGACTGTACTTTTCGTTCAGGTTCAATACTCTCTTGGGTTGGATGACGCAACGGAAGATGAAACACTTGGCTGTTTTTGCAAACTGAAATCTCATTCTGCTGAAAATCTATGCGGGGGTTTTCTTTCTGCAACCAAGGCATGCCCAATATTAGGTCATAACCAAGGTGTGGGAACAGATCCGCTTTCATTTTGCACTTCAGCCCTCCTATCTTTACTCGGAGGTTGTTACAGCTGCCAGCCAGTTCTTTAATATCTCCGTTTGCCAACATTGCTCTCTTTGAGCTTGGTGTAATCGACAACCCGAGATCACGCGCTACCTTATCATTGATATAGTTTGCGGTACTTCCACAATCAATGAATGCATAAAGGTCCGTGGTCTTGATCCGTGCTTTTACTTCGTACCCTCTCACAGGCACTTCTTGAATTTTTAACAGAGGGCATGTGTCACCCTTGGTTGATGAAGTTGATCGAACTTCTGACACATTAACTCGCTCTGTGGTAGACCGTTGGGTTGTTTCTGACCCACTATCGTCTACGTCTGCAGGCAGGGACTCCTGTAGACTACTCTGCGACTCCAATGAGCCCACAGATTCACTAACAGAGGGAAGAGATGCAGATGACGCATGAGGCGCGTCCATCTCATCCGGTGTGCTTTCCTTCTGTTCATTTTTCCAATCGCAGTTGTCATGTGCCGATTGGGTAGATGTGGAGAGTGTCTCTGTTCTCTCTTCACGCGGTGTACTAGTCCGCTCCTCAGGTTTTCCGCTGTGAGTACTTTTAACCTTTTTCGAGGCACCTACTTTTGATCTATGCTTCCTACGCCGCCTACGAACTCTGTTTCGCTTACGACGTTTGCGTCGGCCAGGCTCAGACGAAGCAGTTTCCTGCCTGGCGGTCAGTTTAACATTTTTTTTACATCGGGGAGGTTTTTCACCTCCTCCAATCTAGGACATTGCCTCACAGGGTGACCCCTCTTTCCACAAAGATAACAATTATATCCCCCTCCCCCCTGGGGGTTCTGTCTTCCCTGATTGGCTTGTCCCCTTCCACGGTTACCACCACCGCGTCCACGTCCACCACCACCACGTCCTCCTCCTCGTCCTTGTTGCTGTTGCTGCTGCTGTTGCACTCCTGCGGCAGCTTGTGGTGGTGCTTGGGCTGGTGGTGTGGGGTTCTGCTGCTGCTGACCCTGATTCTGGCCTTTCTTCTTTCGTCCACCACGCCAGACTCCTTTCTTTTTCTGATTGGTCTGCCCTCCTTGGCCTTGTGTTCCAACTCCAAGGGCTTCCAATCGTTCGGCGGATATGATGGCGGCCTCGACATCTCGAGGTACCGTTGCTGCGACTAACTTCTGAACTTCACTTTTAAGTCCATCCACGAAGAGCAAATACTGGTGATCCTCTTCGAGGTCTGGAATCCTCAAGACTAACTGATAGTGAAGCTTGTGGGTGACGCAATAGTGGTCGGCTGTGTTGGTTGGATTCGTGATAACTTGCTGGCTAACGCAAGTATACTTGTGGGGTTTGTTGATTTGGACAACTCTCTAGCTAGCGCGGTTGTGAACGCTACTAGAGCACTTGGTTGGAGAAGTGATTGCGTCAGGCAAACACTTAGACACACACACACAAACACACACACAAGCGGGAACACACCAATCCCACGAATCCCGAGTTCTTACAAAATAAAGTGAATGTCAAAACAACGAGTGGGCCTCTTAAGTACCCCTAAGTGTAGTACGCTGACGCATGCCCCAAACTCTGGGTCTAATCTGTCTTACTCGCGAACCCGCATGCGTCAGCCACCCTCGGCTCTATCCCAAACTACCTCGTATAGCGCTAAAAGACTAACATACGCCCCCCCCGCAAAAAGTGGGCGCCCACGCACACCAAAACACAAAGAAAAACAAAAACACAAAAACACAAACACAAAACTCACCCACTCCCATACCCACACCCAACTGTCTTGGACCTGTCTCTTGCTCTGACGTCTCTGACAGCGGCTGCACGCACACACTTGGTCGACGATAACTCCTTTTCCCTCCTCCTTAACGCTGTTCCGGCGCTTGCGCTTGCTGAATAGCACGCTGCTCCTGCGCATGCGCTTGCTGCACTGCACGATACCGGACACAGGGATCAAATGCGGCAGCCACCCTCTTGGACTTAAGGAATGGCAGATTCCTTGTGATGCCGGACACCTTGAGCTGCCGCTTCACACACATGTTGCAGTGTGGCAACTTCTCGTGCTCAGCTGGGAACGGAGGGATTTCTTCGAACGTCGAGCGTGTCAGCTTCAACATATGGGCAGGTAGAGAGAATGGGGAGACGGTGGCGATGGACTTGTTGTCCACTTCCGCGACTTTTTGGACCGCCGTGACGATGCGCCCCAGCATCGAGTATGCCAACCAATGAGCATCACACACGAGGTGATACCCACAAGGAAGGACGGAATACTTCTTCTGCGTCAGCCGCTGAGCACTTGCTTGCATTGGGCTTCTCCCGCACCAAATGCACATGGGCAACTCGTGAAAGTGCCGGTTGCCGCGGTAATTTTGCAAGGCTCGGTCCCTGGGGTTAGTGTATTGGACCTTCGGCCATTTCTCTGACGCAGTGATGGGGTTGCAAGCCTCCTCGATATCCTCCCGTGACAGGTTCACTTCGCTGGGTGCAGCATCCACTTTGTCCTATGCGGGAAGGTGGGCGGTTTCGTCTGTCGCGGTAATCATCACCGCCATCATCATCCGGGTCGTCATCACCAGGGTCTCCAAAGTTACCTCGCATGCGAGGAACTCGACTGGGTCCACCAGTAGACTCATATGAACCAAGTGCAGCAAAGGGATTATTTTCTACCCTTGCTCCCAAAGCACTTAACCCAAGTCCCAATCTTCCAGTACGTGTGGGGATCTGCATGGGTTCTTTTCCTTTCTCTTCTCTGACCTGTGCCTTAGCACGCTCAAGGTCAATTTGATATAACACTTCTGCTGAGGAGAGAACTCTTGGGTTAGTTCGTGTGGGTCTACGTGATCCATCGGCAGAGTCGGGTTCTGAGATGCGTACTCCAGGCTGAGCTCTTGTACTTGGAGGTATCAACTGAGGGAATGTGAAATCAGCGTCTGGTGCGCTATCCACTGCAGTGCATGGTGGTGCTTCTGCAGCAACAATTTCACCCTCCTCGACCTGTACTGCTGGAGGAGCCGGTATTGTTGAGGTTCCTGCCCCAACCATTCCTACCGCGAAGCTCTGGTCTAGTGGCGGCCATGATGCAGCCAACTGCTTTACTGATTTCTTCGGCAGCGGCATCCCAAAGGCTGAGTCCTCAGGCTCAGGAGAAGTTGATTCTTCTCGCTCTGGTGATACTGCACGAGCATCACTTCCACTTTGGGCACTCTGACTTCCGCCACTCACATCCTCCATGCTTCGTTCCAGGCCAGATAATCTTAAGGCAACCACATCAGCTGCATCTTGCTGCTGATCCCAGGTCTTGGATGCCTTTTTCTCCAAGGCAATCAAATCTTTTTGAATTGCTACTCTGGAGCTCTGCAAACGCTTCACCTCAGCACCTTGCTTATGCAAGGACTCCCGAAACAATTCTAGAGTCCGTTCGACTTTTTCGTTGGAATCCGCAACAGTTCCTAATAAGCCTTCAATTCTCCGCCCTTGAACAAGGGATAACTCGGAGAGTTGTTTTAACTGAAGTGCTGATGCTTCAGTTGCTTCTTTTAGGTCAGCAAAACGAGAGTCCGCTAGAATGTCTGCGGCATCCATTCTCCTCGTTATTGCGTCCACAGAAGCTTTGATCTCGGCTCTTTCTTTTCTATGGTCGATATCTTGGCGTAATAGCCTCTGCTCGTATCGACTATGTTGAGCCGCTACTGAATCCAGCTTCTGCTGTTGCGACACCACTGCATGCTGTGTGGCCTCAACCTGTTGCGCATGCTGGTGCTGTGTTTCCAGCGCCTGCCCGATCACCTCTGATGCGCCAGCCAGTTGGTTCGACACAGAGGCCTCAGCATGGGCTAGCCTCTGCCCCAGTGTCTGGTCAACTTGCTGCAGGTGACCCCTTAGCCCGTGGGCTAAATCGTCCACACGGTCATGGACCGCATCCACATCCTCTCTTAAGGCTTCCGCATCAGCTCCCATGTCTATGTCGACAGCTGCTTGCTGGACATTGTGGATGTTCTGGACGTTTATTTGTTGATACACAACATTGGGTGCGTCAGGCAATTCCTCATCGAACTCAGGTTCAATCCCTGGCTCTTCAACTTGAGGCTCGCGCACTGCCAATGCGTGTTCACGGTCAGCCATGGTCTCTCAGCCACTATTTGGGAGTACTCAACAACCACGGTTGGAGTTTCTCTCTACCAAACAAACAAACAAAAACGTTTGTTGCGCCACGTTCACAAGTTTCGATCTCAAGAACTTAAAGTTCTTGCCTAGCTCCGAAACCAATTGATAGTGAAGCTTGTGGGTGACGCAATAGTGGTCGGCTGTGTTGGTTGGATTCGTGATAACTTGCTGGCTAACGCAAGTATACTTGTGGGGTTTGTTGATTTGGACAACTCTCTAGCTAGCGCGGTTGTGAACGCTACTAGAGCACTTGGTTGGAGAAGTGATTGCGTCAGGCAAACACTTAGACACACACACACAAACACACACACAAGCGGGAACACACCAATCCCACGAATCCCGAGTTCTTACAAAATAAAGTGAATGTCAAAACAACGAGTGGGCCTCTTAAGTACCCCTAAGTGTAGTACGCTGACGCATGCCCCAAACTCTGGGTCTAATCTGTCTTACTCGCGAACCCGCATGCGTCAGCCACCCTCGGCTCTATCCCAAACTACCTCGTATAGCGCTAAAAGACTAACACTAACCGCTGAAACTCTTTGACGAATTGTTTCACGGTTCCAGTCTGTTTGAGTTTATGGAGGTCACGCCACGCTTCATCTCGATCACTAGAGAATTCGAAAGCTGTAGCTAAGCCATCCATGAAGTCCATCCAGTCACGGAAGGGTGGTCTTTCACCTCGGTGAATTTTCAACTCTTGCATCGTTAACCAATCCGAGGCAGCTCCATAAAGGTTAGTGGCCATAATCGACTGCCACTGTGCTTCATGCACTCCGCAGGTTCTCAAGTACCGCGTCATGAGCACTTGCCATTTACGGGCTTTTGGTTCTCCGCTTCCGTTAAATGCGCGAGGCATTTGCAACTTGACGGTGCTAGGCAACCACTGTCCTTGCCTAGGAGGTCCTGGGCCCGCCGGTCCAGCGCCACCTCCACCTCCACCTCCATCAGGAGGTCCACCGGGAGGTCCACCGCCTCCACCATCTCCACCGCCGCCACCACCTCCTCCGCCATCAGGCGCACCTGGAATGCGGGAAGGTGGGCGGTTTCGTCTGTCGCGGTAATCATCACCGCCATCATCATCTGGGTCGTCATCACCAGGGTCTCCAAAGTTACCTCGCATGCGAGGAACGCGACTGGGTCCACCAGTAGACTCATATGAACCAAGTGCAGCAAAGGGATTATTTTCTACCCTTGCTCCCAAAGCACTTAACCCAAGTCCCAATCTTCCAGTACGTGTGGGGATCTGCATGGGTTCTTTTCCTTTCTCTTCTCTGACCTGTGCCTTAGCACGCTCAAGGTCAATTTGATATAACACTTCTGCTGAGGAGAGAACTCTTGGGTTAGTTCGTGTGGGTCTACGTGATCCATCGGCAGAGTCGGGTTCTGAGATGCGTACTCCAGGCTGAGCTCTTGTACTTGGAGGTATCAACTGAGGGAATGTGAAATCAGCGTCTGGTGTGCTATCCACTGCAGTGCATGGTGGTGCTTCTGCAGCAACAATTTCACCCTCCTCGACCTGTACTGCTGGAGGAGCCGGTATTGTTGAGGTTCCTGCCCCAACCATTCCTACCGCGAAGCTCTGGTCTAGTGGCGGCCATGATGCAGCCAACTGCTTTACTGATTTCTTCGGCAGCGGCATCCCAAAGGCTGAGTCCTCAGGCTCAGGAGAAGTTGATTCTTCTCGCTCTGGTGATACTGCACGAGCATCACTTCCACTTTGGGCACTCTGACTTCCGCCACTCACATCCTCCATGCTTCGTTCCAGGCCAGATAATCTTAAGGCAACCACATCAGCTGCATCTTGCTGCTGATCCCAGGTCTTGGATGCCTTTTTCTCCAAGGCAATCAAATCTTTTTGAATTGCTACTCTGGAGCTCTGCAAACGCTTCACCTCAGCACCTTGCTTATGCAAGGACTCCCGAAACAATTCTAGAGTCCGTTCGACTTTTTCGTTGGAATCCGCAACAGTTCCTAATAAGCCTTCAATTCTCCGCCCTTGAACAAGGGATAACTCGGAGAGTTGTTTTAACTGAAGTGCTGATGCTTCAGTTGCTTCTTTTAGGTCAGCAAAACGAGAGTCCGCTAAGATGTCTGCGGCATCCATTCTCCTCGTTATTGCGTCCACAGAAGCTTTGATCTCGGCTCTTTCTTTTCTATGGTCGATATCTTGGCGTAATAGCCTCTGCTCGTATCGACTATGTTGAGCCGCTACTGAATCCAGCTTCTGCTGTTGCGACACCACCGCATGCTGTGTGGCCTCAACCTGTTGCGCATGCTGGTGCTGTGTTTCCAGCGCCTGCCCGATCACCTCTGATGCGCCAGCCAGTTGGGTCGACACAGAGGCCTCAGCATGGGCTAGCCTCTGCCCCAGTGTCTGGTCAACTTGCTGCAGGTGACCCCTTAGCCCGTGGGCTAAATCGTCCACACGGTCATGGACCGCATCCACATCCTCTCTTAAGGCTTCCGCATCAGCTCCCATGTCTATGTCGACAGCTGCTTGCTGGACATTGTGGATGTTCTGGACGTTTATTTGTTGATACACAACATTGGGTGCGTCAGGCAATTCCTCATCGAACTCAGGTTCAATCCCTGGCTCTTCAACTTGAGGCTCGCGCACTGCCAATGCGTGTTCACGGTCAGCCATGGTCTCTCAGCCACTATTTGGGAGTACTCAACAACCACGGTTGGAGTTTCTCTCTACCAAACAAACAAACAAAAACGTTTGTTGCGCCACGTTCACAAGTTTCGATCTCAAGAACTTAAAGTTCTTGCCTTGCTCCGAAACCAATTGATAGTGAAGCTTGTGGGTGACGCAATAGTGGTCGGCTGTGTTGATTGGATTCGTGATAACTTGCTGGCTAACGCAAGTATACTTGTGGGGTTTGTTGGTTTAGACAACTCTCTAGCTAGCGCGGTTGTGAACGCTACTAGAGCACTTGGGTTGGGAAGTGATTGCGTCAGGCAAACACTTAACACACACACACACAAACACACACACAAGCGGGAACACACCAATCCCACGAATCCCGAGTTCTTACAAAATAAAGTGAACGTCAAAACAACGAGTGGGCCTCTTAAGTACCCCTAAGTGTAGTACGCTGACGCATGCCCCAAACTCTGGGTCTAATCTGTCTTACTCGCGAACCCGCATGCGTCAGCCACCCTCGGCTCTATCCCAAACTACCTCGTATAGCGCTAAAAGACTAACATCTAATGTATCGAATCAAAATAAAGCATTTTCCAGATTTCAGTCACTGCCAATTAAGTCCAAAAGTGACTGCAACAATACCAACTTCTGTCACTGAAAATTGCTATCTCTGATGCAGTTTGACACAACCATATCTTTCACAGGGAACCCTGAATTTCCCTCAGAAATTTTTCAGCTCAACAACCAGTCTATGGACCTGTAAAATAGAAATCAGAGTCCTCCTTTCAAGCAAAAACTGCAACTCCATCTGCAGTCTGAAATAGAGCCCAAATCTCTTATTTTCAAGCCTTTCAAATGTTGTAATTCTGCCACTGATTTGCCAAACTAATTTCCATCAACAAAACTGAAATGAAAACTCTTCTGTAGGTTTCTGTATCTGCCCTTTTTAATCAACCATACTCAAGGCAGCAAATACTAACACCACAAAGATAAATCTCACAATGCATCAGATATTTTTCTAAACCAATACTCTGATCCTCTTTCCTTTAGAGCTGAGGTCTCTTCACACTCTGCAACTCCTAGAAAAGATCATTGTATTTTCCTTCGACTCAACTACATTCCTTCATCAATCTGAAAAGGTGATATCAGATGCAGTTCACATGTTACTGCATCCACTGAAAATTTCTCTAGCCAATTTCAGAACCCCAGCTAGCTTCCAGTTTATAGGCAAGATGTAGATATTCCAATTCTACATCCCTACCTATCGATATACGATTTTCTCCACGTCACGAAATCACCGACAATAAAAATTCAGTTCCTTCTCAAAACATCAATCGCACGCCGTACACAATCTGCCTGGCATGTATTCTCATTTCAGCCGCACGCCGCACACGGCCTGCCTGGCATGTACACTTCACTTCCATAGAACGAAGTTTGGACTATGTCCTTGAAAGTAGACTTCATTAGGTCTACCCAGCCCATAACTTCTCGCTCACCAAATCAAGTCTGATGTGCCTGCAGAACACCATCAGAATCGACATACACTGAAAAATCATGCAGGTCAGGTGCGACCCCACATGGCCCTACACCCCCTGCCTCCGAGACCTGAGAGGTGGTGGCTCCACTCGGCCGACCAGCCTCCTCATTCCCTGAAACCTCCTTCAAAATTCCTGCAGATGCTACTGCCCCTGCAGCAGCACCCACTAATTCATCCACTGACCTACTTGCAGGAGACTCTGCCCCCAGCAGGGTACCCGCCAATTCATCCACTGACCTACCTGCAGGAGACTCTGCCTCCAACAGAGTACCCGCCAATTCATCCACTGACCTACTTGCAGGAGACTCTGCCTCCAACAGAGTACCCGCCAATTCATCCACTGACCTACTTGCAGGAGACTCTGCCTCCAACAGAGTACCCGCCAATTCATCCACTGACCTACTTGCAGGAGACTCTGCCTCCAACAGAGTACCCGCCAATTCATCCACTGACCTACTTGCAGGAGACTCTGCCTCAGAGTACCCGCCAATTCGTTAACTGCGCAGTCTGCAAGTCCCCTGGGGGACCGTCCCCCTCGTCGCCTAGCGGGCCACCTGCAGCACTGCTCACCTTCTCCTCAAGGCCTCCAGAATTTCCTGCACCAGTGTCCCTGCCTGGACCACCACCTGCAGAAATTCCATCCACCAGACTTACTTCTCCGTATTGCGGCTGCACCGGCACTCCAACTACGGAATGGACTCCGCGCCCATAGGCTACCCTCCCCTGAGGTAACACCCTGTGTGAGTGGCTACGCCGGCCTTCTCACACTCCACTTCTGTCCTCCTTCGCCTCTTTTCTCACTCCTGCAAGTCCTCCCTGGACTTCCATCCCCGCGAAAACTTGGGGCTGAGCAACTTTCTTGAGGGATGCTGATCTTGGCTTCCCCGCTCAGTTGTCCTACATGAGTGTATGCTTCCCATGGCACTCCACTCATGCACCATCTCCTCAGATGTAGCTACACATGGCTTTTCATCTGCAAGAGATATCTGCAAGTCTTGCTCTCCTTTTCTCACTTCACAACCCATAAGCACCACCAGGTGCTATCACCTTAAACTCTTTCCTTTGTTTTCTCTTTTCTACTTGTACTCTTCTCGTAAAAAGCATTGTAGTCAGGTGCTGCCCAAGGATATAAAATCTGCCACATTTCACTTTCCTTCTTTTCTTCTCCCGTTTTACTTTAATAAATCAGCAAAATACTGAGTGCACCTCTTTCCTTTATCACAACAAACCACTAAGTATATTATGGCAGTCCAAACACAAAAATCTGCCACAGTTTCTTTGTGTAAAGAATGCCTGAAAACTTCAGGTGACTCCAGCATATCACTAATATACTTTCTGCTTCCAACAAGATAGAAAGAAACTCTACCAAAATAACTGTCAGAAATATACTCCCTTTGAAAATCAGCAACCACTCTTCATCCAAATAAAAAAAAGGAAGAACAGAACTATACCAAACAAGCAAAGAAAAACTTCTCTTTGTTCAGCCATCTGCCCTATAGACTTCTGCACTTTTTCTCTGCCTCAAGAGTACTACTGCTGATTCAATAACTGTCCTGAAATTTTTCTGGAAACCTAAGTACCGAGAAAATGCTGCCATCAACCAATGAAAATACCCTCTTAATCAATGGGTAGGATGTGACTGCTTTGACACTTCAACCTCCCCATCTGATTTCTTTTCTCTTTGAAAGACAATCAGTATTTTCAAACAGCTTAATTTCCAGAATTTCCCTAGACTACCTTTGAAAATTCAGTCTCTAACAATACTACCACAATTGAGTGTTGTTCCCTTCCAGAAAATTCTCTAATCACTAGCAACTGTTTTCTGCTCAATAAGGGGCATCCTTGAACAAAATAACCTGCCCTCATATCAATGTATCTGACTGAAAATTTTCTGCTAGCGGAAAATAGAAGATGTCCTATTTCAGAACACCCATAATAGAAGAAAAGACCAGCTACTGCTGTACCAAACATTTCTTCAATTCACCACTATCACTCAGCCTACTAACGAAGAGTTCCATGGACCTATTGGTCCCTTCAAAAATCTGCATCTTTTTCTGACCTGTCAAGCAAGGCTGCCACAGAAAGATACCTTGCCAACACACCTAATATCTGCCCTGCCAACAACAGAAAATGATCTGCCACTGATCTATAAAAAGACTGATACTCTGTCATTTGTCCCACCAAACAACAGAAAATAATCTGCCACTAGTCTATTATAGAACGAAAACTTCTTGTCATTGACATTCTTCTGAGAATAACCTGCCACTGGTCTATTCAGAAATCAGAGCAATATACCATAGGGTCCATCAAGAAAAAGACAAGACAACCCTTCAACAGAAACACAAACACTATACCTCAACTGACCAATAGAGTAGAACTGAAAAGTGCCTTAGCTTCCTGCAAGCAACTCTAAAATAAGTTCTGACCTTCAGTTCTCCTCATTTCAAGTTCAGAAACGACTCCGAAAAATTCCCTCAAGCTATTGTGCATTCACTGAAACACCTGAAAATGTTCCCACAATCAACACAAATGTAGCAAGTGTTCCTAATGTACAAACATCCAAAATATGTATGCACAATCACATCAAAGCTGATGTGACACATGTTCTGACCTGCCACTAAAGCCAAGAATTTTTCCACTGCAACCTTCCACACTCTGAAATGATAAGTCACCACTACTGCTCAAATCCACTGTGCCAAGGATAAATCTCCACTAACGAATGCACAAATCCAAGCAAACAAGGAGGAACTCCTGATCAGAAAAATCCTAACTTCTGATCAATAAAGCTGTCAAATATCAACACCAGACTTTTGAAAGAATATATCAAAACTTCCTGAAAAATCTGCCTGGTCTCAAAGACTCTTTCCAGAATTTCCACCACTAACTTGTGATCAATTCAAAGCCTTTCAGAACATCTCCCTCACTTCAGCCTGAAAATTTGACTGCAACTCTTGAAATCCTTTCGAAAGTGATCAAACATCTTTTCCAGAATGTGTGCTGCAATCAGAAGATCATAGACCACCTGATCCTGAAATCAATCTGAAGCTCACTACCTCTAAAGTCACTTCAATCAACCAACGAAATGATCAGATCACTCAAATGTAACCCTGCAAGCACGTAACACTCTTGCATCTCGCGTCTGCGCTCAACTTACGCTCAGCCTGCGCTCAACCTGCGCTCAACCTGAGTCAGTTAAGCGATGCCTGCATCAGTCGCACTCACTGCGTACACTGCAACTCTTCCTGGTCGCACCAACTTAATGTGTGCTGCGCAATTCTCACTCTCGCATACAACCTGCCACGTTCTGTGCAAGTCCATCAGATCCTGCACCTTGTGCCGACCTTGCACAGAGCTGCGCGTTCCTGCGTCAACTGCGCGATCCCTGCATCAGCTGTTCCTTCAATCGACACGCAGTCCCAACATCGTCTGCGAACTTCCATCAAGAGCTGCACAGTTCCATAAACACTGTGCAGTCCCTGCATCCTGCATAGGCTGCCCAGCCTGCATCTGCGCGAAATGTCCCATCGACATTGCAATCCGCTGCACGCAGCGTAACTCTGTCGTCTGCAGTGCAATTTCGCATGTGCAGCGCTTTCCTGTGGCTGCTGCGCGTCACATCATCCACTTACGCAGTGCCAACATTCGCTGCGCACTTCCAGCAAAACCTGCGCACGTTCTGTCTGCGACGCAATCCTGCACGCGGTACATTTCCATATTCGCTGCGCAACCTTGTATCAACAGCGTAATTCCACATCTGCGGTACAACTCTGCATCTGCGGCGCAATCCTGGATCTGCTGCGCATTCCTGGATCTGCTGCGCATTCCTGGATCTGCTGCGCAGTTCTACACCTGCGACGCAATCCTCCAAATGCTGCGCCACCCAACGTCTCCTGCGACGCTGCATAGTCGTGCTGCGCTTGACAATGCTGCGCGCCTGTGTGTAAGCTGCGCTTCTACATACTCCAATGTATTGCCCTGCGCTCTACACATCACTTCTGCGAAATCTGTCTGCCGCAGTGTTCTTACACACACTGCGCCCATTCTACTCCTGACGCTGATTCAGCGACTTTCCTTCACACAGCACACTCGAACACTCCAATAGATAACTGCAAATCTGCAAAGCACTGGCGTTTGTCTGCCTTGCAAACCTCTGCTTTGCACTGTGCTGTGTGCCTGCTAGTGTCCTGCGCCTCTGCGCCTTCTCACTGCGCGCCTGCCGCGCATACTGCTGCCTCTGCAGCCTGCCAGACTCGTTTGTGATCTTGTCACAAGCCTGCTCCGAAACCACTGTAACGATTCTGCCCCTGCAGATCGCTTTTTCTGCTTCAACATACTGAAGACTGCGACCCTGCCGGTCTGCCAGTCTGAACTGCCGTTCTATTGAACGACCATCAAGGGAGACACTTGAACCTAGCAAGGTTCAAGGGGAGATCAGGTTCCAAACTAAGGTTACAAGAATGTCCAAACCCCAACAACTTATACCGTTTCTTCCAACCCTGATCCAAACTGATCCTAAGCCATAACATCAGTCTGCATCAGTGTTGCAGACCATCAAACTACCAAGTTCCTTTCAGTCCCCTTTCATGACATGCAGCCTCAGACACCTTGCACGGTACTGCGGTCCTGAGTCTGCCACCTAAGACCTTCTAGAACCTTGTGCCTGCCAGCTCTGCAGCCCACGTTCTGCAACGCTGCCAGCACCTGTCTGCCATCAGCAACCCTGTCAGCCCGACTACTCTGCCACTTCGTCAGTCTGCCAATCTGCTGACTACCAGTCCTTTAGTCTGCAGGTCTGAAGGACCTGAACCATTCCTGCTTCTGCAGAATCATAGCAGTCAACCTGCAGCTCTAACCTGTCAGCCCAATCACTGCCAGTCTGCAAGCCTGCAGGTCTGCCTGAATCTCCTTTGATTCTGCCGAATCCTTACAGAAATAAAGAATAAGTAGTTTGATTGGCCGCTAAAAAGAGAAACAGGGCCATCCACTGAACAAAACACGAAGAAAAATAGAAAAATAGAAAACAAACCTCACAATCATGCAAACAAGATGATTTTCAAACGGCATAACAGATCCCATACTCTGTGAAATCCAGAAACCTTGTGTCTCTTGCTTGGACGGATGCCCGCTTCTTCGTCTGCTTGCTTCATCAGGGCATTTAGTAATAGCCCGCTCAAGCCTCTCCTAACTCGTGGTTCTATGGTGCGGATGTGGATTCCGCCCACGAGTACCGCCAAGGAGAAGGTTAAACATGGCATAAGCATTGCTTGCAATGTCTTCTTGCTCGTGATTCAGCACACGAACATGAAGAAATGCCCGCTATGCTTTATCCGTTCAAGACTCCAAGTCCGCGCAAGCTTAGATTATAACTTCCGCTCGCTACCTCGCTTCGCAGTTTCACTTAGTCGGAAACCATAAGCTTCGCTCTTGTCAGACACTCTCCTGTAGTCCGCTGCTGTTGATATCCGCTGCGGCTTTTCATCCATTGCAGTTTTGGTCAATTCCAATGCCGCTGCAATTCCTTGGTCAGATTTCCACTTCCGTTTTCTTCATTTACAACTGATATTTTTCCTTCCTTCCACGGTACATCTTCGTTCTTCGCTCGGTAAAACGCTTGGTCGGATATCACTTAGGCACAACACTCCATTCGTTACGTTTATCCGCTAGTATATAAGCGGTCATCAGTGTAGAGATTTGTCCGAGGCCAAATCCTATGCGGATACCCCCAGGATCTCACTAAGCTGGTTGACTGCTAGAGTCCCCACTTAGCAGCGAGAGCCAGTACACCGATGAGAAGTCCGGCTGATCTCTCAGCTTCTTCTCTCTTCAACGTCCCTACGAATCTCCCATGAGTTTCTCCGCCGCAACACCTCAGAACAATAGCCGCTCGAGCATATCCATAACATGTATGGCCACTGCTATAGAGATTTGTCTGAGGCCTACATTTCCCCCAGGATCTCATCGAATCACAATCCGCTGGTTGGCTACTAGAGTCCCTACGTAGCAGCGAGAGCCAGTATATGCAGCAGAGCGTCCGGCCATTCCCTGACCTCTTCGTCCTTTCTGCTCCAGTGCTATTGTCTTCAGTGGTCCGCTCCAATGTTTTTCCGAGTTTGGGTCTTCAAATAATGTCCGCTCCTTCTTCGGCGGTTTGAATTAATCCGCCCTGGTGGTCCAATTTAATCCACCCTGGCGATTCTTTGTTGTCTTCGGCCAATCCTCTGATGCTTTGGTAAACCCCCATAAGTCTCCAATACATCCTCAGCTTCAGAACATCCATAATCCGCTCGTGACTGAGTCAATCGTTGCATAGCTACCCTCACGCCTCCAAGTCGGTTGTTGATCAGAACTTCCGCTTAGTGTTGTCCGCTAGGTCGCTCCAACGTTCGCTTTGACGCCCTTTCATTCGTTCCTAATTGTACGTGCGACCGTGATCCTCAAATTCCGCCGTGGCTGATATTTTCCGCCTTGACTGATTTTTTCCCGCTTTGGCTCTTTGAGATCATCAATTCCGCCTTCATATTCCGCTCACTGGAATTGTGTCGCTTCTTCAGGCACAATATCCGCTTCCACAGGCACAATTCCGCTTCTGCAGCACAATTTCCGCTTCTGCAGGCACGATATCCGCCTTAAGTACTGGATTTTGTCCGCCCAAATGCTTCTTGTCTTCGTATTCGCTAGCAATGTGATTCCGCCAAGATTAACCCGCCAGTCATATCCCAACAGGCTTAATCCGCTGGTCACAATCCGCCAGTCGAATACCCTTCAAGTTCTCTTCAGAACTTCGCTTCTTCCGCCGTAGTCGAAGTTGCTTTTTTTTCCTGACAAGTGCATTATCCGCTTCAGTTGCTGTTTCCGCCAACTGATGTACAATTAATCCGCCCGAACGAATTCAGTCACTCAGCTGTATGTGTCTTCCGTCTGCACGGGTCATAGTTCAGGATTTATTTCGGTTTCTTTCTTTGCTCGGCTTCTGTGATAATCCGCCCTTCGGTCAGTTCCACGTCCGCTCGAGTTTCCTTCGTTGGAGAACAGTAATTTTTGAATGTCCGCACATTCCTTCTTTTGTTTTCCATTGCATGAGCCGCCACCTCCGTCGTCTTTGGATCCTTCTCACGGCATCGCTTTGTATGTAAACTTCCCAAAGTTTCACGGTTGCGTCTATAGGTAGTAAATCACCAACTGAGTATTTCCGCTTACTCCATCCCTATAGAATCGCAATGTGTGCTCATTTTTCGAGCCCGCTATCTCTTCGATACTGTCTAGATCCAAACACGAGTCGATTCTTTTCACCGCAGATAGTCCGCTCTCATCAATGCTCGGTTAGTCCCCAAGTTCCGCCACTTCAAACTTGTTGACTTCCACGCGAAATACACTCCATATACCTTCCGCCACAGAGATTACCTTTTAACCCCCGCCTTCCAAAGAACCTTGGAAATAGTCTGCCAGCAACAAGACGGTCTTGTCCGCACTATCCATTTAGATACCACTAAATAGAAAGTTCCGCAAGAAAGAGTTAAAGGAATGTCAGTCCGTCGACTTCCGCTCCTCAGACAAATAACTCGGGTACCACTTGGCAGTGTTCACCTTCCCCGATAGTTTTTGTCTCTCTTTTACCTTGCACGTCCAAAGTTAAATCGCCTTTGGATAATCCCCTTGGTCCTCCTTCTGCGCGCTTGTGGCTTGGCAAATCCGCTCTTGATCCTATTTTCAGCGAGGTTTAGTTTGCTGGAAGTCAATGCACGCCTTCCCGAGAAGAAAGTATCCAGGTAACCCCCGTTGGGTTACCCCTTGTTCGAACAGCAGTTCCGCCTGAGGGGAACTGTGCATCCCTGCTCGCCCCTTGACAAGCGACTTCCCGACGTAACTAATCCGCTTAGCGGGTTAGCACATCTTGATTTTGGCTCCGGCTTGAGCCTCATCAAGTGTCGGAAGTCCTCCTCCTTTTTCTTCACGCTTGACTTGCCTCTGGAGGAAGACCTTCGTCTTCTCTTCAGTACCCTGAACGATAATCTCCAGCTCAACCGACTAGCGGGCCAGTGTTCGTACCACGGCTGTCCAGAACACTGGTTGAGGAGCTTGCCCCCGTTTTCCTGCTGCAAGACATCCCCGTCAGAGTTCCCGCTTTGTCGCCCAAACAGTCCCCTCTCAACTGTTGGTACTTCGCCCGAAGTCTTGAGCTCTTCATATCCTCTTCTGTCCGCTGGTTTCTGCACAATATGTGGCACTTCCGCCCTTGGTCTTGTATTGAACGAAAGCCTTGTAATCTGCCTTCCAAATCAGCATAGTCGTTCCTACTTGTAGTTTCACGCAAGTTCACCTTCAAAATCCGGCTCTAGCGGTCGTATTTAACCCGCTCTGGCTGTCTGATTTCATCCGCCTTTGGAATTTGTTTTGAAGTCCGCCCTTGAGCCCTTCATAGTCCGCCTGATGAAGCTTTAATCCGCCCGAAGGCTAAACTTTTAGTCCGCCTTCCAGGTGTTTAATCCGCCTAAGGGCTTAGTCCTCTTTAGTCCGCCCTCCAGGTCCGCTTCTCAGGTCCGCCTTCCTCAAGGTTGCGGTCTTGGACTACTTCAAATTATCGTGTTCCTCCTTGTCCAAGTTGAACTTTGCTGCTATAAGGAATCCTTCGGACGTTTAATGTCGAGTAAAGGCACACACCTTAACACAGGCGTTCACAACAACCAGGAATAGACCGTTCTCCCTATGGACAAGGGTGCCGACGGATTACCCGGTTCTGCACATTTCACTGAATGGGCTGTCAATGCACAATACTCGAATTAAATTCTTCCTCCACACATATGTGCAGTCCGCTGACAGAGCTTGAAGCATCTTCTTTTTGTCGAACTTATTAACATCTTCAACAATCCGCCACACTCAGATGACTCTAAGGAGTTCTGGTGTGCGTTCCAACGCTTCGTTCTTCGCTCCAAGGTACTTGGTTTCCCTCTTAGTCCGCCTTTTGAAGAGGTTCACCACTTCTCTCTCGACTGGTATATTTCTCCACTTCAACAAATCTGCCCGCTCACTCGCCTTTAAGTGTAGCATCCCAGGAAACTCTGTTTTCCGCCCTGACCACCTGTCAGTGGATGCTCCGCGGTCGCTAGTTTGGACCTCTAGCGCGATTTGTTTGTTTGTCAACCTTCAACCAGATTGCTTCGCCTGGTTCAAGCTCTCCTAGCTTGGGTCTCTCAGTATACACCATAACAGTCTTGCCAGACTGGTTGAAACTACCGCACCTCAATAGTCTCCCAAGCCTTTTTGTCCACGTGGTGCTCATTGCTTGGTATGGCGTTTTAGGCTGCTCTGGTTGCTCCACAAAGTTAGGCCTCGGCATGGATTGCGCCATCCCTGGTCTTTGGGATTTGTCCGGCCTTCTGGCATCCATCCATCGTGCACACCTGGATTTCCGCCTCTTTGTTGATTATGCTCCACGCATAACCGCCGCTTCCACGCTCAATCTTTATCTGCCTCCTCTCCAGCCAATCCGCGTTCAGCTATGCTTTTCGCCATTCCAGGAAGTCCCCATCCCCTGTTTCCGCTTGACAAGTAGCTAGCCAAATCTCTTTTAAAATATCCGCTCAGGAAATCCGCCCCAACTCTCTTTGAGGTGGGCGTTATCAGACCCGCTTCCTTGCGATTGTCCGATTGATTCGCTGCTTCCTTTGTCCGCGTTTTGGGTTTTTCTGGTAATGGTCTCTTATTTCTCAAGCATTTCTTATCTGCCCAGGAAACTATATATCACACAAAGTGTAGTGGCACTTAAATTCCGCCACTTGCCCTCCATTGATCAGGCACTAGCCGCCTGTCTTGTAGTCTAATTCATCCTTCCAGGCTTGTTACCAAGACATAGTATTTCCGCTCTTGGTGACCACTATTCGCTGGAATCCGCTCTTGAGCAATGCTCAGTCAAGATTTATCCGCTTTAAGCTTCAAATAAGAGCTGTATTCCGCTTCTTTGATCGTGGTTCTTCCACCCTCTCAATGTTGGACAACTTCTTCAGTATACGGAAGCAAAGCACTCCTTGTCCCGACCACAAAGCTTCAAAACTTCCATTTACTCGCTTCTCGGTGTCTAGGATAGTTTGGAACCTTATAGTCCGCTTTGGAGTCAGCTTTGGAGTCCATTCTCCCCATCATCATTGCTGGATCCATCCATTCCATGCCTGCTTCAGTATTGTCCGGTTTAGGTCGAATCTGCTGGCGCCATAGGCTGCTCAAGCTAGTAATCCGCCTATACACTTTAGTGTTCCGCCATCTGAAGCAATATCCGCTCATGTCGTGGATATCTGTCGTTAGCTTCTTTCCAATTCCAATTCCAGTCAATCTTTCGCTTGCTGGTCCTTCAAGCTTTGGATTAAGCTCCTGGAAATCTCTATTTAGTGGCGCCCTTCTTAGGTCGGCCTACTTGTTCAAAATTTCCGCTTTAATCCCCAACTGACAGTAGTATTCCGCCTCCAGCAACTCTTGAAGTCTTGGTAATGATGCAATTCCGCTCCTTCATCCAAATGTGTCTTCTGTGGTAGGACTCATCTCCCTGGCACTAAATAATCCGCTTCTCTGACAAGTTTCCTCCACTCCGACATGCTCTTATGCATCTTTTTCCGCATGCTTTGTCATTTGCAGGATCTTCCATAATTTTGTCCGCTCGTCAGCAGTAGAATCCATTCTTCAGCGCTCAACTCTCCCAGACACATAGCTTTTTCCGCTGATCCTTGAGTTTGCGCTTTTCCTTTAAATTATTTTGTCAGTAGCACTCCTTATCCGTTTGGTAGCTTTTTCCGCTCTTCAGGTTCGGTTAACTCAATGCCTTACACTGGCTAATACGAGTATAATCCGCCCTTACTTCCAATCCACTTGATAATCCGCTTGTTCTCTTGCTTCTGACAAAAATCCGCTGACTCTTTGCTCGCGCTCCATGCTGTTCAAGCTTTGACAGAACACGCTTGTCGGTGATCATATTTGAATGCTCCATATGATATATATATAAGCGCCAATATATGAAAACTTGGCTTCTACCCGCTCCAGGTTGGGTCTTGTATGGAGGTAGATGACTATAGACAATCCGCCATTTTATGGCCTTCGCCACTTGACTTTGCAAGCACCAATTTCCGCTTCTGCGGCCACAGAGTGTGATTAATGTCCGCCACAACATTAGCTTGGAATCTTCATCCATTTCCGCTTCAGCTTATGGCATTTACTCTTCATGAGCAGTTGAACTTTCCGCTCAAGCAATCACATATAATCCCAGTAGCAGCTTCACCATCCGCTCTGGCTTTGTTGATTTCCGCTTGGCAGTTCTACTGTCTCCATATAAGCACATTTACTCCGCTCTTTGAATGCCTGTATTGTCTGTCACTTAGTCCGCTTGCACCTTTGCTGCATTGGAATTTCCGCTCAAGACACACACCCTCATCGCCTTTGCATTCTGCCTCAGCAGTCCGCGCTGACAGTCCGCCTTTGCCTTAGCTTTTAGTCCGCTTAGTGCAATAGTCTGACGGCTGTAATTTGGTCGATGAATACTCCTTAGACTTTTGGGTGTTGTTCTTGGCGCTAGACTTCCATGTATGGCTAGTATTGTGAGCCATATCCGCTCAATGGTTTGTGGTAGTGTCCGCCCTGACCAGACGTATGATTCCGCTTAGTCTTTCAGCCAATAGTCCTTGGACCTGATCATCCAGGTTGACTCTTTTATTTCCGCTCTGGCTCAGGTTCTTGACGGTCTAATTTAATCCGCCTGACGGTATAATTTAGTCCGCCTTGACGACCTCATTTAGTCCGCCTCTGCTATTCCGCTGTTGAAAAGAGAATGAATTTTTCCGCTCGTGATCCTCGGTTGGTTCCATGGTAACTCGATTAGTTCCAAAGAATACCACCATACACTTCCACGGCATTAACCTCTAATTCTTCTTCTTCACTCAGCCCGGAATATCACAATCCGCTACCACATCCATTAGACCTCAAAGTTTACCCACAAGATATCCGCTCAGAGCTTCAACAATGCTTCACTTGCCCGTTCATAACATTAAGTCACAAACATCCAATGTGGCACTGCTATTGCGTGCTCCTTAATCAGATTCAAGCTCTCGAGAATGCTCGATAGCTCGCGGCAAGCTACATTTAATCCGCTCGTCTTATATCCGCTTGTGTGAGGTCTTGGCCTATTGAAAGTCCATTCCAAACGAACTATACTCTCCAACAGCTCCTTCTGCAACAAATCATTCTGCATACTTAATAGCTTAGCAGATGATTCCTTCTCTTC
Organism: Bryopsis sp. KO-2023; assembly: GCA_030272585.1. Classification (NCBI taxonomy): domain Eukaryota; kingdom Viridiplantae; phylum Chlorophyta; class Ulvophyceae; order Bryopsidales; family Bryopsidaceae; genus Bryopsis; species Bryopsis sp. KO-2023. The sequence continues at coordinate 6,879,819 of BSYQ01000005.1, forward strand.
CGCCCTGCGTACTTAGCAGCTTTGCAGGCGGTTTAATCTCCCTCTTGGGTGCGTTGAACTCCACTATCGCTTGAACTCGGTTTGTAGGTAACTGGCAGGCCGCTCTTCCGCTCTCTATTAGCCTGGCGACTTCTTTTCTCTCTTTGTCTTCTTGTCGCTAGTTGTGCTTACATTCTTCCGCTATGGTCCAACTCTTGGCAGTATAAAGTCTTAAGATCTTCGTCTTCTTCTCTTCGCACTGAAAATCCGCTCTTTTGCGGTTGCTAATCCGCTGGGTGATCAGCCCAGGCGGTTTGTGCGTTGATACAGACTCGTTTCTGCTCCTGCCGTGTAACACAACCTCCAGCTTCTGTTTCATGACCGCCTCCAACTCTTGATGTATTAAAATCCGCCTCCAACGCGATCGTGAAACTACCGTAGTTCTAGCCTCGATAGTCCGCTGATATTCCGTGTTGTGTGTCCGCTGGTGCTCCTCCAAGCTCAACCGCTTCAGCTCACAACAACACCGCCTATTCTTCCTTCTCGTTGGAATATCATTGTCCGCCCAGCAGAGTGTAAGGGCAGCGGGTCACTGGGCCACTTTGCCCGCCTTCTGCCTCTGTCCGCTCTCACTCTCCGCCGTTTCTGTTTAACCGCTTTGGTGGACTTCGTTTTTCCGGCTCTGGCGAACTACCTCGGAGTTCTGTCCGCTCCCTTTTTCCGCGACCTATTTTGTCCGCTGCGCCATTTTGTCCGCTGTCAGACTCTGGCCTTTTCCATTCGCTGTCTGACTTTGGCTCGTCCGCTGCACTTCCGGCTCGCCATTTCCGCTCTGCGGCTTCCGATGTAACACTTCCGCTCCGCGGATTCCGCTCTGCCAAATTCCGCTGTAACATAGTGTGACATGACTGTATGTCCGACAACGGAATTTCTGGCAGCTGTCACAGGCGCAGTCGTCGACTTCTTGCGCAGCAACTATCCGCCACCACGCGTTGGCCGTCCGTGTGTCAAACTTCCCTCACAAACGTTGACTCGAACTTGGTTCGTCCATAGGTGGTTCGTTTATAGGAGATCTTTGCAGATCTGCTGTAGATCTTCTTCCAGAAATTTACAGGTTCTGTCGAAACTCTGTCTTAGGGAAACTTAAGCTCTCAGCTTTCCTTTCCACTGCTTTTCGACCTCTTTCGACCTGTTTCGAACTCTTTTCGACCACTGTGCTGTCCTTTAGGTTAACAGTCACAAGGTCACCTGCAGATTTCTGTAGATCTGACCCTTAGATCTCTTCCTGCGACGGGTTCCTTTTCGTTTCCTTCTCCTCGCCTCTACCCCGACCTTTCCAGTGCTTACGAACTCGTCGCTCGCACTCGCGCTCCTTCGATCCCACCTAGCACCACCCCCTTTGGTGCCATCACTCCTTGCCCATCCCCTCTTGATAGGCACTTAACCTAGCCACTGACTTTTCGTCGTCAGGTGGCTCCTCCTACAGGGTCGTCCGTCCTCGTCGTTTAGGGACGCCCAAGCTCCGAAACCAAAATGATAGGGGCCCTCCTCCAAGTGGAGGAGGGTAGAACGTGGGAACACAACACAATAGCAAACCTAGCCCCAAAGGTTACACAATGTCAAAAATACAACCCTTTAAGTACCGTCCACAACACACTAACCCCTTACTCTACAGTGACACACCCACTCACCGATGGGACATCTAGACACTAACCTCGTCACCTCGTATCACTACCGCAATAGCACCGGGGGAGGACTTATTCGACATGAGAGAGGAGGAGCTTTTGGACTTGGATTTTAACGAAGAAATTGACTTCGGCAGTCCACCTCCTAGGCTCGAAGGTCCTAGTTCTGAACTGGAGGACGGGGAAATCAGGAATGATGAAGGGCCAAGCCAGGTGACAGAGGTTCAGCGTGCGGTCCATCCACCGTTGGAGTTAGCTCCAACAGAAGCAGCACTTCGGGCTTTCCGAGAAAAGGTTAAGCTCAGGAGATTAAGGGCGGCTGCTCAGGACAAAGTGGATGCTGCACCTAGCGAAGTGAACCTGTCACGGGAGGATATCGAGGAGGCTTGCAACCCCATCACTGCGTCAGAGAAATGGCCGAAGGTCCAATATACTAACCCCAGGGACCGAGCCTTGCAAAATTACCGCGGCAACCGGCACTTTCACGAGTTGCCCATGTGCATTTGGTGCGGGAGAAGCCCAATGCAGGCAAGTGCTCAGCGGCTGACGCAGAAGAAGTATTCCGTCCTTCCTTGTGGGTATCACCTCGTGTGTGATGCTCATTGGTTGGCATACTCGATGCTGGGGCGCATCGTCACGGCGGTCCAAAAAGTCGCGGAAGTGGACAACAAGTCCATCGCCACCGTCTCCCCATTCTCTCTACCTGCCCATATGTTGAAGCTGACACGCTCGACGTTCGAAGAAATCCCTCCGTTCCCGGCTGAGCACGAAAAGTTGCCACACTGCAACATGTGTGTGAAGCGGCAGCTCAAGGTGTCCGGCATCACAAGGGATCTGCCATTCCTTAAGTCCAAGAGGGTGGCTGCCGCATTTGATCCCTGTGTCCGGTATCGTGCAGTGCAGCAAGCGCATGCGCAGGAGCAGCGTGCTATCCAGCAAGCGCAAGCGCGGGAACAGCGTTAAGGAGGAGTTATCGTCGACCAAGTGTGTGCGTGCAGCAGCTGTCAGAGACGTCAGAGCAAGAGACAGGTCCAAGACAGTTGGGTGTGGGTATGGGAGTGGGTGAGTTTTGTGTTTGTGTTTTTGTGTTTTTTTTTGTTTTTCTTTGTGTTTTGGTGTGCGTGGGCGCCCACTTTTTGCGGGGGGGGCGTATGTTAGTCTTTTAGCGCTATACGAGGTAGTTTGGGATAGAGCCGAGGGTGGCTGACGCATGTGGGTTCACGAGTAAGACAGATTAGACCCAGAGTTTGGGGCATGCGTCAGCGTACTACACTTAGGGGTACTTAAGAGGCCCACTCGTTGTTTTGACACTCATAGTTACTTTGTAAGAACTCGGGATTCGTGGGATTGGTGTGTTCCCGCTTGTGTGTGTGTTTGTGTGTGTGTGTGTGTTAAGTGTTTGCCTGACGCAATCACTTCCCAACCCAAGTGCTCTAGTAGCGTTCACAACCGCGCTAGCTAGAGAGTTGTCTAAAGCAACAAACCCCACAAGTATACTTGCGTTAGCCAGCAAGTTATCACGAATCCAACCAACACAGCCGACCACTATTGCGTCACCCACAAGCTTCACTATCAGAGCGGATCGACAGAAATCTGTTGGGTAAATATGATAACGAGGCTATTCTGCAAGAGCGACTCGATCGACTGCAGGAATCAGCCCGTACCCAAGCTGAAGCTGTTGATCAGACCAATGCGCTCAGGGAGAAACAAATTCTGTCTCTGCAAGCCTCTCTGACAAAAGTTGCTGAAGGTATGCGCCTACAGCAGACAACGCTGGATAACCTTGCTAGGGCTACTGATGAGTCTCGGTGCGAGCAAGTCGACCACCAAGGCCAGCTAGATACACTCTCAGGCCTGGTAAGCCAGAGCCTAAAAGTGTTGCGGGACTTACACCAAGCCGAAGAACAACGCAAACAAAGAAGAGCGGACCGAGGCAGTGTGAGTTCTGATGACACTGCAGGAGGACACAGGTCGATGCAACTGATGGAGAAATTTCTATCAGACGCGACAGAGAAACAGCAGACTTTGGAAAGTAACCTATCCAAGTATGTTGATTCTAAGTTCAAAGAAACACTGAGTGCGTGGAAAAAACGGGAGAAAGTTCGAGTCCCGGCTCAGGACCCAGTTGTAGTGGGTATGATGGGAGCAGGAACTGGCACGGTCACTTTGCCGGCCACGACAGCTGCAGCCACAAGCGTTCCTTTTGTGTCATCCACTCCTCTTACCAGTATCCCATTTCCGGTACCACCTGTTCCGGATCTGAGTACTTTTACTGGTCTAACCACGTTAGGAGGATTGGGTGGTCGCAGCCCATCGACAACTGTCGCAGACTCCGTGGGTGGAGGTTCTCCATCTTCCTGGGGATTATTTACATCCCCAAGAACACGGACGGCATGGAGTCTTGCGCCGCCACAAACTATGGCAATGGGCGCACCATTCGGCCAAGCGGGTCAACTTGGCACAGCCAGACCCATACTTAGTGCCCCTGTAACGAGTGTGTTACCACCAACGACATCCATGTTAACACAACCACTGACGACAGTTCCGCTGTCTGTCTTCTATCCAATCCCGGCTCTGAACACCCAACCTGGTAACCAACCAGGAAACCAACCAGGCACCCAACCAAGTTTGGGACAATCCGTAAATCAATACGGAGCACCTTCCGCGAGTAACCCGTATTACGGGTGGGGTTCTTATCCCTCAACTCCATCAAGCCAGCCACAGGGTGGAAATCGATCTGGTGGTGGTGGAGGGGGACCCGGAGGTGGGCCTGGGGGTGGAGGCGGAGGCGGAGGAGGACCACCTGGAAGTGGAGGGGGATCTTTCCCTTCCGGACCAGGTGGAGGTGGGGGTGGTGGATGGCCGTACCACCCAGGTGGAGGTGGAGGTGGCGGAGGTGGAGGTGGGGGTCCTCCAGACCCTAACCAAGGCTTTGCTGCTCCGCAAGATCGCCACGGACGGATTCCGTCATCCATTCGTATTCCTTTCCCAAAGGCCTTCTCAGGTGATGGTCAGCGATGGATCAGAGATTGGCAACTAGAAATGACGGTCTATTGCCAGACTTTGGACATCGATGAGAGCGTATGGTTCAGGCTCTTCCGCAGTAACCTGACCGGAGCTGCTGCTCAGTGGCGAAACGTCCAGGATCTGCGTACAAGGGAAGGAAAAAGACATCCAATCACAAATTGGATTGAGTTTGTTGAGGAACTGGTCCAAGCATTTGAACCCACCAGAATGTCTGATGTAGCCAGGCGCTCCTTACGGAACCTGAAACAGACTGGGTCAGTGCATCAGTACATTGTTGCTTTCCGAGAACAGGTGCTGAGGATTCCCAACATGACAGATGAAGAACAATACTTCTTCTTCGTGGACGGGTTAAAGTTCCATATCAAACAACAAACTGTGGCTCAAGTGCCGCACGGCATTGAGTTGGCGATCCAGACGGCGGCTCGTCTTGATGCTATTGCCTCATCCGGAGGAGGAAACTTTCGTGGAAAGCAAATGGGGGACAGTAGAACACAAATGGGGGTTTTTTGATAGACCTGTGGCTTTTTTCGTGATCATCGGGGTTTCATTTTTACCGTGATCGTTTTCAGTCAGTGGTACACCTGGGTAACTCAGAAAGGAAAAAGAATGATTAAGACTTCGGATTTGCGAGAACTATTTTTGGTAGTGGGACACTCTATCCGGACATTGAACATTGGTATTATTGAGTGGGAAAACGGGCTGACTCCCTTAAACTGAACCCATGTAATCACGCTGATTCCATTGCACCACGAGTGCTCACGATTCTTTGGCTCAAGTTTTGTACCTTGAGGGGGTTTGGATCATAATTAAGTTGTAGTTTGGTCCGACGAGCCGGAATCGAACCGACGACCTAAGGATATTTGAACTCGATTACAATCCTCCGCTATACCAACTGAGCTATCGTCAGGGTCGATCAATTGGTTGCCGTGATCCTCCTTAAGATCCCCATAAATTAATTACCTCGAGAAACATTCATTGCTCCCTCTGAGAGTTAAACTCAAGACCTCCCACGTACTAAACGAGTGCTCTAATCAACTGAGCTCAAGGAGCTTCGCTCAAGCTATCGCCGATGGGACATGTGTCCGTGCTTGACGAGGTGGGGCATGTGAGCAACCATCCAAGGTCAACAACACGCTTCCTGATCGTGCGTTCGTGTCATCTAGTGAATCAAGACACTTGATTGTGGCTCAAGAAACGGGAGTTCGATTCTCCCCGCGCACACCAATCGCTCGTGACGGGATTGTTGTCGTTCAGGTTTAGACGGTCTCACCACGAGCAAAGATGGGCTAGCAACCGGATTGTTGGTCAACCGGTTTAACCTGACCGGACGCTTAAGATTCATTGCTTTCGAAAGTTCCTAACTAACCTACATCGAAACGCTTACGTTTCGTAACTATCCTAAGTTTCCTAACCAACCGACATCGGAACGCTCAAGTTTCATAACTTTCCCAAGTTCGTTTCCCAACTAACCGAAGTCGAAGCGCTTAAGCTTCGTTACTTTCCTAAGTTTCCTAACCAACCGAAATCGGAACGAGTTTCGTAACTTTCCTAAGTGCTCGAACAGACGACCCATCTCCGGCGACAGGACTTCTGAGAACAATTGTGGCAACAATTTTCAACAGATGGGTAGAGATGCGGGGTATCGATCCCCGTACCTCTCGCATACTAAGCGAGTGCTCTACGATTTGAGCTACATCCCCATCACGATTTTTTAAGCGTGGTTGCGCCTGTTATCGTCACCGTCGGACGAATTTGATGGGGTCTTTCGCGGAATTTGGTTTTTTTCATCGAAGCCTTAAAAAAGGAACACGTTCCCCCACCCCCCCACATCAAAAAAAACACCACGCATGGATTATTAGGAGGCACTATCGAGATTCGAACTCCGATCATTGGATTTAAAGTCCAATATAATAACCACTACACTATAACACCATTCGTTTAATAAGTTCCTCTCCGCGGATATACCGTTCCCCAAGCGTCACGTTTCGTGTTTCTCCGATCGGTCCGGAATAAAAAAAACTTTTCTAAGTTTCCTAATTAACCTAGGTCGAAACGCTTAAGTTTCGTTACTTTCGTGACTTTCCTAACTAGCCTAAGTCGGAACGCTTCAGTTTCGTTACTTTCGAAAGTTTCCTAGCTAGCCTAAGTCGGAACGCTCGAGTTTCGTTCTTTTCGTAAGTCTCGTAACTCCGAACGCCTAACCATCTAAACGTTTCGAAATCCTAACTTCTTACTCTCGAAGGTTCTTCTCCCCTACCAAACCCCCGACCACATAAAGTTTATCAACTTATCAACGTAATCGAGTGCAACTTTCGTGGATCGAACACGAGACCTTCATATCTTCAATCTGACCCTCTCCCAACTGAGCTAAAGTCGCACATATCCGGATCGCCCAGAATGCCCTTCATAAACGTTGCTCCTCCGGTAACGATGCCCCTCTGCACCCGCGACCGAGCGGTGGCCCAACATGGTCCCCCGTTTCGACTTAGGGGCGTGATGGAGTCGTCGTAGTATAGTCAATCAGTTGGATTAAATCGAGAGTTTGTATTTCGATGGCGGAGTCGATCGAGAATCACGATCGTTTTCCGCTCGAAAGACTGCCCAAAGGTTCACCCGTTCGTACTCTCTACTTTGTTCCTCGTGACAGGAGAAACAGCAAGTAAAACACACTTTCAGGACCCCTGTCCTTATAGAAAAAAACAGGCGAAACAAGAGAAAAATCATGAAAAATCAGGTCAGATTGGACTGTCTTGGTCGAGTGACTCTTGGGGCGATCGCGACGATCGCAGGCTTTGTCGACGCAGTCTCTCGGTACTCAACGCAGTGCGCGCGTCTCCAGACAGCGGCTCGGCGGGCTCCATGGGCTGCGCGACGGCTCTTTCCGTCGATTGCGGCAGGTCGTCATCCCTGTCATCGTCGTACAGAGAGTGAGGTAGTGAGTAAGCTGGCGGTGGGAGTGGTAGATCCCTCGTATCAGCTACCGATCCCCGAAGGCAACGTGATCGCTCACAGAACATGTTACAGCCGTCCTGGCCTCCAGTCGTGACAGAACAGGTCCCGAATTAGATGTGCCACACTCTGCGCATTCCGTAATCCAAACAGCAGCTCCACTGTCCGACACTCCGAGAGCACTTCAGAATGGGGTGATGATCGCCGTACACCTTCCAGAGGTGTACATTCAAACAGGAAGTGTTTGTTACAGTGCAACGTGGATTGCACTGGTCAACGTACTGAGTGGGGGAGTCTTGCACACACACGAACACACGAAGGGAAATAATTTACAAAACAGAATAACGTTCAACCCCAGGGCAGTGCCCTCTAAGTAACGTCCCTCGTAGTACAATCGTACTACGAGGTGACCTGTATTACCCCGAGTCCTCTCTAGTCTCACATGCGGTACTGTGTACCACACAAGCGCTACAAACGCCGCCTCTTATCTAGAAAAACGTGCTTGTCTCTAAATAAGAAGATTGTCCGACTAGAATGTTTCAATTTTGATCAAAACCATTTGTCCAATCAATTCTTAAATTAAAATTTTTGTCAAAATCGTTTTAAAAATCCCGAACCTTTTAACCCCCCAAGAAAACCCGCCCCTGTTCCACCCAACGACCCCAAACACCCATCACTGTCTCTAGCGGTCTTGCGCGTCTACCACCACGTCCGCGGCTTGCTCTAGCTCCTTGCGCTTCTTCACCTTCCACCAAATCCGCCTGAAGCTTTTGATTTTTCTGGTTGGCAGAATCCAGCTCCTTTTGTATCTGCCGCAGCTCCTGTTCGGCTGTACCCCTTGCTTGCTGTGCGATGTCCCGATCGCGTTCGAGCCCGGACACTTGATCGCAAAGTCTTTGGGCGACTCCTTGGAATTTTTCCAACTGCTTTTCCGCCTGATCCGCCCGCGCGCGTTGAGCGTCGCGTTCTGCCCGGAGTTCCAACCCGTCGTCTTGTAACCGTTGACACCTAGCCAGGAGAGTGGCTGGTCGAGTGTTTTTCCTGTTTTGGAACTAGGTTCCGGCAGTTTGTCTGGTGGGTGGATCACAAGCTTCGGGGTTCTTTTCAGCAACGAAGCTTCAAAGTTTTGAAGTCGTGCTAGCGCCGACTGCTTGCCAGTCTTTCCTGAATGCTTGACTGGTGTCGGAAGAGGTTTCAGGTGTGGTGGAGTAATAAGGAGTGTCCAAAAAAAGCATATTTTCGAGTGCGGAAAAGACAGATCGGAATTCGCAGAATTCAGCCGATTTTCACAGAATTAAGTTTTACCGTTGTTCATACAGCAATAGCCCCTAAAGTCCTATTCCAGCTTCGATACAGAAGGAATAATGATACGGGATAAAGCCAGCAGAGTCGCAAAAGGGTCGGGTCGGTCCACCAACGTCTCGTATCGTGTATCATTTGATTTCGGAGTCGAACTTATGATTCGAAGGTCACAAGTTCGAGTCCCAACGAGGCCATGGAAGTTAAGAGTGTCTGATGATGACCTGAGAGTGGTAGTAACGAGAGACGAAAGTGTCATCCAGCTGATCAGTCCCAAGGAACCATGCAGGAGAATGTGTTCCCATATGGTTTCCTCGGCATTCCTCAGGCTATCACCACCAACTTTTCATCATCGACCCATAACACATTCACCCAGTAATCTTCGTCCAGACTTTGTGAACAATCAAAACTCCTCACACACTCCCCCTTCGTTGTATCCATACTTGGGATTTGATAGGCACTGATCGCCCTGCTATGAATAGGTCTTAACGGGGTCGGATCGGAACCGGATTTTCACTAACGTCTATTATCGGGTGATACCAAAATAGTCGGTTTTTTTCCCGATTTTTTTTATCGATCATGATCGGGGCCGATCATCGGTGATCGGTGACGTGATCGGACCGACTAATCGGGATCGGCAACCGATCCGATCAGAAAACGGCATCGGCCGATCCCGATCCCGATCCGATCAGGGCGCGGAGCTGTGATCGGAACAGTCGGTCGATCAAGATCGGCGTTTTTTGATTTGATCGGTACAATGATCGGGGTGAACCGATCATGATCGGTATGAAAGGCGCGAAGTCGGTGAATTATTTCAAATCCGATCTGATCGGAATCTGCCGATCAACCACCGATCCCGATCCGATCATGATCGGACGTCAGATGACGTACAAAATCACCCCCGCAAGGTCCCGAGAACCCAAAGGAACCCAATGGGATTCGAACACCGTACCGCACGGTGCTAAGTCATTCACACTAAGCACTGAGCCAAGCGGACCACGATGATTTCGTGGCTGTTGCAATGATATACCTTAATCTTTTTGTAATTCGGTAAAATTTACTCGCACTTATTTTGGATGTCAGGAAAGCGTTCGACAGTGTATTGCACGATTTGGTGGCATGGCGTCTATCGGATCTGGGGGTTGGATCAAAGGCAGTTCGGTTGATTCTTGCGATGCCCACTACGGGGAAAACGGTTATACTAACGAGCAGTGGAGTTACCGATGGTTTCTATTTGGGGAAAGGAGTTCGGTATGGGTGTCCAATGAGCCCTACCCTGTATGGCTTGTATCACGATGCACTGGCGGCGTTGCTCTCTTCCAGGGATGATTTGGAGGTGGTGTGGCTCGGTGGTTTGAGGATCCCGGGGCTTTTCTGGGCAGATGATACACTCCTGTTCGTGGTTGCCTCGCAGCAGCTTCCCGCTACCATGGATCTGGTCTCTTCCTTCTCGGACACCTGGAGGATTTACATCAACATGATTAAGACCCAGTTGTTGGCATTTCATTTACCGAGGGAATGTGATGGGTCTTTCTCTTTCGATTGGGAAGGTGAAACCTATTCGACTACTCAGGAGGCGGTCTATTTGGGCATCCACATTTCCTCCACAGCTCAGAATCCATTCGAGCCACACTACAAGATGTTGTTGGGGAAAATGAAGTCTGCTTCACAAGCACTGCTGGTGCATTTAAAAAGGACAGGCATCAGTGACCCACATGTTCCCTTACACCTGTTCAAGACGAAGGTTCTGGGGATTTTACTCTACTCTGCTGGTGTGTGGTATCCATTATCACCTTTTAGCTGGCACACAGATGTGGAGGCAGTCCATTGTGAATTTTGGCGAAGGTTCCTTGGGGTGGGCAGATTCGTTTCCTCGTGGCTGCACCTCTTGGAGGTCGGGTCCCTTCCAGTCCATTTCCATCTCGCTCGAGCCTCGCTTGGTTTCTGGAATCGGTTGTGCAGCTTACCCGATGGTCACATTGCAAAGGGGGGTTTCACTACTTTTCTGGGACTCCCACCAAGGTTGCAGCAATGGAAGAAGGGAATTGATTTTGTGTTGGGACCATCAGCACATGCACTTACCTTGTCACCTCCCACTGCTCTGGACTTGAAGGAATGGCAGGCTTGCTTTTTGGATTTTCATCAATGGGGGTGGTCGGTCGATTTCGAGGCTCCGACTTCCGCGCGGCGCTTTCCACAGTTCCACGGCTGCTCGTCGACGCCCCTGCCAACACTATACACACAAGTGAACCCCTCGGCGACCCCCTACAATGGATATCGATCCCTAAGGAACCGACAGGAGCTGGAAGCGGTGGCGATGCTGCGGACGAACACTTACCCTTTGGCTGCGCTCCTTTTCTCCTGGGGCTCCCGTGGCTCTCCCACCTGCGTCCTGTGCTCCTCTGGGCCGGAGGACCTAGAGCATTTCGCTATTCGATGTCCGGCGCTCCATGCTGCTCGACGCGACCTCCGTGGTGCTGCGACTGGGCGCGACGACGACGACGACGATGCTGGTGACGGAGAGGAGACGGGGGATGTTGCTGTTGTTAGTCGTTTTAGCGCTAGTGGGGTGAGGGGTACCCCTTTACGAGGTAGTTGGGGTTAAGCCGAGAGCAGAGATAGGACTTTACGGTTACGGTCACCGTAACCGGACCGTAACCACCGTAACCGGACCGTAACCGGAGTACAATTTTCGTCAGAAAATCGTACTTTTACGGCCGTAACCGTAGCACCGTACCACTCCGTACCGCTCCGTACCGGACCGTAACGACCGTAACGGCCGTAACAACCGTAAACCGTAGAAAGTGACCCCCGCAGGGTCCCGCGATTCCAAAGGAACCCAGGGGGATTCGAACCCGCGACCCTACTGACTGCAGCCTAACGCTTTAGCACTGAACCACGCTACTTCACGGTGATTTAGGGCCTACCGTAGTTATACCGTACCTGTTCCGTACCGTAAAAACAACATATTACTCCGGTTACGGTACGGAGTTACGGCCGTAGTACGGTGACCGTAACCCGACCGTAACCGGACCGGACCGGAGTCGGACCAAAAATTTGGCCCAAGTCCTATCTCTGGCCGAGAGGGCTGAGGGGGGCTGACGCGTGTGGGATTGGGAGTCTCACTAGATTAGACCCAGAGTTTGGGGCACGTGTGAGTGTACTACACTTAGGGGTATATAAGGGACCCACTTGTTCATTTTGACGTTATTCTTTAGTGTAAGAAACCGGGATTCGTGGGATTGGTGTGTTCCCGCTTGTGTGTGTGTTTGTGTGTGTGTGTGTGAATCCATCTAAGTGTTTGCCTCGCGCAACACTTTCATTCAAGTGCCTAGCAGAAGCGTTCACAACCGCGCTAGCTAGAGAGTTGTCTAACAAACCCCACAAGTATACTTGCGTTAGCCGCAAGTTATCACGAATCCAACTAACACAGCCAACCACTATTGCGTCACCCACAAGCTTCACTACCAGCTGCTGCTGCTTTCGGGACTCGGGACGACGCTGGCGAGACGGTCGGGAGGAACGGCGAAGGTTTGGGGGGGGCTACCCTATCGAAGTTCTTCGCGGAAGCCAACTCCGCGATTCGTTTGCTTCGACTAATTCGGGTACGATCACGTCTCATGTCTGACGTGGTCACACTGGCGTAGTACGACGCTGGTTTGGGGTTCTTTCGGAGTTCCTACTTTATTCTATTTTGAGTCTGTTTTCTTTCTCGACTCGATTCCGTCAAAGGGGGTTCTATTTTCGTGTTTCTGTTTCGGGGTTCTCTTTTCCTGATCCTGTGTCGCCTGAGGGGTTCGGCGTCGCTCTATTTTTGGGTCTTTCCTTTCCTTTCTTTTCCTATCTTTCGCTGACGACTGGGGTTTTATTCTGGGGATTAGGATCTGACCTGATGGGTGTTTCTGAGAGGGATTCGGATTAGCTCTATTTCTGGGATTTTCCTTTCCTTTCTTTATCTATTTTCGCTGTCGTTTGGGGTTCGTTTCTGGGGATTCGGATCTGACCTGATCTGATGGGGGCCTTCCTTAGAGGGGTTTGGATTTGCTCTATTTTTGGGTTTTTCTTTTCCTTTCTTTTTCAATTTTTCCTATTTTCTATTTTCGTTGTCGTTTTGGTTTTGATTCTGGGGATTCGGATCGGACCTGATGGGGTCTTTCTTAGCGGGTTTCATATCAGCTCTCTTTTTGGGTATTTCTTTTCCTTTACTTTTCCTATTTTTTTGCTGACGATTTGGGGTCTGATCTGTGGGATTAGGATCTGATCTGATGGGTGTTCTCTTAGTTGGTGTTTTCCTGTTTTGCATGTGCTCGATTTTCTCGGCTTAGTTATTTTCGATACAATCATTGGATGATGACTCTATTATTGTTCTTAGACCGAAAACCACCGTTTAGTGGTCGGTCTTATAAATTGTTTGTAAACGCTTCTCACGCGGGCTTAACCACTCGACCACCGTTGCTCATGCTCCCTCCGCCTCCCTCGCCCTCCTCGTTGCGACTCCACAGGGGGAACGCTCGTCAAAAGGGGGTAGACGATTCTGATAGGGGCCCTTCTGGGAAGGGTAGATAGGGGCCCTCCTCCGAGTGGAGGAGGGTAGAACGTGGAAACACAAACAGTAGCAAAACCCAACCCCAATTACACATTTGTCAAAAATACAACCCCTTTTATAACCGACCACAACACCCTCACCCGACAGTGATTCATCCACTCGCCGATGGGACATCCAGACACACTTCGATACCTTCGTATCAAATTTCATCACCGGGACTCGAATCCGGGTTTTATAGGTAAGAGTCACATATCTTAACCACCTAGACTACGATGGAGACGCACGTTTCCGGAGCGGGCGGGCCGCGACATGAGCGCCTCGAGTGACGGAGAAGGTCTTTGAAACCCGACGTCCGCCGACCTTGGCAGGGATCGAACCTACAATCTTCGGTTTCGTAGACCGACACCTTATCCATTTGGCCACAAGGTCCACGCACGAGAGGTGGGCGAGGACTCCCCAAGCCAATTTCTGCCAAATTGTGTTTCCCAAGCACCACAAAAGTAAATCAAAATGTCCCTACTAGCTCTAAATAAAATCCCAAATCCCACCAACAGTTAATCCCTAAGGGAGGGAAGAACAAAGTTCAGGGATGGGTGAAAAACCGATTAAAGAAAGACCCACTGAGCAACCTTAAGAACCCAAACTACCGAGATCCAAACTACCGAAAAGGTCACCGAAACAGCCAGGTCAGATACCAATCCTTTCAATCAGCCCACCCTAAACTCCGCAAAAGGAACCGCGCTTCCTGCGGAACCGTAAATATACCATATAATATATATAACATATGATATATACCGTCTATCAATACCCCTGGGTTACTATTGTTTCAATGTACCCCCCAGGGGGGTCACTATTGGAGACGGGGTCATTATCAGAGACGGGGATTATGTATTTTGAATGTACCCCCGGGGGGGGACACTATTGGAGTCTGCTGGAATGGGCAGAGTAATTCCAGGGAACAATTCCGATTAAACGAAAATCGTTCGTCGTAACGCGACAAACGCGCCACTATCGAACGCGGTTCGATAGTGGCGATTTTTCCGATAGTGGCCCTGGGTCACTCTTGGAGACAGGGCTTGTATTCTTTCGACCCCCCCGCACCCTGCGTCACTATTGAAGAGTGCGACACTGCTCGAGAGTGCGACAGTGGTAGAGAAAATACGGTATAACATGTAATATGTAGAACATGTAATATGTATAACATGGTATACATATAACATGTAATACATATAACATATGATAAATATAACATGTAATACATATAACATATGATAAATATAACATGTAATATGTATAACATATGATATATATAACATGTAATAACATGTAATGATATGAACTCGGAACCCTCAGATCCGAAGTCTAATACGCTATCCATAGCGTCACGAGTGCTCACGATTCTTCGGCTCAAGCTGCAAGAGCGCTATGCTATGACTAATTACCGTTTGTTGCGCTTTGTCTACCACTTGTTGTATGTCCTCACCTGTGCTGCCTGGTACGTGTTAGAGATCATGGAGAATGACGCTTTGGTACCCACCCAAGGTCCCATTACGATAGGAGTTACTCGTGTGAAACGGGCAGAATACTATATATGTATAATATAAGGTACAATCGTCGATCTATTGGACTGCAGAGCAATCTACCCATTGTTCCTCTCCCTTGCTCTCCCGGCAATCTCCTATGCCTGCGAGGTTTGGTTCCCATCATTGACGAAGACTCTCCTGCGACGCCTTGAATCCCTCCACATCCAATTCATGAAGTTCTGCCTGGGCATCGCCTCTCTGAAAAGACCCCTGGGTGCGGAACACAACACGACTGAGTTCCCTCGAAGTGCCACCACCCCACCAACGTGTCTCCTGTATTTCGAGCTCGGCGCCATGCCCCTGGAGTTCCATTTTTTGAAGCAAACCCTACGCTTCACCAAAGCGCTGTGGACTCATGAACTATATTATTATTGTGATATTAAATATAATAAATACAATTACTATATATATATACCTCCTGTTGTTCAGTACAATACTCTATATATATGTATTGATAGTAGTGTTCGTGGGTTTGGGTAATAGTACGACTGGGGATGAACGACAGGGATTAAAGGGTACGGACCCTTTCTGTAAAAATTCTATTCCTAATGATTCCCTGTTGCCCCCCTGTGTCTCCTTGTGTGTGTGTGTGTGAGCGTTTGTGTTTCGGGTCCCCTGAAGGGCATACTTGGGATCCGATCCCGACTAATCGGTCTCCGATCTTTCCGATCAAAGTCGGTGTCTACGAAAACCGATCAAATCGGTTTCCGATCAAAACGGCACCGATCAAAACGGCCACCGATCAAATCGGACCGATCACCCAAAATCGGTCCGACTTTTCCGATCAAAATCGGCCGATAATCTAATTCTGGCTGTGAAACCAGATCGGATCGGGATAGGCGTTTTCCGATTTGATCGGCAAATTGCCGATCTGATCGGAATCTGCCGATCAACCACCGATCCCGATCCGATCATGATCGGACGTCAGATGACATACAAAGTCACCCCCACAGGGTCCCGAGAACCCAAGGGAACCCAATGGAACCCAATGGGATTCGAACACCGTACCGCACGGTACCGAGTCATTCACGCTAAGCACTGAGCCAAGCAGACCACAGTGATTTCGTGGCTGTTGCAATGATATACCGTAATTTTACAGAATTACAAAAAGATTAAGGTATATAATTGCAACAGCCACAGAACTATCGTGGTCCGCTTGGCTTAGTGCTTAGTGTAAATGATTCGACATTGTGTGGTACGGTGTTCGAATCCTATTGGGTTCCCTTGAGCTTTGGGGACCTTGCAAGGGACCTTGATATTAGGGCTTCCTTGGTTGATGCAAACCAACCCTAAACTGGACTTTGCAAGGGGTACGCTCAAAGTTCCAGTAGGAGCTGGATGGACAACTGTTCCTATGAAGGAACTTACAGCTTCTGACCCCAGAAATAGAGTCGATTTCAGCGAAAAAGATCTTCTCGCTAGTGAAGAATAGTCCGGAAGTAGATCAGGCATACCTTGTGGTAGTGCGGAACACCACACCGGAGGACATGTCGCATTTAATGCAATATCCTTATCCGGGAATTCCAGAGGAGCAATTGAATGCCACTGGAACCACACCAGCTTATCTGCAAACGGATGTGGAAAAGGTAATGCATCCGGGTATTGACCCGAAGATCAAGACTATTCTCACAAGTTTCAAGGATGTTTTTCCGAAAGATTTACCACCGGGCATCCCTCCAGTCAGGAAAGGCCACGAATTTAAGGTGGACCTGGAGGATGAACAAATGACCCCAATCCACCGTAATTTGTACAAACTCTCTCCAGCCGAGCTGGACGAAGTTAGGACGCAGGTGGATTACCTCCTTGAGCAAAGGAAGATCCGACCCTCCGAGAGTCCCTGGGGCGCACCCATACTCTTTGTTCCCAAGAAAGACGGAGGATTACGGATGTGTGTGGATTACCGGTGGATAAACACGTTCACCGTTAAGAACAGGTATTCACTACCTCTTCCTGAGGAGCTTATGGATCGTCTCGCGAAGGCAAAGATCTATACGAAGATCGACCTTCGTTCGGGCTACTGGCAGTTCCCCGTTCGACCCAAGGACACCCCGAAGACAGCATTCCGGACGAGATACGGACACTTCGAGTTTCTCGTTTGTCCGTTCGGAATGACCAACTGTCCAGCACAGTTCCAGACCATGGTTCAGGACTTGCTGGGGAAGTTCCTTGACGACTTTGTCGTGGTGTTTATCGACGATATTCTGGTGTTTTCCAACTCAGTGGAAGAACACGTCGAGCACCTTAAGTTGGTCTTTGAACGGTTGCGAAAACACAAGCTGTACGCAAAAGCCAGTAAGTGCGAGATAGGGGTATCCGAGACGGACTACTTGGGGTATCATTTGTCCGGGAAAGGCCTCCAACCGATGCAGGATAAGGTTGAGGCTATTCAACGCTGGAAGGAGTTAACTTCGGTAACTGATGTACGAAGTTTCCTGGGAATGGTTTCTTACTATCGTAAGTTCATTCCTGAGTTCGCTAGGATTGCGAGTCCTCTGACAGATCTGACGAAGAAAGATACTGTTTGGGAATGGGGACCGAACCAACGCAATGCCTACAACGAACTTAAGGATCGAATTAGCCGTGCACCGATCTTACTCCTTCCCGATCCTGCCAGAGAATACACCGTGATAACGGACGCATCCGGAACTGCATATGGAGCAGTTCTGACCCAGGACCATGGAAAAGGCTTGCAACCGATTGCATACCTTTCCAGACGATTAAGACCAGCTGAAACGCGATACTCCATACGAGCATACGAGCGGGAGCTGGGGGCAATAGCTTATGCTTTAGCCCAGTGGCGACACTACCTTGAGGGATGCGATGGGGGTGTGAAGGTGTTGACTGACCACAAACCGATCACCCACTTCATGAACCAGAGCACGTTGTCGCGGACCCAAACCCGGTGGTTAAACTCAGGGTTTTTCCAGTCCATAGGTCCAAAAATCGTCTACATCCAGGGGGAAGCCAACGTATTGGCAGACGCATTATCCCGGAGCCTTCTTGGTCAGCCGGACCAGATTAATAACCTCTCCACTTGGGAAGTGGCAGAGAAGGAGGCGTGGAAAGAAGCTTTGAGGAATGACACAAAACTCAAGCCTATTATCGAGAAAACGGAACGAGGGGTTTCTCCTCAGTATAAACTGGACGACGGTTTCCTGTACTATTCCAGGACAGAACCAGGTCCAAGTTTACTTGTGGTCCCCGAAGCGTTTCAAAAACGGATTCTGGAAGAGCACCATGACGTGCCAAGTGCCGGACATGTTGGAGCAGACCGCATGACCGAAGTACTTACCCGCAACTACTGGTGGAAAGGAGTTGGGCTCGACATCAAGACATACGTGAAAACGTGTCCAACATGTCAGCTTAACAAATCGGATTTGCAAAGGCAGAAGGGTCTTTTGCAGCCGTTACCGATCCCAGACCAGAAATGGGAACAGATCACGACGTATCTGGTTACAGACCTACCGTCTTCCCATGGCTTCACAGCAATCGCAGTCTTTGTAGACCGATTGACGAAGTACGCGAGGTTTGTACCCTGTAATAAGACTATCACGGCGCCGGAATACGCCAAGCTGTTCGTGGAGAACATTTATAAGCACTACGGACTACCTAAAGTTATAGTTTCGGATCGAGACCCAAGGTTCACGAGTCTTTTCTGGACCTCTCTTTTCAAACTTTTAGGTACCCAACTTCGAATGAGCACTGCATACCATCCTCAGACGGATGGGCAGTCGGAAGTCACTATTCGAGTGTTGGAGGATTTCCTGCGTCCGTACGTGGAACGGTATCCAGACCGTTGGGTGGATTATTTGCCGACGGCAGAGTTTGCAGCAAATAATTCACGGAATGTCTCCACAGGCTATGCGCCAGCCCATTTGTTGTATGGACAGAACATGGGGCAGAGCGCTCGCTTAGCATGCGAGAGGTACGGGGATCGATACCCCGCATCTCCACTCATCTATTGAAAATCGTTGCCAAAATTGTTCTTTGAAGTGTGCTTGTTGCCGGAGATGGGCCGTCACTTTGAACACCAAACCAAACCGGACATGTTCGACAAGTTAGACCGGTCTGGACGGGTTCGACAGGACGGAATATGCCTAGTCCGGTTCGGTTTGTCGAACCTGTCAGGCATCTTGTCTAAGAAACTGTCTAGAATTAGTGTGGAACCTGTTTGGACCGATGAATCTGTGTAGACCGATTTTTTTCTTCTCTCAACGGACCGGACCGATCCAAATCTGTCCGGTCCGGTCTCGTTATGTTGAACCGGTAACCAGCAATCCGGTTGCTAGCCCGTCTCAGCTAGTTAGGAAACTTTAGGAAGTAACGAAACTCACGCGTTAATTCAGGTTGGTTAGGAAACTTCAGGAAGGAACGAAACTTAAGCGTATCGATTTAGGCTAGTGAAGAAAGTTACGAAACTTAAGCGTCTCGATTTGGGTTGGTTAGAGAACTTTGGAAAATAACGAAACTTAAGCGTTTCGATCTAGGCTAGTCAAGAAAGTTACGAAACTTAAGCCATCCGATTTATGTTAGTTGGGAAACTTTAGAAAGTAACGAAACTTAAGCGTCTCGATTTGGGTTGGTTAGAGAACTTTGGAAAATAACGAAACTTAAGCGTTTCGATCTAGGCTAGTCAAGAAAGTTACGAAACTTAAGCCATCCGATATAGGTTAGTTGGGAAACTTTAGAAAGTAACGAAACTTAAGCCATCCGATTTGGGTTAGTTGGGAAACTTTAGAAAGTAACGAAACTTAAGCGTTTGGATCTAGGCTAGTCAAGAAAGTTACGAAACTTAAGCCATCCGATTTAGGTTGGTTAGAAAACTTAAGAAAGTTACGAAACTTAAGCGTCTCGATTTAGGTTGGTTAGAAAACTTTCGAAAATAACGAAACTTAAGCGTTTCGATTTAGGCTAGTCAAGAAAGCTACGAAACTTAAGCCATCCGATTTAGGTTAGTTGGGAAACTTTAGAAAGTAACGAAACTTAAGCGTCTCGATTTGGGTTGGCTAGAGAACTTTGGAAAATAACGAAACTTAAGCGTTTCGATCTAGGCTAGTCAAGAAAGTTACGAAACTTAAGCCATCCGATTTAGGTTGGTTAGAAAACTTTCGAAAATAACGAAACTTAAGCGTCTCGATTTGGGTTGGTTAAAGAACTTTAGAAAATAACGAAACTTAAGCGTTTCGATTTAGGCTAGTCAAGAAAGCTACGAAACTTAAGCCATCCGATTTAGGTTAGTTGGGAAACTTTAGAAAGTAACGAAACTTAAGCGTCTCGATTTGGGTTGGTTAGAGAACTTTGGAAAATAACGAAACTTAAGCGTTTCGATCTAGGCTAGTCAAGAAAGTTACGAAACTTAAGCCATCCGATTTAGGTTGGTTAGAAAACTTTCGAAAATAACGAAACTTAAGCGTTCCGACTCAAGTTTGTGGTGGCACCATTTCAACTTGAGCAATAACAAACCCGTCACGAGCGAGTGGTGTTCGCGGGGAGAATCGAACTCCCGTTTCTTGAGCCACAATCAAGTGTCCTGACCACTAGACGACGCGAACTCACGATTGAGAAGGGTGTTGTCGACGTTTCATGCTTGCTCACACACCCAACCTCGTCAAGCACGAACAAATGTCCCATCGAAGATATCTTGAGCGAAGCTCCTTTAGCTCAGTTGGTTAGAGCACCCGTTTAGTAAGCGGGAGGTCCTGAGTTCAACTCTCAGAGGGAGCAATAATTGTTTCGTGAGGTAATTTATGGGGAATGTATTAAGTAGGAACGCGGTAATCAATTGATCGACCCCGACGATAGCTCAGTTGGCAGAGCGGAGGACTGTAATAGAGTTCAGATATCCTTAGGTCGCCGGTTCGATTCCGGCTCGTCGGACGAAGCTGTTCCCGCTCGGATAAATCTGATCCAAATCGCCTCAAAATACGTAACTTGGGCTAAGAAATCGTGTGCACTCGTGGCGCAATGGAATCAGCGTCGATTACATGGGTTCGATCAAAAGGGAAGTCAGCCTACACTCGGCTGTTTTTCCCTGTAATAATACCAATGTTCGATGTCCGACTAAAGTGCCCCACTACCAAAATATACTGTTCGCAAGATCCGAAGTCTAATCAAAATCGAGTGCAAAATCGGATCAGAATCGTCGTTTTTTCTTTAGGAACCCAAAAAAGTGAATATCCCATGTCTAAGAAGTACTGAACCTCTGATTCCCATGTGTACCAAAGTGCTGAGTGCAGTTCTTCCAAAAAATTAAAGTCCCTCATCCCTGTTTTCCCTTTCTGTAATCTGATTCTCTTGTTTACCCAAATGCTGAATGCAATTCCTCAAAAAAAGGAAGTCCCCCTAGGTCTGTTTGGTCTTTTTCTTTGGTCTGTTGTTAAGTTTTTCTGTTTTTCTGAATACTCTTTCTGTTTTTCTGGTTACTGTGGATCAATAACTCCCTCCACCAATCCAGAATCGATGTCTGGCTCAGTTTCGCCTCCAGTCGCTCGCTCTGCTGTAGCGTGGACGTCCACCGACTGGGGCGTAACCCCCAAAAGCGCTGCGAGAGCGCGCGCGTTCACGTCGGCGTCGTCGGCGTCGTCTGCAGCGCCGTCGTCGTCTTCGTCGCCAGGATCACGGTCGTCGATTCCATGATCGTCACCGTCAGTAGCTTCCCCTCGCTCACTCGTCGTTACGTACAGCAGATCCGTCCACCGCAGATTCCATCGTACTTCCAAAAGCGTAATCGTAGAATCCCCCAGCAGCAACCGTCGTACGCTTGCGAATCGTCGAATCCACTGGGTCACTCCTCCATGATACTTCGCCAAGAATAGATCCGTTACCAGAGTACCTCCATTGAACTCCACGTCGGTCGTGGTGTCGCGAGCAAATCGCGTCGTACAGGAGAACAGGAAGTGTGATTCCAGATCGCCGAAACCTGTTCCGTCACCCTCTCCGCCGAACCCTCGCGCACCACCCCCTCCTTCCCTACCGAGTTCGCCGTTGCCGGAGCGCAGACATCGGGGGCGTCGTCCTGTGGCCGGCCCAGCGCGCAGGGAGTACCGCGCTGCAGGTATCATTCGCTCTCTCCATCTCGATTGTGGGCGAAACCCTCCCTGTTGTACATGCTGTGAGTGCTGCGACCCTTTTTGTAGACCCTGCGACGATGTCCCTCCGGCGCCAGTATCGTGGGAAGGTGGAACGCGCGGGGACTCCCTTGGAACGGTACGAGTAGCTGCCAAATCGGCTTCCCCCAGGCCAGGTTGACCCAATTTGAGTTCGATGTCCCTGTTGGTGGTAATTTCCTTGATATCCCTGAGCCATAACCCAGTTGTCTTCACTGCTATAGGTAGCTGCTTGGCCAGGTGGAACTCCACAGTCTTAACCCCCATTGCTATCAGCAGCATGGTAGGGTGAGGAATTGTCTGCCTCCATTGTTCCTGTTTTCTCCTTATGCTTCCTGTTCCTTCCCCTGTTCCTTCCCCTGGGTCCTGTGTGGTGCTGCTTTGTCCTTGTTGGTGGTGTATAGGGTGCGCAGGTAGTCCAGCAGCTGCTCCAAAGGAAACCCCTAATCCAGATCCTCTCTCTCTCTCCTGTATAGCCCAGCCTGGATGGGTGGCTCCCCTCCTGTAAGCTCCATTTCCGGTGAGATCTTTGTAAGGTAATGTAGGCCTGTGTTTTGGTTGACTTGGAGAACATGTTGTGGGATTATTTCGTTGTTTTCCACCTGATCCCCCTGCAGCAACCTCGCCTGATGCATGTACCCCTCGTCCTGTTCCTCTAGAATTGTTATTTGGTGGTAGAGCGGCTACCTGAGTAATCTCCCTTTCCCTTTTCCCACTTTGAGCTTGATCCTGTGTATGTAGGTCCATCTCCCGTCTTGTTTGAGCTGCCCGAGGAGTCACAGTGGGTGACTCTAAGCCCATACGCTCCTGACCTCCCAACCAACGAGTTGCAACCAGCAGCAGCATCCTTGTCCATCGCTTTCGACCCTCCAGGGAGAACGATAAATACTTGAGTGAGTCGGTTTCAGGAGCAGAATAACACTGAAGGGAGTCCAGAGCCCATGTAGCTTTAGTCCAGGTGAACTCCGTTGTGTTGATATCCACTAGTAATTCCATTCCTCTTCCTTCTGTTCTTTCTTCTCTTGACTTCAACCGAAAAAGCAGGACATCCTGTTGTAGGAATTCCTGTTCCAGGGGGCAGGCAAAGAACTGGGGCTTCTTTGGATAGAGCAGTGTCCAATCCTCCACCAACATCAAGTCACAGGGGGGCATTGAATGCAAATGCAGGGTCTGAGTAGCCTTCCTTTCACTTTTTCCTCGTTGAGCTTGATCCTGTGTATATAGGTCCATCCCCCTGCTTGTTTGAACTGCCCAAGGAGTCATAGAGGGTGACTCTAAGCCCAATCGCTCCTGACCTCCCCACCAACGATGTGCAACCAGCAGCAGCATCCTCTCTCTCTCTGTCCAGCTCTGTCGACCGTCCAGGAAGAACGATACACTGAGTGAATCGGTTCCAGGAGCAGAACATCTCTTAAGGGAGTCCAGAGCCCATGTAGCTTCAGTCCAGGTGAACTCTGTTGTGTTGACATCCAGTAGTAATTCCATTTCGCTTCCCTCTGTTCTTTCTTCCCTTGACTGCAACCGAGAAAACAGGACAGCCTGTTGCAGGAATTCCTCTCTCTTTCTTTCTCTTCTTCTCTCTATTTTGTGGGGGCAGGCAAATAATTGATTTTTCTTTGGATAGAACCGTGTCCAATCCTCCACCAGCACCAAATCACAATGGGGTAGTGATTGCAAGTATAGGGTCTCCCGGTAGCAAAGTACTGAATCAATAGTTCGTGCAGGTTCCAGACTCCAAAAATAAGTTTGATTCGCTCTTGGTTTCTCCATTTCCTCCAGCACCGTCATGTGTTGATAACGTTTTCTTGTTTTTGTCTCCACAGCTCTGATCGAGTGACCCCCAGGTTCCAATAATACTCCGTCGGTCCTGTCAGGATGAGAATCCTGGCAGAACCCAAATTGTCAACTGGGAGGGACAGCCGAGAGTGTGGAATGGAGTGCAGGGGGCAGAACATCCCACCAGGAGGGAGAGTGAACGTCAATGGGAATCAGGGTAGACCGACCAGCACCCCCAGAAGGCTCAATACGAACGTGCAGCAGGCATCCAGAACGGTAAAACACCGCAGAGAGCCCTTCTTGTCCCAAACAACTCTTTAAACGATGTTCAATTTCCCGGGAAGCTGCTTTCGTGTTTCTTTGGCGGTGGGTTAAATCCGGGCGTAGCCAAGTATCGTCCATAAGGTTAACCTCATCTCTCATCCCAATGTCGTTTTTCAACGCTTCCATGTGCTTCCTCAGTGTAAGAACTGTGTTCCTGGCTTCAGGGGTCGAGCAGGTAGCCATCACAGAGCGAGTAGAGCCCCTCCCAAAGCGAAAAGCCGACACAACCAAATCCGTGGTGATGGAAGGACCTCCAGCCTTAGCAGCCAGCTTGGAAATCAGGAAGTTGATGGAGGAGGTCAGAGTAGCCGAGGTTTCCCCTTGAGTCGTTGGTAAGTTGGAAAAAATCAATTTGTTTGCTCGGTCCCGAATTTCCAACGTTTCACGTAAATCCTCAACTTCTGCTTCCAAACGTGATGTGTTCCCTCCACCCTGACCACCTGGGGTTTGAATCAGGTTATTCACTTTAGCATCCAGGGCAGCCACCGTTTCTATCAATTGTGTTGAGCTTCCACTGCCACCACCCTGTTCCACCCGTTCCACCCTTTGTAGAAGTTCACTGAATCGAGTATTGCTACTGTGTTCCAGTGCCTTAAGCGAGGTCTGAACCTGACGATGCTGTTGGGCGTTGGCTGCTTGAGAAGATGCGAGTAAATCAGTAAGTTCTTTTCGGTTGATCTCCAACTGCTGTCGATTAGCCTCCAGAGTAGCCAACATAACCTTCTCTTTTTCCCTTGCATCTCTTTGTGATTGATCAGATTTCTGGGTAATCAAAGCCGTAAGTGACTTAAACATTTCCTGTGTAGATGCCAGCTCCCCATCAGAAGTCTCCATAGCGTGGGCAGCAGCAGCATTGGTACGTTCCAGCGCAGCAATCCGTTCCCCTTGATTCAAACGAAATTCCTTCTCTCGAGTAAACGCCTTTGCTTGAGCAGTTAAACATGCCTGATGTTCTTCCATTGATGTAGCCAAACGATTCACAACTTGTAAGGCAGTAGACAGGTCCGAGCTGATAACCTTCACTTCATCGATAACGGTTTGGAGAGCAGCAGAGCTAGGAGGGGCGGATCCTTCAGGTTGACCATGATCAGAACGAGGAGCCGTGGGGGATCCAGGAGGGGTAGAAAAATTAATTGGGACTGATGTATCCACCGGAGCCAAGGGGGAACCAAAGGGGTTATCAGGAACCCGAATTGGAGGAATAGAGGCAGCAGCAGCAACATTGGGGGCAGTTGGTGGAATCAGAGTGGATTTGGGTGTAGAATCACCACCAGCAGTGCCTGCAGGTCTCCTCCCTTGTGTAGTGTGTACAGTTGGCTTTTTCTTCCTCTTTGAAGTGGATTCAGGGTCAGTAGGGAGGTCACCATCTGATTGAGTCTCAATTTGTAGTGTCTGTACATCCTGTGCTGTAATTGGGGCAGTCAACAGAGATAGGACTTTACGGTTACGGTCACCGTAACCGGACCGTAACCACCGTAACCGGACCGTAACCGGAGTACAATTTTCGTCAGAAAATCGTACTTTTACGGCCGTAACCGTAGCACCGTACCACTCCGTACCGCTCCGTACCGGACCGTAACGACCGTAACGGCCGTAACAACCGTAAACCGTAGAAAGTGACCCCCGCAGGGTCCCGCGATTCCAAAGGAACCCAGGGGGATTCGAACCCGCGACCCTACTGACTGCAGCCTAACGCTTTACCACTGAACCACGCTACTTCACGGTGATTTAGGGCCTACCGTAGTTATACCGTACCTGTTCCGTACCGTAAAAACAACATATTACTCCGGTTACGGTACGGAGTTACGGCCGTAGTACGGTGACCGTAACCCGACCGTAACCGGACCGGACCGGAGTCGGACCAAAAATTTGGCCCAAGTCCTATCTCTGGCAGTCAATTGGGCATGTTCTCCAGCATGTCCAAGCTCCCCAGAAGTACCACCAGCAGGCCTCCTCCTCTCTATCAACTCAGTGTCTCCAATGTTCTTCCCCACAGTTTCATTTCCAGTAGGTTCAGTTGTATCCCATCCCAAGTCTCCTGGATCGCAAACACTGCCTCCAACAGACCCACCAACGGATTTCGTTCCCGAAGTGAGACGTCGGCAGATCGCGTCCATGTTCGTTCCTCGCCTCTTCCCACGCTCAGCAGAAGGGGACGCAACCTCGTCCGTCATGTCGTGCGTTTCGCTCGCCTCGCGAGCCGACCTTTTTTCCTTGCTCCTCGTCTTTGGCGCCATCTCTTCCAGTTAATCGTTTCGTGTACGGATCCCAGTTTCGTGAGTGGTCACAGGAAGGTTTTACGTTCTCGTTAGAGGACTGCGAGAAGTTTTACTGAGGAAGTTGTTCCGTTGATCCTGTGAAAGCGACTTCGAGCGAGTAAATGGGCTCAGAGTAAGTCGTCAGTCGATGTAATTACCGTTTCTTTTCCCCTTGTTCTTTTCTTTTTCGACGGTGTTCTGTTCTTTTCGCACACTGACGCCTAGTCCTCGTCGTTCTACAGCGTCAGGACTAAGCGACCAGTGGCTCCGTCGATCAAAAACTACTCCTGTTATCTTTTTTCTGTCTTTTTCTTTTTCCTGTTCTAGCCTAAGTGGGTTCTTTTTTGGCTCCGCCCAGCCGATCACCGTCTTTTTTCTTGATATTCCTCTCTTTTGCTCACCAGTGCCAAGCCCTCGTCGTTCTACAGCGTCAGGGCTCAGCAACCAGCAGCTCTCTCACACCAAAACCAAAATAGAATCGGACTAACGTCGAAAATAAAAGCGCAAAGCTGATCTTTCCCACTCGTTCTTTTTCCTCCGTCCCGGCAAACACCAAACGCGTCGGCCAAGAACCGCACCAGAGCACACCGATACCAAGCCCACCAACACCAAGGCAGACCAGCAAGTATCGAGGTCACAGAATCCAAACGAAAGCAGCAAAAAAGCGAGAAAACGAGTTCCTGTACCGTACTTTCCCTGATCTTTCCTTTCCTTCCCAGTCAATCACTCCGAGCAAGAGCAAAGACAATACCTCCAACCGTCGCGCACAACCTGTAGACCACGATCGTGCAGCACGTTCGCCAGAGCTTGCGTGATGTCCAAACACTTATCAAAAAGCGGTTAGAATAAACCAACCGGTCGTCAAACTGTCAGCAATCCAAAGAGCGAACAAACAAGACGAAAAAAGAGCAGCACGGTCACCCTTTCTCTCTACCACACCGCAGCAGACCAATCCCAACGCAGCACCACTCCCTCTTGGGCGCAATACCACCAGTTCGCTCGAAAATCAAAAAAGTAATTCCAAAAAACTCCTCCAGCAACGCTACAAACGCACGCAGCCGATAGAAACAAGGCAGCACAGCCACCAGCACGTACCAAAAAACTCGTTCCAGTGTATTCACCGCGAGAAACAAACCAAACAACCAAAAAAAATATCGCTCAGAAAAAGAAAAAAGCCCGTAACAGGCCGAATACTACTCCGATTCGAGCAACGAAAGCGGCGTCCGCACTCTCGGAGGTCCTCGCACCCGGTGTCGGTTTCTAACTTCCAGTTCCTAGCTTTCTTTCGTCCCTATTCCTAAAAAAGTTTCCTGAATTCACAGGATTCCAAAAAGACCACTCAGACTTCGGATCTGAGGGTTGCGAGTTCGAGTCTCGTCGGGTGCAGTATAGTTCTCAATATATATGAGAATATATTGAATATGTTGTAATATATATATTTTGGACCAACAAAAGGTTTGGAAGAAAAGACTTGAGACTCAGTACTTAAGAGTTTTGCGCTTTGTAAAATTCGGGGATTCGGGGATTCCCAAAGCTTTAGGGTTTTCAGGTTTTTAGTTTTTTTTAGTTTTCTTAGGTTTTTTAGGTTTTTTAGGGTTTAGGGTTTAGGGTTTAGGGTTTAGGGTTTAGGGTTTAGGGTTTAGGGGGTTTAGGGTTTAGGGGGTTTAGGGTTTAGGGGGTTTAGGGTTTAGGGTTTAGGGTTTAGGGTTTAGGGTTTAGGGTTTAGGGTTTAGGGTTTAGGGTTTAGGGTTTAGGGTTTAGGGTTTAGGGTTTAGGGTTTAGGGGTTTAGGGGTTTAGGGTTTAGGGTTTAGGGTTTAGGGTTTAGGCGCTAGAACCGTGGAGTCAGGTGTTTAGACTTTGGCGCTTAGAGTTAGGACGTGGGAGTCCGGAAAGTTAGCCGTTGAGAATTAGGACTTGGGACCTAGGACCTTGAACTTAGAAAAGTTAGGCGATAGAAGTTAAGACTTAGGAATGTTCAATGTTTGGAGTAAAGACTTCGGACTTTGGATGTTCGGAAGTTTGGTAGTGTCACTTAGGACTTAGGACTTAGGCCTGTAGACTAAGGACTTTGGAGATAGGCCCTAGGAGCTAGGAAAGCTAGGAAAGTCAGGCGTTTAGACTTCGGACTGACGACTTCGGAATGTTAGGCGTTTGGAGTTAGGACTTTGGACTTTAGTCTTTGGAACGTTTGGAGTTGGGCCTTCAGACTTGGGGAAGTTACGAGTTGGGGCGTTAGACTTAGGAAGCTTAGGAGTTGGGACATTGGAGTTCGGAAAGATAGGAGTCAAGGCAGGATCTAGGGAAAGCGGGTGATTAAAAAATCGAGAGGGATGTTGGTCTAGTGGTATGATTCTCGCTTAGGGTGCGAGAGGCCCCGGGTTCAATTCCCGGACATCCCCTCACACTTTGTGGGCGATCTCGTGTGTGCCTTGCACGAGCTCGGCAACGTGCATGGCCTCCCGTTAACGAGGAAAGAACGAGATGGGATGTTGGTCTAGTGGTATGATTCTCGCTTTGGGTGCGAGAGGCCCCGGGT
This sequence comes from Bryopsis sp. KO-2023, assembly GCA_030272585.1. Classification (NCBI taxonomy): domain Eukaryota; kingdom Viridiplantae; phylum Chlorophyta; class Ulvophyceae; order Bryopsidales; family Bryopsidaceae; genus Bryopsis; species Bryopsis sp. KO-2023. The sequence continues at coordinate 6,908,888 of BSYQ01000005.1, forward strand.
TCGATTCCCGGACATCCCCCTTGTGTCTGTTGGGATGGATCCGCAACGAATTTCCTGCTTCCCATCAAGAGTCGAGATTCAAGAGTACGCGCCTGCTATGCTTTTTCCTTCCTTTCCTTTTTTTCTTGCCTCTGTGCGCATCTCCCGATGGAATCATGTTCGTTCCATCATGTTTACGTTCTTTGGGAAAACAACGTTCAGAGATGAGACGGTAGTCCGGAGCATCCACGGATATGGGCGTCAGCGCCCGCCTCAGATCGAGAGCTTTCTGTGTGAGCACAGGTGCCCGAGTGGTCTAAGGGGTTAGACTCAAGTTCTAATGGACGTCAGTCCGCGTGGGTTCAAATCCCACCCTGTGCAACAGATTTTTTGGGGGCCTTGGCACAATCGGTGACGGATGTGCTCAATCGACTTTCCTTCCGTAACGTGGCGTTGTTAGTCCAACGGTTAGGATACTTGCCTTCCAAGCAAGGGACCCGGGTTCGACTCCCGGACAACGCAGATGTGAGTTATATCGTTCGAATGTTTTACGTCATGCAACAGGTCCGAGCGTGTCGCATTTTCGGCGAAACCACGTCGCTCCTCGGCTGGTGTTCCGATTGACTCGCTCTTGGTGTCTAAAGACGCGTCCCGACGAGATCTATCCATAGGTTTTGATCGGGAGTCAATCGGAGGTCTGGTTGGGGAGTTATGGCCGGTACCGTTTCACGAGAGTCTACGTAAGCGCGATTTTCGGCGAAACGAGGTCGCTCCTCGGCTAGGGCTCCGATTGAGGCGCCCTTGGTGTCAAAAGGAGCGCCTCGACGAGATCTTACCATAGGTTTTGATCGGAGGTCAATCGGAGGTCTCGTTGAAGAGTTACGGCCGATACCGTTTCACGAGAGTCTACGTAAGCGCGCTTTTCGGCGAAACGAGGTCGCTCCTCGGCTAGGGCTCCGATTGAGACGCCCTTGGTGCCAAAAGGAGCGCCTCGACGAGATCTAGCCATAGGTTTTGATCGGAGGTTGATCGGAGGTCTCGTTGAAGAGTTATGACCGATACCGTTTCGGGTGCTAACCGTGAAGCGTGCGCGTGTCGCATTTTCGGCGAAACGATGTCGCTCCTCGGCTAGGGCTCCGATTGAGGCGCCCTTGGTGCCAAAAGACGCGTGTCGATGAGATCTAGCCATGGGTTTTGATCGGAGATCAATCAGAGTTCTGGTTGAAGAGTTACGGCCGATACCGTTTCACGAGAGTTTACGTAAGCGCGATTTTCGGCGAAACGATGTCGCTCCTCGGCTAAGGCTCCGATTGAGGCGCCCTTGGTGCCAAAAAAAGCGCCTCGACGAGATCTAGCCATAGGTTTTGATCGGAGGTCAATCGGAGGTCTCGTTGAAGAGTTATGGCCGATACCGTTTCGGGTGCTAACCGTGAAGCGCGCGCGTGTCGCATTTTCGGCGAAACGATGTCGCTCCTCGGCTAAGGCTCCGATTGAGGCGCCCTTGGTGCCAAAAAAAGCGCCTCGACGAGATCTAGCCATAGGTTTTGATCGGAGGTCAATCGGAGGTCTCGTTGAAGAGTTATGGCCGATACCGTTTCGGGTGCTAACCGTGAAGCGCGCGCGTGTCGCATTTTCGGCGAAACGATGTCGCTCCTCGGCTAGGGCTCCGATTGAGGCGCCCTTGGTGTCTAAAGACGCGTCTCGACGAGATCTAGCCATGGGTTTTGATCGGAGATCAATCGGAGGTCTGGTTTAAGAGTTACGGCCGATACCGTTTCACGAGAGCCTACGTAAGCGCGATTTTCGGCGAAACGATGTCGCTCCTCGGCTAGGCCTCCGATTGACTCGCTTTTGGTGCCTGAAGACGCGGCTCGATGAGAGCTAGCCATGAGTTTTGATCGCGAGTCAATCGGAGCTCTGGTTGGGGAGTTATGGCCGATACCGTTTCGGGTGGTGACCGGGAATCGCGCGCGAGGCGCATTTTCGACGAAACGAGGTCGCTCCTCGGGTAGTGCTCCGATTGAGGCGCCCTTGGTGTCATAAGACGCGTCTCAACGAGACCAAGCCACAGAAAGTCGTTGCGAGTCAATCGGAGAAGTGGTTGGGGAGCTATGGACAAAAACGTTTGGGGCGCTCTCGCTCCGAGCTCAAGGCGCCCCCATAACTACACCGAAAAGTCATCGTCATCTGAAAGGCGGGATCCTGAGTTCGGCTTGTCGTTGCAAAAATACGTAGGGGGTGTAGCTCAAATGGCAGAGCGCTCGATTCGCATTCGAGAGGCACGGGGATCGATACCCCGCTCCTCCAGCCCAGCTTATTTGTTGCCTTGGTCAAGAGCCGTTGCTCGTTGGCGGAGTGTGAAAATGCTGTCGTGCAACGGATCCGTTGTATGTGAGGGGTGAGTGAAGGCCAACGGCTTGAGACGAAAACCAATTTAATAAGAACAACAAAAACCTTTCCCGATTATCGAGGTTCCATTGGGGTAGTTCTTTTCAAAATTTCTGGGAATTTTGGTCGGAAGAGGGTATAGGATCGCCCAATTGGTGTTTGGGGAAATTTCGACGTGGAGAGTATATCAACAACTTTGAGAGAGTCTGAGAGAGTTTGGTTAATCTAGGTACTGATACTGAAGGATGAATTCTTTGATTGGAGTAATTGTGTGGAACAATGGTTGCGATAGGGGGGAGTGGCCCCTCAGGAAAAAATATGTAATTATTGTTATTTCCACGACGACAACAACACCACGCGCCCGAGCCACTATCAACATATCCGTTCCGTCTCACACCGTAGTGCTCCGTACTCATATCTCGTACTCTATCCTAGAATAAACCCTCCACCAAATCCCACCGTCATCCTCGTCATTCCTACATCTCAATCAAATTCCTCCGAACGATCCCACTTTCGTCCTCGTCATTTCTACGTCTCTACCACCCTTTCCGATCGATCACGATCACTCCCATTTCACACAAAGCACCGTCCGCCTCTTTGGATCGATGATTTGAGGGATGTTTCTCGGCAATAGGGGTCGCCCGAGGAGGGGCTCGAATCCTCGACCACAAGATTAAGAGTCTTGCGCTCTACCGACTGAGCTACCCGGGCAGACGAAAAAGTGTTCCGGATCGCCGTCCACGTCCCCCGTCGCTCCGGCCTTGCGTCGCTGAACGCGGTAGGGGTTAGGTGCCTTCGACGGGGGAGGATTTTTGTATTCGGAGTGGCGCAGTGGAAGCGTGGTGGGCCCATAACCCACAGGTCCCAGGATCGAAACCTGGCTCCGAAAGGCGTGCGACTCGTGTCGATGGTCGAAAGAAAGGGTCGTAGCGGAAATTCCGCACCCTTTTTTGCGTGGGGGTTGTAGCTCAGATGGTAGAGCGCTCGCTTTGCATGCGAGAGGCACGGGGATCGATGCCCCGCAGCTCCAGCCAATTTCGTTCTGAGTGAGGTACGGGCCCCCGAATTATGACCGCGACGGAGTATCAGGGTTGCGAGCGGGAGGTGCGGGGATCGATGCCGTGCACCTCCGGCCGATTTTGTTTTGAGTGAGGCACGGGCCCCTTGAATTATCACCGCGACGGAGTATCTGGGTTGCGAGCAGGAGGTGCGGGGATCGATGCCGTGCACCTCCGGGCGATTCTGTTTTGAGTGAGGTACGGGCCCCCGAATTATTACCGCGACGGAGTATCAGGGTTGCGAGCGGGAGGTGCAGGGATCGAGGCCCCGCACCTCCGGGCGATTTTGGCGTGGGAGGGCCCAAAACATGTCCTTCTTGTGACCGGGGTCGGTGCGTCGGTGTCGGGAGGCGCGGGTCGGGTGCTCGAGCCTTCGGGGGGGAGCGTTCTTTCGTGCTCCGGGTGGCCGACGATGGGGGTAGATGGGCGTGACGGCGCGATTAATTTTAAGGTAATGAGTGCATTATAAAATTTATTTAGGGGTGCAGGGGGGGGGGCGCGTGACGGCGCGCTTTCTGTAAAGGTATACCGTGGAAAAAATTTTGTATGTAGGGGGGGGGGGGCGCGCGGAAATCGTACGACGCGGACTCGACGAGGGGTCGGACGCGGGCCAAAAAATCTCCAAATCCCCCGAGCACGGCCGAAATGGGCCTGTTTTCGCCCGTTTTCCGGGAAGCCACACTTTATTTAAGCCGGAATGCGCTCCCGAACTCGCGACGGGCCCCTTGAACGCGCCCCCCGTGCATCTTGTGCGCGGACCTTGTGGCCAAATGGATAAGGCGTCGGTCTACGAAACCGAAGATTGCAGGCTCGACCCCTGCCAAGGTCGACGGACGTCGGGTTTCGGACAGCTTCTCCGTCCCGCGACGCGCTCATGTAACGGCCCGCCCGCTTCGGAAACGTGCGCCTCCGTCGTAGTCTAGGTGGTTAGGACATGTGGCTCTCACCCACAAGACCCGGGTTCGAGTCCCGGCGACGGAATCGTCCACGCCCTTTTCGCCCCCGTGGAGGCGCCTCCTCCGGGCGTTTCGCGACCAGGAGGGCGAGGGAGGCGGAGGGAGCGTGAGCAACGGTGGCCGAGTGGTCAAGGCGTGTGCCTGCTAAGTACATGGGTTATCCCGCGTGAGTTCGAATCTCACCCGTTGCGACGATACTGCTTGTCGTTTTGTGGCCTGGCCGTCACATCTTCCGGCGACCTCGTTCCGTAGCGATGGGACTTGTCTGTAGCCTCCGGCGACCTCGTTCCGTAACGACAGGACCTCCCCGTAGCTTGCGGCGACCCCTCCCCGTAACGATGTGACTTGTCCGTAGCCTCCGGCAACCTCGTTCCGTAGCGATGGGACTTCTCCGTAGCTTGCGGCGACCTCGTTCCGTAGCGATGGGACTTCTCCGTAGCTTGCGGCGACCTCGTTCCGTAGCGATGGGACTTCTCCGTAGCTTGCGGCGACCTCGTTCCGTAGCGATGGGACTTCTCCGTAGCTTGCGGCGACCCCTCCCCGTAACGACAGGACCTCCCCGTAGCCTCCGGCGACCTCGTTCCGTAACGATGGGACCTCCCCGTAGTTTCCGGCGACCTCGTTCCGTGGCGATGGGACTTCCCCGTAGTTCCCGACGACCTCGTTCCGTAGCGATGGGACTTCTCCGTACTTTCCGACGACCTCGTTCCATGACGATGGGACCTCTCCGTAGCCTCCGACGACCTCGTTCCGTAGCGATGGGACTTGTCCGTGGCGATGGGACCTCCCCGTAGTTTCCGGCGACCTCGTTCCGTGACGATGGGACCTCTCCGTAGCCTCCGACGACCTCGTTCCGTGACGATGGGACCTCCCCGTAGTTTCCGGCGACCTCGTTCCGTGGCGATGGGACCTCTCCGTAGTTTCCGGCGACCTCGTTCCGTGACGATGAGACTTCTCCGGAGGTTCCCACGCAAAACGGGTCGCTCCCTGCAAGGATCGAACTTGCGACCTTGCGGTTAACAGCCGCACGCTCTAACCAGCTGAGCTAAGGAAGCACGTTCATCCGTCGTCGGAAGGGGGCACCGTACGCACGGACGACGACGCGACGGCCCGCCGGGTCGCACGGAGGGGTGCGCGAGGCCGAAACGAGCGGGGTGCTCGTGGTGTAGTCGGTTATCACGTCAGTCTCACACACTGAAGGCCCCCGGTTCGAGCCCGGGCGAGCACACTCAGTCGCTATAAGATTGCCTTGGGCCCAATCGAATGACACCGCCAGCGGTGGGGACTTTTTGTCGAGGTAAGTAATGCGTTTGGGTGTAAGTATTGGTTCCGTGAAGTACCGTGACTTTCCCTGCCTCGATTCCATCAGCATTGCCCGTGCACGCCCCTGATTTTCTCCCTCCCTCGACGGATGGACAACTCTCTCACGCCCCCTTCCTTCATCGCTCTCATCACGTTCCGTTCCACCGGCTCGCGGCCCATCAAAGTGAAGGGTCCATCCAAAGGGGACAACCAGGTTCGAACTGGTGGCCTATCGATCTGCAGTCGATTGCTCTACCACTGAGCTATATCCCCACGCTCACGACATTCCGATTCCGGGGCCGGCTCTTGTCCGCAAGTGCCTCTCCGCACGCACGACCATGGCGCGCACGAACGAATCGACAATCGTTTCGGCCTAGTGGCTCAATGGTAGAGCATCCGACTCCAGATCGGAAGGTTGCGCGTTCGATTCGCGTCTGGGTCATGGCACGTGTTTGCTTGCCTGCCTGCCCGTAACGTTTTCGTAATTTTTCTTAAGTACTGTTTGTCCTCAAGTACTGGGGGTGGGTTGAGTACTAGGTGCAAGTTATGTACTGGGAGCGACTTCAGTACTCGGGGTGAGGTTATGTATCGGTCAAGGGTTATGCACCAGATGATGCGATCGGTTATGTGTTTTCGATATGTTTTTTTTTTGTCGAGGGAATGAGCGTCGATCTCTCACCGTCTTTGTGCCCGCTCCCTTTGATGTTGGTGAAATGAGCGTGGTCGTGTGTGTGTGCTCGGTTAGAAGTTTGGTTAGACACGGTGGAGGGTTAGGCGAATCGATAATGTTACGGTGTTAGAGCGCTACGGATATGGTCGGGACGGGCGATGGTTACGATTCGCTGGGACGAGAACTCGAGACGTTGAACGGAGCATGCAATTGAGCTCTGTTTTGCTGAATGTTGGACCGCTTGCCTCGGATACGAACGTACATTCTGCCCTCCGCCTTCCATCACGTCCCATCAAGTCCCATCGGGCGAAAAGTTGCCGCTGCCGGGTTTCCTGGGACATCCCTGATCCCGGTACTAATCGGCCCCAACCGTGCTTAATTGGCGAGGTCGGAAGGGATCGCATGTGTTCACGGTGGTATGACGGCAACACGACCTCCTCACGCCCTCCCGCGCCAGGTTCCCTTCGAGCTCGCGTCGCACCCACGCGCACTCATCTCACCCCATCCCGGTCGCCTCCCGTCGTCACCCGGCCGAGTAGCTCAGTTGGTTAGAGCGTCGTGCTAATAACGCGAATGTCGAGGGTTCGATCCCCTTCTTGGCCAGCAGGGGGACTCCTGTTTGTGTTTACGGACGTGAGAAACCTCGTGCACGGAGTCGCAAAGTCCGGGGACTGCTGGGATGCAAGCGACCGGGGTGAGACGAAGGTGACGTCACCCGAGGCAGGGATCGAACCTGCGGCCTATCGCTTAGGAAACGATCGCTCTATCCACTGAGCTACACGGGCATCTTGGAATAGGGATGCAAAAGATCGACAAAACATCGACGCTTCGGGTGATACGTTCATTTTGTAGTACGAGCGTTGTAGTACGGGTTAGTACGGGTTCCAGGGTGTGACTTCGGAGACGACTCTCGTAAAATTTAATTCTCGTGTCTTTGTGTCTCAACCACCCTGTGTTCGAGTTGTGTGTGATAAAACCTGATGTCGGGGGGGCATCGAGGGGCTCATATGAAAGCTTTTGATCGTGAGCGTTGATGGTACAGTGGTAGCATACTACCCTGCCACGGTAGAGACCCGGGTTCGATTCCCGGTCAACGCACCACATCATGTGATGACCCACATGATTCTTTCATCTTCGGTCAATAATTTTTGTTGTGAACTGGCTCCCGCCCCGGGAAGAGAGAGACAGAGTTATACCCCAAAGGGAAAGCGACAAGAACGTCCCTGAAGTGCAGCAAGATGCGCTTCTCCATGCCCCTCGTCTCTATTGATTCCGCAGCGTCCAATCCCCATCCCCGACACAAGCAGGCTGCCACAACGTTCCCGTCCCTCATCAGAACAGCATCAAACTACCAGTTCAGAACGAGAGGATAGCCCGCTCGAGCAGTCAGCACCTAACCCGGATCTTTCGGGAGCTGGAAGTGCATCGTGTCGCTGCCCTGCTCGTCGAATGATCGTTTTGCTGTCCGATCAGAAGGGGATTTGGCATAATTATCGCCGTTGCCGGGAATTGAACCCGGGTCTCCTGCGTGACAGGCAGGAATACTGACCACTATACTACAACGACTCCATCACGCCCAAAAGTCGAAACGGGGAACCATGTTGGGCCACGTCTCCTACGGCTGGGTCGCATTGTCACCCGAGGGACAACGTTTGTGGAGGGCAATTTGGGCGATCGAGACATGTGCGACTTTAGCTCAGTTGGGAGAGCGTCAGACTGAAGATCTGAAGGTCTCGTGTTCGATCCACGAAAGTCGCACTCGACTATGTTGGTCAAATATTCTGACCCCGTTTCTATGCTTTTTTTTCTCTTCCGGACCAGCCGGACGAACGTGACGCTCGGGGAAGAACGGTATATCCGCAAGGAGGAACTTTTCGAATGAAGGGCGCTATAGTGTAGTGGTTATCACATTGGACTCTGAATCCAATGACCCGAGTTCGAATCTCGGTAGTGCCTCCCAGTTATCCATGTGTGGTGGGTTTTTCACGTGGCGGGGTGGGGGAACGTCTTCCTTCTTGAAGGTTTCGGAGAAAAAAACCGAATTCCGCAAAAGACCCGACCAAATTCGTCCTCCAGAGACGATGAAAGACGCAACCACGCCGAAAAAATCGTGATGGGGATGTAGCTCAAATGGCAGAGCGCTCGCTTAGCATGCGAGAGGTACGGGGATCGATACCCCGCATCTCCACTCATCTATTGAAAATCGTTGCCAAAATTGTTCTTTGAAGTGTGCTTGTTGCCGGAGATGGGCCGTCACTTTGAACACCAAACCAAACCGGACATGTTCGACAAGTTAGACCGGTCTGGACGGGTTCGACAGGACGGAATATGCCTAGTCCGGTTCGGTTTGTCGAACCTGTCAGGCATCTTGTCTAAGAAACTGTCTAGAATTAGTGTGGAACCTGTTTGGACCGATGAATCTGTGTAGACCGATTTTTTTCTTCTCTCAACGGACCGGACCGATCCAAATCTGTCCGGTCTGGTCTCGTTATGTTGAACCGGTAAACCAGCAATCCGGTTGCTAGCCCGTCTCAGCTAGTTAGGAAACTTTAGGAAGTAACGAAACTCACGCGTTAATTCAGGTTGGTTAGGAAACTTTAGGAAGGAACGAAACTTAAGCGTATCGATTTAGGCTAGTGAAGAAAGTTACGAAACTTAAGCGTCTCGATTTGGGTTGGTTAGAGAACTTTGGAAAATAACGAAACTTAAGCGTTTCGATCTAGGCTAGTCAAGAAAGTTACGAAACTTAAGCCATCCGATACAGGTTAGTTGGGAAACTTTAGAAAGTAACGAAACTTAAGCGTCTCGATTTGGGTTGGTTAGAGAACTTTGGAAAATAACGAAACTTAAGCGTTTCGATCTAGGCTAGTCAAGAAAGTTACGAAACTTAAGCCATCCGATATAGGTTAGTTGGGAAACTTTAGAAAGTAACGAAACTTAAGCGTCTCGATTTGGGTTGGTTAGAGAACTTTGGAAAATAACGAAACTTAAGCGTTCCGACTCAAGTTTGTGGTGACACCATTTCAACTTGAGCAATAACAAACCCGTCACGAGCGAGTGGTGTTCGCGGGGAGAATCGAACTCCCGTTTCTTGAGCCACAATCAAGTGTCCTGACCACTAGACGACGCGAACTCACGATTGAGAAGGGTGTTGTCGACGTTTCATGCTTGCTCACACACCCAACCTCGTCAAGCACGAACAAATGTCCCATCGAAGATATCTTGAGCGAAGCTCCTTTAGCTCAGTTGGTTAGAGCACCCGTTTAGTAAGCGGGAGGTCCTGAGTTCAACTCTCAGAGGGAGCAATAATTGTTTCGTGAGGTAATTTATGGGGAATGTATTAAGTAGGAACGCGGTAATCAATTGATCGACCCCGACGATAGCTCAGTTGGCAGAGCGGAGGACTGTAATAGAGTTCAGATATCCTTAGGTCGCCGGTTCGATTCCGGCTCGTCGGACGAAGCTGTTCCCGCTCGGATAAATCTGATCCAAATTGCCTCAAAATACGTAACTTGGGCCAAGAAATCGTGTGCACTCGTGGCGCAATGGATAGCGTATCAGACTTCGGATCTGAGGGTTGCGAGTTCGAGTCTCGTCGGGTGCAGTATAGCTCTCAATATATATGAGAATATATTGAATATGTTGTAAAATATATATTTTGGACCAACAAAAGGTTTGGAAGAAAAGACTTGAGACTCAGTACTTAAGAGTTTTGCGCTTTGTAAAATTCAGGGATTCGGGGATTCCAAAAGCTTTAGGGTTTTCAGGTTTTTAGTTTTTTTTAGTTTTCTTAGGTTTTTTAGTTTTCTTAGGTTTTTTAGGTTTTTTAGGGTTTAGGGTCTAGGGTTTAGGGTTTAGGGTTTAGGGTTTAGGGTTTAGGGTTTAGGGTTTAGGGTTTAGGGTTTATAGGGTTTAGGGTTTAGGGTTTAGGGTTTAGGGTTTAGGGTTTAGGGTTTAGGGTTTAGGGTTTAGGGTTTAGGGTTTAGGGTTTAGGGTTTAGGGTTTAGGGTTTAGGGTTTAGGGGTTTAGGGGTTAGGGTTTAGGGTTTAGGGTTTAGGGGTTTAGGGGTTAGGGGTTTAGGGTTTAGGGGTTTAGGGCTTAGGGGTTTAGGGTTTAGGGTTTAGGGTTTAGGGGTTTAGGGTTTAGGGGTTGGGCGCTAGAACCGTGGAGTCAGGTGTTTAGACTTTGGCGCTTAGAGTTAGGACGTGGGAGTCCGGAAAGTTAGCCGTTGAGAATTAGGACTTGGGACCTAGGACCTTGAACTTAGAAAAGTTAGGCGATAGAAGTTAAGACTTAGGAATGTTCAACGTTTGGAGTAAGGACTTCGGACTTTGGACGTTCGAAAGTTTGGTAGTGTCACTTAGGACTTAGGACTTAGGCCTGTAGACTAAGGACTTTGGAGATAGGCCCTAGGAGCTAGGAAAGCTAGGAAAGTCAGGCGTTTAGACTTCGGACTGACGACTTCGGAATGTTAGGCGTTTGGAGTTAGGACTTTGGACTTTAGTCTTTGGAACGTTTGGAGTTGGGCCTTCAGACTTGGGGAAGTTACGAGTTGGGGCGTTAGACTTAGGAAGCTTAGGAGTTGGGACATTGGAGTTCGGAAAGATAGGAGTCAAGGCAGGATCTAGGGAAAGCGGGTGATTAAAAACTCGAGAGGGATGTTGGTCTAGTGGTATGATTCTCGCTTAGGGTGCGAGAGGCCCCGGGTTCAATTCCCGGACATCCCCTCACACTTTGTGGGCGATCTCGTGTGTGCCTTGCACGAGCTCGGCAACGTGCATGGCCTCCCGTTAACGAGGAAAGAACGAGATGGGATGTTGGTCTCGTGGTATGATTCTCGCTTTGGGTGCGAGAGGCCCCGGGTTCGATTCCCGGACATCCCCCTTGTGTCTGTTGGGATGGATCCGCAACGAATTTCCTGCTTCCCATCAAGAGTCGAGATTCAAGAGTACGCGCCTGCTATGCTTTTTCCTTCCTTTCCTTTTTTTCTTGCCTCTGTGCGCATCTCCCGATGGAATCATGTTCGTTCCATCATGTTTACGTTCTCTGGGAAAACAACGTTCTGAGATGAGACGGTAGTCCGGAGCATCCACGGATATGGGCGTCAGCGCCCGCCTCAGATCGAGAGCTTTCTGTGTGAGCACAGGTGCCCGAGTGGTCTAAGGGGTTAGACTCAAGTTCTAATGGACGTCAGTCCGCGTGGGTTCAAATCCCACCCTGTGCAACAGATTTTTTGGGGGCCTTGGCACAATCGGTGACGGATGTGCTCAATCGACTTTCCTTCCGTAACGTGGCGTTGTTAGTCCAACGGTTAGGATACTTGCCTTCCAAGCAAGGGACCCGGGTTCGACTCCCGGACAACGCAGATGTGAGTTATATCGTTCGAATGTTTTACGTCATGCAACAGGTCCGAGCGTGTCGCATTTTCGGCGAAACCACGTCGCTCCTCGGCTGGTGTTCCGATTGACTCGCTCTTGGTGTCTAAAGACGCGTCCCGACGAGATCTATCCATAGGTTTTGATCGGGAGTCAATCGGAGGTCTGGTTGGGGAGTTATGGCCGGTACCGTTTCACGAGAGTCTACGTAAGCGCGATTTTCGGCGAAACGAGGTCGCTCCTCGGCTAGGGCTCCGATTGAGGCGCCCTTGGTGTCAAAAGGAGCGCCTCGACGAGATCTTACCATAGGTTTTGATCGGAGGTCAATCGGAGGTCTCGTTGAAGAGTTACGGCCGATACCGTTTCACGAGAGTCTACGTAAGCGCGGTTTTCGGCGAAACGAGGTCGCTCCTCGGCTAGGGCTCCGATTGAGACGCCCTTGGTGCCAAAAGGAGCGCCTCGACGAGATCTAGCCATAGGTTTTGATCGGAGGTTGATCGGAGGTCTCGTTGAAGAGTTATGACCGATACCGTTTCGGGTGCTAACCGTGAAGCGTGCGCGTGTCGCATTTTCGGCGAAACGATGTCGCTCCTCGGCTAGGGCTCCGATTGAGGCGCCCTTGGTGCCAAAAGACGCGTGTCGATGAGATCTAGCCATGGGTTTTGATCGGAGATCAATCAGAGTTCTGGTTGAAGAGTTACGGCCGATACCGTTTCACGAGAGTTTACGTAAGCGCGATTTTCGGCGAAACGATGTCGCTCCTCGGCTAAGGCTCCGATTGAGGCGCCCTTGGTGCCAAAAAAAGCGCCTCGACGAGATCTAGCCATAGGTTTTGATCGGAGGTCAATCGGAGGTCTCGTTGAAGAGTTATGGCCGATACCGTTTCGGGTGCTAACCGTGAAGCGCGCGCGTGTCGCATTTTCGGCGAAACGATGTCGCTCCTCGGCTAGGGCTCCGATTGAGGCGCCCTTGGTGTCTAAAGACGCGTCTCGACGAGATCTAGCCATGGGTTTTGATCGGAGATCAATCGGAGGTCTGGTTTAAGAGTTACGGCCGATACCGTTTCACGAGAGCCTACGTAAGCGCGATTTTCGGCGAAACGATGTCGCTCCTCGGCTAGGCCTCCGATTGACTCGCTTTTGGTGCCTGAAGACGCGGCTCGATGAGAGCTAGCCATGAGTTTTGATCGCGAGTCAATCGGAGCTCTGGTTGGGGAGTTATGGCCGATACCGTTTCGGGTGGTGACCGGGAATCGCGCGCGAGGCGCATTTTCGACGAAACGAGGTCGCTCCTCGGGTAGTGCTCCGATTGAGGCGCCCTTGGTGTCATAAGACGCGTCTCAACGAGACCAAGCCACAGAAAGTCGTTGCGAGTCAATCGGAGAAGTGGTTGGGGAGCTATGGACAAAAACGTTTGGGGCGCTCTCGCTCCGAGCTCAAGGCGCCCCCATAACTACACCGAAAAGTCATCGTCATCTGAAAGGCGGGATCCTGAGTTCGGCTTGTCGTTGCAAAAATACGTAGGGGGTGTAGCTCAAATGGCAGAGCGCTCGATTCGCATTCGAGAGGCACGGGGATCGATACCCCGCTCCTCCAGCCCAGCTTATTTGTTGCCTTGGTCAAGAGCCGTTGCTCGTTGGCGGAGTGTGAAAATGCTGTCGTGCAACGGATCCGTTGTATGTGAGGGGTGAGTGAAGGCCAACGGCTTGAGACGAAAACCAATTTAATAAGAACAACAAAAACCTTTCCCGATTATCGAGGTTCCATTGGGGTAGTTCTTTTCAAAATTTCTGGGAATTTTGGTCGGAAGAGGGTATAGGATCGCCCAATTGGTGTTTGGGGAAATTTCGACGTGGAGAGTATATCAACAACTTTGAGAGAGTCTGAGAGAGTTTGGTTAATCTAGGTACTGATACTGAAGGATGAATTCTTTGATTGGAGTAATTGTGTGGAACAATGGTTGCGATAGGGGGGAGTGGCCCCTCAGGAAAAAATATGTAATTATTGTTATTTCCACGACGACAACAACACCACGCGCCCGAGCCACTATCAACATATCCGTTCCGTCTCACACCGTAGTGCTCCGTACTCATATCTCGTACTCTATCCTAGAATAAACCCTCCACCAAATCCCACCGTCATCCTCGTCATTCCTACATCTCAATCAAATTCCTCCGAACGATCCCACTTTCGTCCTCGTCATTTCTACGTCTCTACCACCCTTTCCGATCGATCACGATCACTCCCATTTGACACAAAGCACCGTCCGCCTCTTTGGATCGATGATTTGAGGGATGTTTCTCGGCAATAGGGGTCGCCCGAGGAGGGGCTCGAACCCTCGACCACAAGATTAAGAGTCTTGCGCTCTACCGACTGAGCTACCCGGGCAGACGAAAAAGTGTTCCGGATCGCCGTCCACGTCCCCCGTCGCTCCGGCCTTGCGTCGCTGAACGCGGTAGGGGTTAGGTGCCTTCGACGGGGGAGGATTTTTGTATTCGGAGTGGCGCAGTGGAAGCGTGGTGGGCCCATAACCCACAGGTCCCAGGATCGAAACCTGGCTCCGAAAGGCGTGCGACTCGTGTCGATGGTCGAAAGAAAGGGTCGTAGCGGAAATTCCGCACCCTTTTTTGCGTGGGGGTTGTAGCTCAGATGGTAGAGCGCTCGCTTTGCATGCGAGAGGCACGGGGATCGATGCCCCGCAGCTCCAGCCAATTTCGTTCTGAGTGAGGTACGGGCCCCCGAATTATGACCGCGACGGAGTATCAGGGTTGCGAGCGGGAGGTGCGGGGATCGATGCCGTGCACCTCCGGCCGATTTTGTTTTGAGTGAGGCACGGGCCCCTTGAATTATCACCGCGACGGAGTATCTGGGTTGCGAGCAGGAGGTGCGGGGATCGATGCCGTGCACCTCCGGGCGATTCTGTTTTGAGTGAGGTACGGGCCCCCGAATTATTACCGCGACGGAGTATCAGGGTTGCGAGCGGGAGGTGCAGGGATCGAGGCCCCGCACCTCCGGGCGATTTTGGCGTGGGAGGGCCCAAAACATGTCCTTCTTGTGACCGGGGTCGGTGCGTCGGTGTCGGGAGGCGCGGGTCGGGTGCTCGAGCCTTCGGGGGGGAGCGTTCTTTCGTGCTCCGGGTGGCCGACGATGGGGGTAGATGGGCGTGACGGCGCGATTAATTTTAAGGTAATGAGTGCATTATAAAATTTATTTAGGGGTGCAGGGGGGGGGGCGCGTGACGGCGCGCTTTCTGTAAAGGTATACCGTGGAAAAAATTTTGTATGTAGGGGGGGGGGGGCGCGCGGAAATCGTACGACGCGGACTCGACGAGGGGTCGGACGCGGGCCAAAAAATCTCCAAATCCCCCGAGCACGGCCGAAATGGGCCTGTTTTCGCCCGTTTTCCGGGAAGCCACACTTTATTTAAGCCGGAATGCGCTCCCGAACTCGCGACGGGCCCCTTGAACGCGCCCCCCGTGCATCTTGTGCGCGGACCTTGTGGCCAAATGGATAAGGCGTCGGTCTACGAAACCGAAGATTGCAGGCTCGACCCCTGCCAAGGTCGACGGACGTCGGGTTTCGGACAGCTTCTCCGTCCCGCGACGCGCTCATGTAACGGCCCGCCCGCTTCGGAAACGTGCGCCTCCGTCGTAGTCTAGGTGGTTAGGACATGTGGCTCTCACCCACAAGACCCGGGTTCGAGTCCCGGCGACGGAATCGTCCACGCCCTTTTCGCCCCCGTGGAGGCGCCTCCTCCGGGCGTTTCGCGACCAGGAGGGCGAGGGAGGCGGAGGGAGCGTGAGCAACGGTGGCCGAGTGGTCAAGGCGTGTGCCTGCTAAGTACATGGGTTATCCCGCGTGAGTTCGAATCTCACCCGTTGCGACGATACTGCTTGTCGTTTTGTGGCCTGGCCGTCACATCTTCCGGCGACCTCGTTCCGTAGCGATGGGACTTGTCTGTAGCCTCCGGCGACCTCGTTCCGTAACGACAGGACCTCCCCGTAGCTTGCGGCGACCCCTCCCCGTAACGATGTGACTTGTCCGTAGCCTCCGGCAACCTCGTTCCGTAGCGATGGGACTTCTCCGTAGCTTGCGGCGACCTCGTTCCGTAGCGATGGGACTTCTCCGTAGCTTGCGGCGACCTCGTTCCGTAGCGATGGGACTTCTCCGTAGCTTGCGGCGACCTCGTTCCGTAGCGATGGGACTTCTCCGTAGCTTGCGGCGACCCCTCCCCGTAACGACAGGACCTCCCCGTAGCCTCCGGCGACCTCGTTCCGTAACGATGGGACCTCCCCGTAGTTTCCGGCGACCTCGTTCCGTGGCGATGGGACTTCCCCGTAGTTCCCGACGACCTCGTTCCGTAGCGATGGGACTTCTCCGTACTTTCCGACGACCTCGTTCCATGACGATGGGACCTCTCCGTAGCCTCCGACGACCTCGTTCCGTAGCGATGGGACTTGTCCGTGGCGATGGGACCTCCCCGTAGTTTCCGGCGACCTCGTTCCGTGACGATGGGACCTCTCCGTAGCCTCCGACGACCTCGTTCCGTGACGATGGGACCTCCCCGTAGTTTCCGGCGACCTCGTTCCGTGGCGATGGGACCTCTCCGTAGTTTCCGGCGACCTCGTTCCGTGACGATGAGACTTCTCCGGAGGTTCCCACGCAAAACGGGTCGCTCCCTGCAAGGATCGAACTTGCGACCTTGCGGTTAACAGCCGCACGCTCTAACCAGCTGAGCTAAGGAAGCACGTTCGTCCGTCGTCGGAAGGGGGCACCGTACGCACGGACGACGACGCGACGGCCCGCCGGGTCGCACGGAGGGGTGCGCGAGGCCGAAACGAGCGGGGTGCTCGTGGTGTAGTCGGTTATCACGTCAGTCTCACACACTGAAGGCCCCCGGTTCGAGCCCGGGCGAGCACACTCAGTCGCTATAAGATTGCCTTGGGCCCAATCGAATGACACCGCCAGCGGTGGGGACTTTTTGTCGAGGTAAGTAATGCGTTTGGGTGTAAGTATTGGTTCCGTGAAGTACCGTGACTTTCCCTGCCTCGATTCCATCAGCATTGCCCGTGCACGCCCCTGATTTTCTCCCTCCCTCGACGGATGGACAACTCTCTCACGCCCCCTTCCTTCATCGCTCTCATCACGTTCCGTTCCACCGGCTCGCGGCCCATCAAAGTGAAGGGTCCATCCAAAGGGGACAACCAGGTTCGAACTGGTGGCCTATCGATCTGCAGTCGATTGCTCTACCACTGAGCTATATCCCCACGCTCACGACATTCCGATTCCGGGGCCGGCTCTTGTCCGCAAGTGCCTCTCCGCACGCACGACCATGGCGCGCACGAACGAATCGACAATCGTTTCGGCCTAGTGGCTCAATGGTAGAGCATCCGACTCCAGATCGGAAGGTTGCGCGTTCGATTCGCGTCTGGGTCATGGCACGTGTTTGCTTGCCTGCCTGCCCGTAACGTTTTCGTAATTTTTCTTAAGTACTGTTTGTCCTCAAGTACTGGGGGTGGGTTGAGTACTAGGTGCAAGTTATGTACTGGGAGCGACTTCAGTACTCGGGGTGAGGTTATGTATCGGTCAAGGGTTATGCACCAGATGATGCGATCGGTTATGTGTTTTCGATATGTTTTTTTTTTGTCGAGGGAATGAGCGTCGATCTCTCACCGTCTTTGTGCCCGCTCCCTTTGATGTTGGTGAAATGAGCGTGGTCGTGTGTGTGTGCTCGGTTAGAAGTTTGGTTAGACACGGTGGAGGGTTAGGCGAATCGATAATGTTACGGTGTTAGAGCGCTACGGATATGGTCGGGACGGGCGATGGTTACGATTCGCTGGGACGAGAACTCGAGACGTTGAACGGAGCATGCAATTGAGCTCTGTTTTGCTGAATGTTGGACCGCTTGCCTCGGATACGAACGTACATTCTGCCCTCCGCCTTCCATCACGTCCCATCAAGTCCCATCGGGCGAAAAGTTGCCGCTGCCGGGTTTCCTGGGACATCCCTGATCCCGGTACTAATCGGCCCCAACCGTGCTTAATTGGCGAGGTCGGAAGGGATCGCATGTGTTCACGGTGGTATGACGGCAACACGACCTCCTCACGCCCTCCCGCGCCAGGTTCCCTTCGAGCTCGCGTCGCACCCACGCGCACTCATCTCACCCCATCCCGGTCGCCTCCCGTCGTCACCCGGCCGAGTAGCTCAGTTGGTTAGAGCGTCGTGCTAATAACGCGAATGTCGAGGGTTCGATCCCCTTCTTGGCCAGCAGGGGGACTCCTGTTTGTGTTTACGGACGTGAGAAACCTCGTGCACGGAGTCGCAAAGTCCGGGGACTGCTGGGATGCAAGCGACCGGGGTGAGACGAAGGTGACGTCACCCGAGGCAGGGATCGAACCTGCGGCCTATCGCTTAGGAAACGATCGCTCTATCCACTGAGCTACACGGGCATCTTGGAATAGGGATGCAAAAGATCGACAAAACATCGACGCTTCGGGTGATACGTTCATTTTGTAGTACGAGCGTTGTAGTACGGGTTAGTACGGGTTCCAGGGTGTGACTTCGGAGACGACTCTCGTAAAATTTAATTCTCGTGTCTTTGTGTCTCAACCACCCTGTGTTCGAGTTGTGTGTGATAAAACCTGATGTCGGGGGGGCATCGAGGGGCTCATATGAAAGCTTTTGATCGTGAGCGTTGATGGTACAGTGGTAGCATACTACCCTGCCACGGTAGAGACCCGGGTTCGATTCCCGGTCAACGCACCACATCATGTGATGACCCACATGATTCTTTCATCTTCGGTCAATAATTTTTGTTGTGAACTGGCTCCCGCCCCGGGAAGAGAGAGACAGAGTTATACCCCAAAGGGAAAGCGACAAGAACGTCCCTGAAGTGCAGCAAGATGCGCTTCTCCATGCCCCTCGTCTCTATTGATTCCGCAGCGTCCAATCCCCATCCCCGACACAAGCAGGCTGCCACAACGTTCCCGTCCCTCATCAGAACAGCATCAAACTACCAGTTCAGAACGAGAGGATAGCCCGCTCGAGCAGTCAGCACCTAACCCGGATCTTTCGGGAGCTGGAAGTGCATCGTGTCGCTGCCCTGCTCGTCGAATGATCGTTTTGCTGTCCGATCAGAAGGGGATTTGGCATAATTATCGCCGTTGCCGGGAATTGAACCCGGGTCTCCTGCGTGACAGGCAGGAATACTGACCACTATACTACAACGACTCCATCACGCCCAAAAGTCGAAACGGGGAACCATGTTGGGCCACGTCTCCTACGGCTGGGTCGCATTGTCACCCGAGGGACAACGTTTGTGGAGGGCAATTTGGGCGATCGAGACATGTGCGACTTTAGCTCAGTTGGGAGAGCGTCAGACTGAAGATCTGAAGGTCTCGTGTTCGATCCACGAAAGTCGCACTCGACTATGTTGGTCAAATATTCTGACCCCGTTTCTATGCTTTTTTTTCTCTTCCGGACCAGCCGGACGAACGTGACGCTCGGGGAAGAACGGTATATCCGCAAGGAGGAACTTTTCGAATGAAGGGCGCTATAGTGTAGTGGTTATCACATTGGACTCTGAATCCAATGACCCGAGTTCGAATCTCGGTAGTGCCTCCCAGTTATCCATGTGTGGTGGGTTTTTCACGTGGCGGGGTGGGGGAACGTCTTCCTTCTTGAAGGTTTCGGAGAAAAAAACCGAATTCCGCAAAAGACCCGACCAAATTCGTCCTCCAGAGACGATGAAAGACGCAACCACGCCGAAAAAATCGTGATGGGGATGTAGCTCAAATGGCAGAGCGCTCGCTTAGCATGCGAGAGGTACGGGGATCGATACCCCGCATCTCCACTCATCTATTGAAAATCGTTGCCAAAATTGTTCTTTGAAGTGTGCTTGTTGCCGGAGATGGGCCGTCACTTTGAACACCAAACCAAACCGGACATGTTCGACAAGTTAGACCGGTCTGGACGGGTTCGACAGGACGGAATATGCCTAGTCCGGTTCGGTTTGTCGAACCTGTCAGGCATCTTGTCTAAGAAACTGTCTAGAATTAGTGTGGAACCTGTTTGGACCGATGAATCTGTGTAGACCGATTTTTTTCTTCTCTCAACGGACCGGACCGATCCAAATCTGTCCGGTCTGGTCTCGTTATGTTGAACCGGTAAACCAGCAATCCGGTTGCTAGCCCGTCTCAGCTAGTTAGGAAACTTTAGGAAGTAACGAAACTCACGCGTTAATTCAGGTTGGTTAGGAAACTTTAGGAAGGAACGAAACTTAAGCGTATCGATTTAGGCTAGTGAAGAAAGTTACGAAACTTAAGCGTCTCGATTTGGGTTGGTTAGAGAACTTTGGAAAATAACGAAACTTAAGCGTTTCGATCTAGGCTAGTCAAGAAAGTTACGAAACTTAAGCCATCCGATACAGGTTAGTTGGGAAACTTTAGAAAGTAACGAAACTTAAGCGTCTCGATTTGGGTTGGTTAGAGAACTTTGGAAAATAACGAAACTTAAGCGTTTCGATCTAGGCTAGTCAAGAAAGTTACGAAACTTAAGCCATCCGATATAGGTTAGTTGGGAAACTTTAGAAAGTAACGAAACTTAAGCGTCTCGATTTGGGTTGGTTAGAGAACTTTGGAAAATAACGAAACTTAAGCGTTCCGACTCAAGTTTGTGGTGACACCATTTCAACTTGAGCAATAACAAACCCGTCACGAGCGAGTGGTGTTCGCGGGGAGAATCGAACTCCCGTTTCTTGAGCCACAATCAAGTGTCCTGACCACTAGACGACGCGAACTCACGATTGAGAAGGGTGTTGTCGACGTTTCATGCTTGCTCACACACCCAACCTCGTCAAGCACGAACAAATGTCCCATCGAAGATATCTTGAGCGAAGCTCCTTTAGCTCAGTTGGTTAGAGCACCCGTTTAGTAAGCGGGAGGTCCTGAGTTCAACTCTCAGAGGGAGCAATAATTGTTTCGTGAGGTAATTTATGGGGAATGTATTAAGTAGGAACGCGGTAATCAATTGATCGACCCCGACGATAGCTCAGTTGGCAGAGCGGAGGACTGTAATAGAGTTCAGATATCCTTAGGTCGCCGGTTCGATTCCGGCTCGTCGGACGAAGCTGTTCCCGCTCGGATAAATCTGATCCAAATTGCCTCAAAATACGTAACTTGGGCCAAGAAATCGTGTGCACTCGTGGCGCAATGGATAGCGTATCAGACTTCGGATCTGAGGGTTGCGAGTTCGAGTCTCGTCGGGTGCAGTATAGTTCTCAATATATATGAGAATATATTGAATATGTTGTAAAATATATATTTTGGACCAACAAAAGGTTTGGAAGAAAAGACTTGAGACTCAGTACTTAAGAGTTTTGCGCTTTGTAAAATTCAGGGATTCGGGGATTCCAAAAGCTTTAGGGTTTTCAGGTTTTTAGTTTTTTTTAGTTTTCTTAGGTTTTTTAGTTTTCTTAGGTTTTTTAGGTTTTTTAGGGTTTAGGGTCTAGGGTTTAGGGTTTAGGGTTTAGGGTTTAGGGTTTAGGGTTTAGGGTTTAGGGTTTAGGGTTTATAGGGTTTAGGGTTTAGGGTTTAGGGTTTAGGGTTTAGGGTTTAGGGTTTAGGGTTTAGGGTTTAGGGTTTAGGGTTTAGGGTTTAGGGTTTAGGGTTTAGGGTTTAGGGTTTAGGGGTTTAGGGGTTAGGGTTTAGGGTTTAGGGTTTAGGGGTTTAGGGGTTAGGGGTTTAGGGTTTAGGGGTTTAGGGCTTAGGGGTTTAGGGTTTAGGGTTTAGGGTTTAGGGGTTTAGGGTTTAGGGGTTGGGCGCTAGAACCGTGGAGTCAGGTGTTTAGACTTTGGCGCTTAGAGTTAGGACGTGGGAGTCCGGAAAGTTAGCCGTTGAGAATTAGGACTTGGGACCTAGGACCTTGAACTTAGAAAAGTTAGGCGATAGAAGTTAAGACTTAGGAATGTTCAACGTTTGGAGTAAGGACTTCGGACTTTGGACGTTCGAAAGTTTGGTAGTGTCACTTAGGACTTAGGACTTAGGCCTGTAGACTAAGGACTTTGGAGATAGGCCCTAGGAGCTAGGAAAGCTAGGAAAGTCAGGCGTTTAGACTTCGGACTGACGACTTCGGAATGTTAGGCGTTTGGAGTTAGGACTTTGGACTTTAGTCTTTGGAACGTTTGGAGTTGGGCCTTCAGACTTGGGGAAGTTACGAGTTGGGGCGTTAGACTTAGGAAGCTTAGGAGTTGGGACATTGGAGTTCGGAAAGATAGGAGTCAAGGCAGGATCTAGGGAAAGCGGGTGATTAAAAACTCGAGAGGGATGTTGGTCTAGTGGTATGATTCTCGCTTAGGGTGCGAGAGGCCCCGGGTTCAATTCCCGGACATCCCCTCACACTTTGTGGGCGATCTCGTGTGTGCCTTGCACGAGCTCGGCAACGTGCATGGCCTCCCGTTAACGAGGAAAGAACGAGATGGGATGTTGGTCTCGTGGTATGATTCTCGCTTTGGGTGCGAGAGGCCCCGGGTTCGATTCCCGGACATCCCCCTTGTGTCTGTTGGGATGGATCCGCAACGA
This sequence comes from Bryopsis sp. KO-2023, assembly GCA_030272585.1. NCBI lineage: Eukaryota > Viridiplantae > Chlorophyta > Ulvophyceae > Bryopsidales > Bryopsidaceae > Bryopsis > Bryopsis sp. KO-2023. The sequence continues at coordinate 6,931,191 of BSYQ01000005.1, forward strand.
ATTTCCTGCTTCCCATCAAGAGTCGAGATTCAAGAGTACGCGCCTGCTATGCTTTTTCCTTCCTTTCCTTTTTTTCTTGCCTCTGTGCGCATCTCCCGATGGAATCATGTTCGTTCCATCATGTTTACGTTCTCTGGGAAAACAACGTTCTGAGATGAGACGGTAGTCCGGAGCATCCACGGATATGGGCGTCAGCGCCCGCCTCAGATCGAGAGCTTTCTGTGTGAGCACAGGTGCCCGAGTGGTCTAAGGGGTTAGACTCAAGTTCTAATGGACGTCAGTCCGCGTGGGTTCAAATCCCACCCTGTGCAACAGATTTTTTGGGGGCCTTGGCACAATCGGTGACGGATGTGCTCAATCGACTTTCCTTCCGTAACGTGGCGTTGTTAGTCCAACGGTTAGGATACTTGCCTTCCAAGCAAGGGACCCGGGTTCGACTCCCGGACAACGCAGATGTGAGTTATATCGTTCGAATGTTTTACGTCATGCAACAGGTCCGAGCGTGTCGCATTTTCGGCGAAACCACGTCGCTCCTCGGCTGGTGTTCCGATTGACTCGCTCTTGGTGTCTAAAGACGCGTCCCGACGAGATCTATCCATAGGTTTTGATCGGGAGTCAATCGGAGGTCTGGTTGGGGAGTTATGGCCGGTACCGTTTCACGAGAGTCTACGTAAGCGCGATTTTCGGCGAAACGAGGTCGCTCCTCGGCTAGGGCTCCGATTGAGGCGCCCTTGGTGTCAAAAGGAGCGCCTCGACGAGATCTTACCATAGGTTTTGATCGGAGGTCAATCGGAGGTCTCGTTGAAGAGTTACGGCCGATACCGTTTCACGAGAGTCTACGTAAGCGCGGTTTTCGGCGAAACGAGGTCGCTCCTCGGCTAGGGCTCCGATTGAGACGCCCTTGGTGCCAAAAGGAGCGCCTCGACGAGATCTAGCCATAGGTTTTGATCGGAGGTTGATCGGAGGTCTCGTTGAAGAGTTATGACCGATACCGTTTCGGGTGCTAACCGTGAAGCGTGCGCGTGTCGCATTTTCGGCGAAACGATGTCGCTCCTCGGCTAGGGCTCCGATTGAGGCGCCCTTGGTGCCAAAAGACGCGTGTCGATGAGATCTAGCCATGGGTTTTGATCGGAGATCAATCAGAGTTCTGGTTGAAGAGTTACGGCCGATACCGTTTCACGAGAGTTTACGTAAGCGCGATTTTCGGCGAAACGATGTCGCTCCTCGGCTAAGGCTCCGATTGAGGCGCCCTTGGTGCCAAAAAAAGCGCCTCGACGAGATCTAGCCATAGGTTTTGATCGGAGGTCAATCGGAGGTCTCGTTGAAGAGTTATGGCCGATACCGTTTCGGGTGCTAACCGTGAAGCGCGCGCGTGTCGCATTTTCGGCGAAACGATGTCGCTCCTCGGCTAGGGCTCCGATTGAGGCGCCCTTGGTGTCTAAAGACGCGTCTCGACGAGATCTAGCCATGGGTTTTGATCGGAGATCAATCGGAGGTCTGGTTTAAGAGTTACGGCCGATACCGTTTCACGAGAGCCTACGTAAGCGCGATTTTCGGCGAAACGATGTCGCTCCTCGGCTAGGCCTCCGATTGACTCGCTTTTGGTGCCTGAAGACGCGGCTCGATGAGAGCTAGCCATGAGTTTTGATCGCGAGTCAATCGGAGCTCTGGTTGGGGAGTTATGGCCGATACCGTTTCGGGTGGTGACCGGGAATCGCGCGCGAGGCGCATTTTCGACGAAACGAGGTCGCTCCTCGGGTAGTGCTCCGATTGAGGCGCCCTTGGTGTCATAAGACGCGTCTCAACGAGACCAAGCCACAGAAAGTCGTTGCGAGTCAATCGGAGAAGTGGTTGGGGAGCTATGGACAAAAACGTTTGGGGCGCTCTCGCTCCGAGCTCAAGGCGCCCCCATAACTACACCGAAAAGTCATCGTCATCTGAAAGGCGGGATCCTGAGTTCGGCTTGTCGTTGCAAAAATACGTAGGGGGTGTAGCTCAAATGGCAGAGCGCTCGATTCGCATTCGAGAGGCACGGGGATCGATACCCCGCTCCTCCAGCCCAGCTTATTTGTTGCCTTGGTCAAGAGCCGTTGCTCGTTGGCGGAGTGTGAAAATGCTGTCGTGCAACGGATCCGTTGTATGTGAGGGGTGAGTGAAGGCCAACGGCTTGAGACGAAAACCAATTTAATAAGAACAACAAAAACCTTTCCCGATTATCGAGGTTCCATTGGGGTAGTTCTTTTCAAAATTTCTGGGAATTTTGGTCGGAAGAGGGTATAGGATCGCCCAATTGGTGTTTGGGGAAATTTCGACGTGGAGAGTATATCAACAACTTTGAGAGAGTCTGAGAGAGTTTGGTTAATCTAGGTACTGATACTGAAGGATGAATTCTTTGATTGGAGTAATTGTGTGGAACAATGGTTGCGATAGGGGGGAGTGGCCCCTCAGGAAAAAATATGTAATTATTGTTATTTCCACGACGACAACAACACCACGCGCCCGAGCCACTATCAACATATCCGTTCCGTCTCACACCGTAGTGCTCCGTACTCATATCTCGTACTCTATCCTAGAATAAACCCTCCACCAAATCCCACCGTCATCCTCGTCATTCCTACATCTCAATCAAATTCCTCCGAACGATCCCACTTTCGTCCTCGTCATTTCTACGTCTCTACCACCCTTTCCGATCGATCACGATCACTCCCATTTCACACAAAGCACCGTCCGCCTCTTTGGATCGATGATTTGAGGGATGTTTCTCGGCAATAGGGGTCGCCCGAGGAGGGGCTCGAATCCTCGACCACAAGATTAAGAGTCTTGCGCTCTACCGACTGAGCTACCCGGGCAGACGAAAAAGTGTTCCGGATCGCCGTCCACGTCCCCCGTCGCTCCGGCCTTGCGTCGCTGAACGCGGTAGGGGTTAGGTGCCTTCGACGGGGGAGGATTTTTGTATTCGGAGTGGCGCAGTGGAAGCGTGGTGGGCCCATAACCCACAGGTCCCAGGATCGAAACCTGGCTCCGAAAGGCGTGCGACTCGTGTCGATGGTCGAAAGAAAGGGTCGTAGCGGAAATTCCGCACCCTTTTTTGCGTGGGGGTTGTAGCTCAGATGGTAGAGCGCTCGCTTTGCATGCGAGAGGCACGGGGATCGATGCCCCGCAGCTCCAGCCAATTTCGTTCTGAGTGAGGTACGGGCCCCCGAATTATGACCGCGACGGAGTATCAGGGTTGCGAGCGGGAGGTGCGGGGATCGATGCCGTGCACCTCCGGCCGATTTTGTTTTGAGTGAGGCACGGGCCCCTTGAATTATCACCGCGACGGAGTATCTGGGTTGCGAGCAGGAGGTGCGGGGATCGATGCCGTGCACCTCCGGGCGATTCTGTTTTGAGTGAGGTACGGGCCCCCGAATTATTACCGCGACGGAGTATCAGGGTTGCGAGCGGGAGGTGCAGGGATCGAGGCCCCGCACCTCCGGGCGATTTTGGCGTGGGAGGGCCCAAAACATGTCCTTCTTGTGACCGGGGTCGGTGCGTCGGTGTCGGGAGGCGCGGGTCGGGTGCTCGAGCCTTCGGGGGGGAGCGTTCTTTCGTGCTCCGGGTGGCCGACGATGGGGGTAGATGGGCGTGACGGCGCGATTAATTTTAAGGTAATGAGTGCATTATAAAATTTATTTAGGGGTGCAGGGGGGGGGCGCGTGACGGCGCGCTTTCTGTAAAGGTATACCGTGGAAAAAATTTTGTATGTAGGGGGGGGGGGGCGCGCGGAAATCGTACGACGCGGACTCGACGAGGGGTCGGACGCGGGCCAAAAAATCTCCAAATCCCCCGAGCACGGCCGAAATGGGCCTGTTTTCGCCCGTTTTCCGGGAAGCCACACTTTATTTAAGCCGGAATGCGCTCCCGAACTCGCGACGGGCCCCTTGAACGCGCCCCCCGTGCATCTTGTGCGCGGACCTTGTGGCCAAATGGATAAGGCGTCGGTCTACGAAACCGAAGATTGCAGGCTCGACCCCTGCCAAGGTCGACGGACGTCGGGTTTCGGACAGCTTCTCCGTCCCGCGACGCGCTCATGTAACGGCCCGCCCGCTTCGGAAACGTGCGCCTCCGTCGTAGTCTAGGTGGTTAGGACATGTGGCTCTCACCCACAAGACCCGGGTTCGAGTCCCGGCGACGGAATCGTCCACGCCCTTTTCGCCCCCGTGGAGGCGCCTCCTCCGGGCGTTTCGCGACCAGGAGGGCGAGGGAGGCGGAGGGAGCGTGAGCAACGGTGGCCGAGTGGTCAAGGCGTGTGCCTGCTAAGTACATGGGTTATCCCGCGTGAGTTCGAATCTCACCCGTTGCGACGATACTGCTTGTCGTTTTGTGGCCTGGCCGTCACATCTTCCGGCGACCTCGTTCCGTAGCGATGGGACTTGTCTGTAGCCTCCGGCGACCTCGTTCCGTAACGACAGGACCTCCCCGTAGCTTGCGGCGACCCCTCCCCGTAACGATGTGACTTGTCCGTAGCCTCCGGCAACCTCGTTCCGTAGCGATGGGACTTCTCCGTAGCTTGCGGCGACCTCGTTCCGTAGCGATGGGACTTCTCCGTAGCTTGCGGCGACCTCGTTCCGTAGCGATGGGACTTCTCCGTAGCTTGCGGCGACCTCGTTCCGTAGCGATGGGACTTCTCCGTAGCTTGCGGCGACCCCTCCCCGTAACGACAGGACCTCCCCGTAGCCTCCGGCGACCTCGTTCCGTAACGATGGGACCTCCCCGTAGTTTCCGGCGACCTCGTTCCGTGGCGATGGGACTTCCCCGTAGTTCCCGACGACCTCGTTCCGTAGCGATGGGACTTCTCCGTACTTTCCGACGACCTCGTTCCATGACGATGGGACCTCTCCGTAGCCTCCGACGACCTCGTTCCGTAGCGATGGGACTTGTCCGTGGCGATGGGACCTCCCCGTAGTTTCCGGCGACCTCGTTCCGTGACGATGGGACCTCTCCGTAGCCTCCGACGACCTCGTTCCGTGACGATGGGACCTCCCCGTAGTTTCCGGCGACCTCGTTCCGTGGCGATGGGACCTCTCCGTAGTTTCCGGCGACCTCGTTCCGTGACGATGAGACTTCTCCGGAGGTTCCCACGCAAAACGGGTCGCTCCCTGCAAGGATCGAACTTGCGACCTTGCGGTTAACAGCCGCACGCTCTAACCAGCTGAGCTAAGGAAGCACGTTCGTCCGTCGTCGGAAGGGGGCACCGTACGCACGGACGACGACGCGACGGCCCGCCGGGTCGCACGGAGGGGTGCGCGAGGCCGAAACGAGCGGGGTGCTCGTGGTGTAGTCGGTTATCACGTCAGTCTCACACACTGAAGGCCCCCGGTTCGAGCCCGGGCGAGCACACTCAGTCGCTATAAGATTGCCTTGGGCCCAATCGAATGACACCGCCAGCGGTGGGGACTTTTTGTCGAGGTAAGTAATGCGTTTGGGTGTAAGTATTGGTTCCGTGAAGTACCGTGACTTTCCCTGCCTCGATTCCATCAGCATTGCCCGTGCACGCCCCTGATTTTCTCCCTCCCTCGACGGATGGACAACTCTCTCACGCCCCCTTCCTTCATCGCTCTCATCACGTTCCGTTCCACCGGCTCGCGGCCCATCAAAGTGAAGGGTCCATCCAAAGGGGACAACCAGGTTCGAACTGGTGGCCTATCGATCTGCAGTCGATTGCTCTACCACTGAGCTATATCCCCACGCTCACGACATTCCGATTCCGGGGCCGGCTCTTGTCCGCAAGTGCCTCTCCGCACGCACGACCATGGCGCGCACGAACGAATCGACAATCGTTTCGGCCTAGTGGCTCAATGGTAGAGCATCCGACTCCAGATCGGAAGGTTGCGCGTTCGATTCGCGTCTGGGTCATGGCACGTGTTTGCTTGCCTGCCTGCCCGTAACGTTTTCGTAATTTTTCTTAAGTACTGTTTGTCCTCAAGTACTGGGGGTGGGTTGAGTACTAGGTGCAAGTTATGTACTGGGAGCGACTTCAGTACTCGGGGTGAGGTTATGTATCGGTCAAGGGTTATGCACCAGATGATGCGATCGGTTATGTGTTTTCGATATGTTTTTTTTTTGTCGAGGGAATGAGCGTCGATCTCTCACCGTCTTTGTGCCCGCTCCCTTTGATGTTGGTGAAATGAGCGTGGTCGTGTGTGTGTGCTCGGTTAGAAGTTTGGTTAGACACGGTGGAGGGTTAGGCGAATCGATAATGTTACGGTGTTAGAGCGCTACGGATATGGTCGGGACGGGCGATGGTTACGATTCGCTGGGACGAGAACTCGAGACGTTGAACGGAGCATGCAATTGAGCTCTGTTTTGCTGAATGTTGGACCGCTTGCCTCGGATACGAACGTACATTCTGCCCTCCGCCTTCCATCACGTCCCATCAAGTCCCATCGGGCGAAAAGTTGCCGCTGCCGGGTTTCCTGGGACATCCCTGATCCCGGTACTAATCGGCCCCAACCGTGCTTAATTGGCGAGGTCGGAAGGGATCGCATGTGTTCACGGTGGTATGACGGCAACACGACCTCCTCACGCCCTCCCGCGCCAGGTTCCCTTCGAGCTCGCGTCGCACCCACGCGCACTCATCTCACCCCATCCCGGTCGCCTCCCGTCGTCACCCGGCCGAGTAGCTCAGTTGGTTAGAGCGTCGTGCTAATAACGCGAATGTCGAGGGTTCGATCCCCTTCTTGGCCAGCAGGGGGACTCCTGTTTGTGTTTACGGACGTGAGAAACCTCGTGCACGGAGTCGCAAAGTCCGGGGACTGCTGGGATGCAAGCGACCGGGGTGAGACGAAGGTGACGTCACCCGAGGCAGGGATCGAACCTGCGGCCTATCGCTTAGGAAACGATCGCTCTATCCACTGAGCTACACGGGCATCTTGGAATAGGGATGCAAAAGATCGACAAAACATCGACGCTTCGGGTGATACGTTCATTTTGTAGTACGAGCGTTGTAGTACGGGTTAGTACGGGTTCCAGGGTGTGACTTCGGAGACGACTCTCGTAAAATTTAATTCTCGTGTCTTTGTGTCTCAACCACCCTGTGTTCGAGTTGTGTGTGATAAAACCTGATGTCGGGGGGGCATCGAGGGGCTCATATGAAAGCTTTTGATCGTGAGCGTTGATGGTACAGTGGTAGCATACTACCCTGCCACGGTAGAGACCCGGGTTCGATTCCCGGTCAACGCACCACATCATGTGATGACCCACATGATTCTTTCATCTTCGGTCAATAATTTTTGTTGTGAACTGGCTCCCGCCCCGGGAAGAGAGAGACAGAGTTATACCCCAAAGGGAAAGCGACAAGAACGTCCCTGAAGTGCAGCAAGATGCGCTTCTCCATGCCCCTCGTCTCTATTGATTCCGCAGCGTCCAATCCCCATCCCCGACACAAGCAGGCTGCCACAACGTTCCCGTCCCTCATCAGAACAGCATCAAACTACCAGTTCAGAACGAGAGGATAGCCCGCTCGAGCAGTCAGCACCTAACCCGGATCTTTCGGGAGCTGGAAGTGCATCGTGTCGCTGCCCTGCTCGTCGAATGATCGTTTTGCTGTCCGATCAGAAGGGGATTTGGCATAATTATCGCCGTTGCCGGGAATTGAACCCGGGTCTCCTGCGTGACAGGCAGGAATACTGACCACTATACTACAACGACTCCATCACGCCCAAAAGTCGAAACGGGGAACCATGTTGGGCCACGTCTCCTACGGCTGGGTCGCATTGTCACCCGAGGGACAACGTTTGTGGAGGGCAATTTGGGCGATCGAGACATGTGCGACTTTAGCTCAGTTGGGAGAGCGTCAGACTGAAGATCTGAAGGTCTCGTGTTCGATCCACGAAAGTCGCACTCGACTATGTTGGTCAAATATTCTGACCCCGTTTCTATGCTTTTTTTTCTCTTCCGGACCAGCCGGACGAACGTGACGCTCGGGGAAGAACGGTATATCCGCAAGGAGGAACTTTTCGAATGAAGGGCGCTATAGTGTAGTGGTTATCACATTGGACTCTGAATCCAATGACCCGAGTTCGAATCTCGGTAGTGCCTCCCAGTTATCCATGTGTGGTGGGTTTTTCACGTGGCGGGGTGGGGGAACGTCTTCCTTCTTGAAGGTTTCGGAGAAAAAAACCGAATTCCGCAAAAGACCCGACCAAATTCGTCCTCCAGAGACGATGAAAGACGCAACCACGCCGAAAAAATCGTGATGGGGATGTAGCTCAAATGGCAGAGCGCTCGCTTAGCATGCGAGAGGTACGGGGATCGATACCCCGCATCTCCACTCATCTATTGAAAATCGTTGCCAAAATTGTTCTTTGAAGTGTGCTTGTTGCCGGAGATGGGCCGTCACTTTGAACACCAAACCAAACCGGACATGTTCGACAAGTTAGACCGGTCTGGACGGGTTCGACAGGACGGAATATGCCTAGTCCGGTTCGGTTTGTCGAACCTGTCAGGCATCTTGTCTAAGAAACTGTCTAGAATTAGTGTGGAACCTGTTTGGACCGATGAATCTGTGTAGACCGATTTTTTTCTTCTCTCAACGGACCGGACCGATCCAAATCTGTCCGGTCTGGTCTCGTTATGTTGAACCGGTAAACCAGCAATCCGGTTGCTAGCCCGTCTCAGCTAGTTAGGAAACTTTAGGAAGTAACGAAACTCACGCGTTAATTCAGGTTGGTTAGGAAACTTTAGGAAGGAACGAAACTTAAGCGTATCGATTTAGGCTAGTGAAGAAAGTTACGAAACTTAAGCGTCTCGATTTGGGTTGGTTAGAGAACTTTGGAAAATAACGAAACTTAAGCGTTTCGATCTAGGCTAGTCAAGAAAGTTACGAAACTTAAGCCATCCGATACAGGTTAGTTGGGAAACTTTAGAAAGTAACGAAACTTAAGCGTCTCGATTTGGGTTGGTTAGAGAACTTTGGAAAATAACGAAACTTAAGCGTTTCGATCTAGGCTAGTCAAGAAAGTTACGAAACTTAAGCCATCCGATATAGGTTAGTTGGGAAACTTTAGAAAGTAACGAAACTTAAGCGTCTCGATTTGGGTTGGTTAGAGAACTTTGGAAAATAACGAAACTTAAGCGTTCCGACTCAAGTTTGTGGTGACACCATTTCAACTTGAGCAATAACAAACCCGTCACGAGCGAGTGGTGTTCGCGGGGAGAATCGAACTCCCGTTTCTTGAGCCACAATCAAGTGTCCTGACCACTAGACGACGCGAACTCACGATTGAGAAGGGTGTTGTCGACGTTTCATGCTTGCTCACACACCCAACCTCGTCAAGCACGAACAAATGTCCCATCGAAGATATCTTGAGCGAAGCTCCTTTAGCTCAGTTGGTTAGAGCACCCGTTTAGTAAGCGGGAGGTCCTGAGTTCAACTCTCAGAGGGAGCAATAATTGTTTCGTGAGGTAATTTATGGGGAATGTATTAAGTAGGAACGCGGTAATCAATTGATCGACCCCGACGATAGCTCAGTTGGCAGAGCGGAGGACTGTAATAGAGTTCAGATATCCTTAGGTCGCCGGTTCGATTCCGGCTCGTCGGACGAAGCTGTTCCCGCTCGGATAAATCTGATCCAAATTGCCTCAAAATACGTAACTTGGGCCAAGAAATCGTGTGCACTCGTGGCGCAATGGATAGCGTATCAGACTTCGGATCTGAGGGTTGCGAGTTCGAGTCTCGTCGGGTGCAGTATAGTTCTCAATATATATGAGAATATATTGAATATGTTGTAAAATATATATTTTGGACCAACAAAAGGTTTGGAAGAAAAGACTTGAGACTCAGTACTTAAGAGTTTTGCGCTTTGTAAAATTCAGGGATTCGGGGATTCCAAAAGCTTTAGGGTTTTCAGGTTTTTAGTTTTTTTTAGTTTTCTTAGGTTTTTTAGTTTTCTTAGGTTTTTTAGGTTTTTTAGGGTTTAGGGTCTAGGGTTTAGGGTTTAGGGTTTAGGGTTTAGGGTTTAGGGTTTAGGGTTTAGGGTTTAGGGTTTATAGGGTTTAGGGTTTAGGGTTTAGGGTTTAGGGTTTAGGGTTTAGGGTTTAGGGTTTAGGGTTTAGGGTTTAGGGTTTAGGGTTTAGGGTTTAGGGTTTAGGGTTTAGGGGTTTAGGGGTTAGGGTTTAGGGTTTAGGGTTTAGGGGTTTAGGGGTTAGGGGTTTAGGGTTTAGGGGTTTAGGGCTTAGGGGTTTAGGGTTTAGGGTTTAGGGTTTAGGGGTTTAGGGTTTAGGGGTTGGGCGCTAGAACCGTGGAGTCAGGTGTTTAGACTTTGGCGCTTAGAGTTAGGACGTGGGAGTCCGGAAAGTTAGCCGTTGAGAATTAGGACTTGGGACCTAGGACCTTGAACTTAGAAAAGTTAGGCGATAGAAGTTAAGACTTAGGAATGTTCAACGTTTGGAGTAAGGACTTCGGACTTTGGACGTTCGAAAGTTTGGTAGTGTCACTTAGGACTTAGGACTTAGGCCTGTAGACTAAGGACTTTGGAGATAGGCCCTAGGAGCTAGGAAAGCTAGGAAAGTCAGGCGTTTAGACTTCGGACTGACGACTTCGGAATGTTAGGCGTTTGGAGTTAGGACTTTGGACTTTAGTCTTTGGAACGTTTGGAGTTGGGCCTTCAGACTTGGGGAAGTTACGAGTTGGGGCGTTAGACTTAGGAAGCTTAGGAGTTGGGACATTGGAGTTCGGAAAGATAGGAGTCAAGGCAGGATCTAGGGAAAGCGGGTGATTAAAAACTCGAGAGGGATGTTGGTCTAGTGGTATGATTCTCGCTTAGGGTGCGAGAGGCCCCGGGTTCAATTCCCGGACATCCCCTCACACTTTGTGGGCGATCTCGTGTGTGCCTTGCACGAGCTCGGCAACGTGCATGGCCTCCCGTTAACGAGGAAAGAACGAGATGGGATGTTGGTCTCGTGGTATGATTCTCGCTTTGGGTGCGAGAGGCCCCGGGTTCGATTCCCGGACATCCCCCTTGTGTCTGTTGGGATGGATCCGCAACGAATTTCCTGCTTCCCATCAAGAGTCGAGATTCAAGAGTACGCGCCTGCTATGCTTTTTCCTTCCTTTCCTTTTTTTCTTGCCTCTGTGCGCATCTCCCGATGGAATCATGTTCGTTCCATCATGTTTACGTTCTCTGGGAAAACAACGTTCTGAGATGAGACGGTAGTCCGGAGCATCCACGGATATGGGCGTCAGCGCCCGCCTCAGATCGAGAGCTTTCTGTGTGAGCACAGGTGCCCGAGTGGTCTAAGGGGTTAGACTCAAGTTCTAATGGACGTCAGTCCGCGTGGGTTCAAATCCCACCCTGTGCAACAGATTTTTTGGGGGCCTTGGCACAATCGGTGACGGATGTGCTCAATCGACTTTCCTTCCGTAACGTGGCGTTGTTAGTCCAACGGTTAGGATACTTGCCTTCCAAGCAAGGGACCCGGGTTCGACTCCCGGACAACGCAGATGTGAGTTATATCGTTCGAATGTTTTACGTCATGCAACAGGTCCGAGCGTGTCGCATTTTCGGCGAAACCACGTCGCTCCTCGGCTGGTGTTCCGATTGACTCGCTCTTGGTGTCTAAAGACGCGTCCCGACGAGATCTATCCATAGGTTTTGATCGGGAGTCAATCGGAGGTCTGGTTGGGGAGTTATGGCCGGTACCGTTTCACGAGAGTCTACGTAAGCGCGATTTTCGGCGAAACGAGGTCGCTCCTCGGCTAGGGCTCCGATTGAGGCGCCCTTGGTGTCAAAAGGAGCGCCTCGACGAGATCTTACCATAGGTTTTGATCGGAGGTCAATCGGAGGTCTCGTTGAAGAGTTACGGCCGATACCGTTTCACGAGAGTCTACGTAAGCGCGGTTTTCGGCGAAACGAGGTCGCTCCTCGGCTAGGGCTCCGATTGAGACGCCCTTGGTGCCAAAAGGAGCGCCTCGACGAGATCTAGCCATAGGTTTTGATCGGAGGTTGATCGGAGGTCTCGTTGAAGAGTTATGACCGATACCGTTTCGGGTGCTAACCGTGAAGCGTGCGCGTGTCGCATTTTCGGCGAAACGATGTCGCTCCTCGGCTAGGGCTCCGATTGAGGCGCCCTTGGTGCCAAAAGACGCGTGTCGATGAGATCTAGCCATGGGTTTTGATCGGAGATCAATCAGAGTTCTGGTTGAAGAGTTACGGCCGATACCGTTTCACGAGAGTTTACGTAAGCGCGATTTTCGGCGAAACGATGTCGCTCCTCGGCTAAGGCTCCGATTGAGGCGCCCTTGGTGCCAAAAAAAGCGCCTCGACGAGATCTAGCCATAGGTTTTGATCGGAGGTCAATCGGAGGTCTCGTTGAAGAGTTATGGCCGATACCGTTTCGGGTGCTAACCGTGAAGCGCGCGCGTGTCGCATTTTCGGCGAAACGATGTCGCTCCTCGGCTAGGGCTCCGATTGAGGCGCCCTTGGTGTCTAAAGACGCGTCTCGACGAGATCTAGCCATGGGTTTTGATCGGAGATCAATCGGAGGTCTGGTTTAAGAGTTACGGCCGATACCGTTTCACGAGAGCCTACGTAAGCGCGATTTTCGGCGAAACGATGTCGCTCCTCGGCTAGGCCTCCGATTGACTCGCTTTTGGTGCCTGAAGACGCGGCTCGATGAGAGCTAGCCATGAGTTTTGATCGCGAGTCAATCGGAGCTCTGGTTGGGGAGTTATGGCCGATACCGTTTCGGGTGGTGACCGGGAATCGCGCGCGAGGCGCATTTTCGACGAAACGAGGTCGCTCCTCGGGTAGTGCTCCGATTGAGGCGCCCTTGGTGTCATAAGACGCGTCTCAACGAGACCAAGCCACAGAAAGTCGTTGCGAGTCAATCGGAGAAGTGGTTGGGGAGCTATGGACAAAAACGTTTGGGGCGCTCTCGCTCCGAGCTCAAGGCGCCCCCATAACTACACCGAAAAGTCATCGTCATCTGAAAGGCGGGATCCTGAGTTCGGCTTGTCGTTGCAAAAATACGTAGGGGGTGTAGCTCAAATGGCAGAGCGCTCGATTCGCATTCGAGAGGCACGGGGATCGATACCCCGCTCCTCCAGCCCAGCTTATTTGTTGCCTTGGTCAAGAGCCGTTGCTCGTTGGCGGAGTGTGAAAATGCTGTCGTGCAACGGATCCGTTGTATGTGAGGGGTGAGTGAAGGCCAACGGCTTGAGACGAAAACCAATTTAATAAGAACAACAAAAACCTTTCCCGATTATCGAGGTTCCATTGGGGTAGTTCTTTTCAAAATTTCTGGGAATTTTGGTCGGAAGAGGGTATAGGATCGCCCAATTGGTGTTTGGGGAAATTTCGACGTGGAGAGTATATCAACAACTTTGAGAGAGTCTGAGAGAGTTTGGTTAATCTAGGTACTGATACTGAAGGATGAATTCTTTGATTGGAGTAATTGTGTGGAACAATGGTTGCGATAGGGGGGAGTGGCCCCTCAGGAAAAAATATGTAATTATTGTTATTTCCACGACGACAACAACACCACGCGCCCGAGCCACTATCAACATATCCGTTCCGTCTCACACCGTAGTGCTCCGTACTCATATCTCGTACTCTATCCTAGAATAAACCCTCCACCAAATCCCACCGTCATCCTCGTCATTCCTACATCTCAATCAAATTCCTCCGAACGATCCCACTTTCGTCCTCGTCATTTCTACGTCTCTACCACCCTTTCCGATCGATCACGATCACTCCCATTTGACACAAAGCACCGTCCGCCTCTTTGGATCGATGATTTGAGGGATGTTTCTCGGCAATAGGGGTCGCCCGAGGAGGGGCTCGAACCCTCGACCACAAGATTAAGAGTCTTGCGCTCTACCGACTGAGCTACCCGGGCAGACGAAAAAGTGTTCCGGATCGCCGTCCACGTCCCCCGTCGCTCCGGCCTTGCGTCGCTGAACGCGGTAGGGGTTAGGTGCCTTCGACGGGGGAGGATTTTTGTATTCGGAGTGGCGCAGTGGAAGCGTGGTGGGCCCATAACCCACAGGTCCCAGGATCGAAACCTGGCTCCGAAAGGCGTGCGACTCGTGTCGATGGTCGAAAGAAAGGGTCGTAGCGGAAATTCCGCACCCTTTTTTGCGTGGGGGTTGTAGCTCAGATGGTAGAGCGCTCGCTTTGCATGCGAGAGGCACGGGGATCGATGCCCCGCAGCTCCAGCCAATTTCGTTCTGAGTGAGGTACGGGCCCCCGAATTATGACCGCGACGGAGTATCAGGGTTGCGAGCGGGAGGTGCGGGGATCGATGCCGTGCACCTCCGGCCGATTTTGTTTTGAGTGAGGCACGGGCCCCTTGAATTATCACCGCGACGGAGTATCTGGGTTGCGAGCAGGAGGTGCGGGGATCGATGCCGTGCACCTCCGGGCGATTCTGTTTTGAGTGAGGTACGGGCCCCCGAATTATTACCGCGACGGAGTATCAGGGTTGCGAGCGGGAGGTGCAGGGATCGAGGCCCCGCACCTCCGGGCGATTTTGGCGTGGGAGGGCCCAAAACATGTCCTTCTTGTGACCGGGGTCGGTGCGTCGGTGTCGGGAGGCGCGGGTCGGGTGCTCGAGCCTTCGGGGGGGAGCGTTCTTTCGTGCTCCGGGTGGCCGACGATGGGGGTAGATGGGCGTGACGGCGCGATTAATTTTAAGGTAATGAGTGCATTATAAAATTTATTTAGGGGTGCAGGGGGGGGGCGCGTGACGGCGCGCTTTCTGTAAAGGTATACCGTGGAAAAAATTTTGTATGTAGGGGGGGGGGGGCGCGCGGAAATCGTACGACGCGGACTCGACGAGGGGTCGGACGCGGGCCAAAAAATCTCCAAATCCCCCGAGCACGGCCGAAATGGGCCTGTTTTCGCCCGTTTTCCGGGAAGCCACACTTTATTTAAGCCGGAATGCGCTCCCGAACTCGCGACGGGCCCCTTGAACGCGCCCCCCGTGCATCTTGTGCGCGGACCTTGTGGCCAAATGGATAAGGCGTCGGTCTACGAAACCGAAGATTGCAGGCTCGACCCCTGCCAAGGTCGACGGACGTCGGGTTTCGGACAGCTTCTCCGTCCCGCGACGCGCTCATGTAACGGCCCGCCCGCTTCGGAAACGTGCGCCTCCGTCGTAGTCTAGGTGGTTAGGACATGTGGCTCTCACCCACAAGACCCGGGTTCGAGTCCCGGCGACGGAATCGTCCACGCCCTTTTCGCCCCCGTGGAGGCGCCTCCTCCGGGCGTTTCGCGACCAGGAGGGCGAGGGAGGCGGAGGGAGCGTGAGCAACGGTGGCCGAGTGGTCAAGGCGTGTGCCTGCTAAGTACATGGGTTATCCCGCGTGAGTTCGAATCTCACCCGTTGCGACGATACTGCTTGTCGTTTTGTGGCCTGGCCGTCACATCTTCCGGCGACCTCGTTCCGTAGCGATGGGACTTGTCTGTAGCCTCCGGCGACCTCGTTCCGTAACGACAGGACCTCCCCGTAGCTTGCGGCGACCCCTCCCCGTAACGATGTGACTTGTCCGTAGCCTCCGGCAACCTCGTTCCGTAGCGATGGGACTTCTCCGTAGCTTGCGGCGACCTCGTTCCGTAGCGATGGGACTTCTCCGTAGCTTGCGGCGACCTCGTTCCGTAGCGATGGGACTTCTCCGTAGCTTGCGGCGACCTCGTTCCGTAGCGATGGGACTTCTCCGTAGCTTGCGGCGACCCCTCCCCGTAACGACAGGACCTCCCCGTAGCCTCCGGCGACCTCGTTCCGTAACGATGGGACCTCCCCGTAGTTTCCGGCGACCTCGTTCCGTGGCGATGGGACTTCCCCGTAGTTCCCGACGACCTCGTTCCGTAGCGATGGGACTTCTCCGTACTTTCCGACGACCTCGTTCCATGACGATGGGACCTCTCCGTAGCCTCCGACGACCTCGTTCCGTAGCGATGGGACTTGTCCGTGGCGATGGGACCTCCCCGTAGTTTCCGGCGACCTCGTTCCGTGACGATGGGACCTCTCCGTAGCCTCCGACGACCTCGTTCCGTGACGATGGGACCTCCCCGTAGTTTCCGGCGACCTCGTTCCGTGGCGATGGGACCTCTCCGTAGTTTCCGGCGACCTCGTTCCGTGACGATGAGACTTCTCCGGAGGTTCCCACGCAAAACGGGTCGCTCCCTGCAAGGATCGAACTTGCGACCTTGCGGTTAACAGCCGCACGCTCTAACCAGCTGAGCTAAGGAAGCACGTTCGTCCGTCGTCGGAAGGGGGCACCGTACGCACGGACGACGACGCGACGGCCCGCCGGGTCGCACGGAGGGGTGCGCGAGGCCGAAACGAGCGGGGTGCTCGTGGTGTAGTCGGTTATCACGTCAGTCTCACACACTGAAGGCCCCCGGTTCGAGCCCGGGCGAGCACACTCAGTCGCTATAAGATTGCCTTGGGCCCAATCGAATGACACCGCCAGCGGTGGGGACTTTTTGTCGAGGTAAGTAATGCGTTTGGGTGTAAGTATTGGTTCCGTGAAGTACCGTGACTTTCCCTGCCTCGATTCCATCAGCATTGCCCGTGCACGCCCCTGATTTTCTCCCTCCCTCGACGGATGGACAACTCTCTCACGCCCCCTTCCTTCATCGCTCTCATCACGTTCCGTTCCACCGGCTCGCGGCCCATCAAAGTGAAGGGTCCATCCAAAGGGGACAACCAGGTTCGAACTGGTGGCCTATCGATCTGCAGTCGATTGCTCTACCACTGAGCTATATCCCCACGCTCACGACATTCCGATTCCGGGGCCGGCTCTTGTCCGCAAGTGCCTCTCCGCACGCACGACCATGGCGCGCACGAACGAATCGACAATCGTTTCGGCCTAGTGGCTCAATGGTAGAGCATCCGACTCCAGATCGGAAGGTTGCGCGTTCGATTCGCGTCTGGGTCATGGCACGTGTTTGCTTGCCTGCCTGCCCGTAACGTTTTCGTAATTTTTCTTAAGTACTGTTTGTCCTCAAGTACTGGGGGTGGGTTGAGTACTAGGTGCAAGTTATGTACTGGGAGCGACTTCAGTACTCGGGGTGAGGTTATGTATCGGTCAAGGGTTATGCACCAGATGATGCGATCGGTTATGTGTTTTCGATATGTTTTTTTTTTGTCGAGGGAATGAGCGTCGATCTCTCACCGTCTTTGTGCCCGCTCCCTTTGATGTTGGTGAAATGAGCGTGGTCGTGTGTGTGTGCTCGGTTAGAAGTTTGGTTAGACACGGTGGAGGGTTAGGCGAATCGATAATGTTACGGTGTTAGAGCGCTACGGATATGGTCGGGACGGGCGATGGTTACGATTCGCTGGGACGAGAACTCGAGACGTTGAACGGAGCATGCAATTGAGCTCTGTTTTGCTGAATGTTGGACCGCTTGCCTCGGATACGAACGTACATTCTGCCCTCCGCCTTCCATCACGTCCCATCAAGTCCCATCGGGCGAAAAGTTGCCGCTGCCGGGTTTCCTGGGACATCCCTGATCCCGGTACTAATCGGCCCCAACCGTGCTTAATTGGCGAGGTCGGAAGGGATCGCATGTGTTCACGGTGGTATGACGGCAACACGACCTCCTCACGCCCTCCCGCGCCAGGTTCCCTTCGAGCTCGCGTCGCACCCACGCGCACTCATCTCACCCCATCCCGGTCGCCTCCCGTCGTCACCCGGCCGAGTAGCTCAGTTGGTTAGAGCGTCGTGCTAATAACGCGAATGTCGAGGGTTCGATCCCCTTCTTGGCCAGCAGGGGGACTCCTGTTTGTGTTTACGGACGTGAGAAACCTCGTGCACGGAGTCGCAAAGTCCGGGGACTGCTGGGATGCAAGCGACCGGGGTGAGACGAAGGTGACGTCACCCGAGGCAGGGATCGAACCTGCGGCCTATCGCTTAGGAAACGATCGCTCTATCCACTGAGCTACACGGGCATCTTGGAATAGGGATGCAAAAGATCGACAAAACATCGACGCTTCGGGTGATACGTTCATTTTGTAGTACGAGCGTTGTAGTACGGGTTAGTACGGGTTCCAGGGTGTGACTTCGGAGACGACTCTCGTAAAATTTAATTCTCGTGTCTTTGTGTCTCAACCACCCTGTGTTCGAGTTGTGTGTGATAAAACCTGATGTCGGGGGGGCATCGAGGGGCTCATATGAAAGCTTTTGATCGTGAGCGTTGATGGTACAGTGGTAGCATACTACCCTGCCACGGTAGAGACCCGGGTTCGATTCCCGGTCAACGCACCACATCATGTGATGACCCACATGATTCTTTCATCTTCGGTCAATAATTTTTGTTGTGAACTGGCTCCCGCCCCGGGAAGAGAGAGACAGAGTTATACCCCAAAGGGAAAGCGACAAGAACGTCCCTGAAGTGCAGCAAGATGCGCTTCTCCATGCCCCTCGTCTCTATTGATTCCGCAGCGTCCAATCCCCATCCCCGACACAAGCAGGCTGCCACAACGTTCCCGTCCCTCATCAGAACAGCATCAAACTACCAGTTCAGAACGAGAGGATAGCCCGCTCGAGCAGTCAGCACCTAACCCGGATCTTTCGGGAGCTGGAAGTGCATCGTGTCGCTGCCCTGCTCGTCGAATGATCGTTTTGCTGTCCGATCAGAAGGGGATTTGGCATAATTATCGCCGTTGCCGGGAATTGAACCCGGGTCTCCTGCGTGACAGGCAGGAATACTGACCACTATACTACAACGACTCCATCACGCCCAAAAGTCGAAACGGGGAACCATGTTGGGCCACGTCTCCTACGGCTGGGTCGCATTGTCACCCGAGGGACAACGTTTGTGGAGGGCAATTTGGGCGATCGAGACATGTGCGACTTTAGCTCAGTTGGGAGAGCGTCAGACTGAAGATCTGAAGGTCTCGTGTTCGATCCACGAAAGTCGCACTCGACTATGTTGGTCAAATATTCTGACCCCGTTTCTATGCTTTTTTTTCTCTTCCGGACCAGCCGGACGAACGTGACGCTCGGGGAAGAACGGTATATCCGCAAGGAGGAACTTTTCGAATGAAGGGCGCTATAGTGTAGTGGTTATCACATTGGACTCTGAATCCAATGACCCGAGTTCGAATCTCGGTAGTGCCTCCCAGTTATCCATGTGTGGTGGGTTTTTCACGTGGCGGGGTGGGGGAACGTCTTCCTTCTTGAAGGTTTCGGAGAAAAAAACCGAATTCCGCAAAAGACCCGACCAAATTCGTCCTCCAGAGACGATGAAAGACGCAACCACGCCGAAAAAATCGTGATGGGGATGTAGCTCAAATGGCAGAGCGCTCGCTTAGCATGCGAGAGGTACGGGGATCGATACCCCGCATCTCCACTCATCTATTGAAAATCGTTGCCAAAATTGTTCTTTGAAGTGTGCTTGTTGCCGGAGATGGGCCGTCACTTTGAACACCAAACCAAACCGGACATGTTCGACAAGTTAGACCGGTCTGGACGGGTTCGACAGGACGGAATATGCCTAGTCCGGTTCGGTTTGTCGAACCTGTCAGGCATCTTGTCTAAGAAACTGTCTAGAATTAGTGTGGAACCTGTTTGGACCGATGAATCTGTGTAGACCGATTTTTTTCTTCTCTCAACGGACCGGACCGATCCAAATCTGTCCGGTCTGGTCTCGTTATGTTGAACCGGTAAACCAGCAATCCGGTTGCTAGCCCGTCTCAGCTAGTTAGGAAACTTTAGGAAGTAACGAAACTCACGCGTTAATTCAGGTTGGTTAGGAAACTTTAGGAAGGAACGAAACTTAAGCGTATCGATTTAGGCTAGTGAAGAAAGTTACGAAACTTAAGCGTCTCGATTTGGGTTGGTTAGAGAACTTTGGAAAATAACGAAACTTAAGCGTTTCGATCTAGGCTAGTCAAGAAAGTTACGAAACTTAAGCCATCCGATACAGGTTAGTTGGGAAACTTTAGAAAGTAA
Organism: Bryopsis sp. KO-2023; assembly: GCA_030272585.1. Taxonomy (NCBI): domain Eukaryota; kingdom Viridiplantae; phylum Chlorophyta; class Ulvophyceae; order Bryopsidales; family Bryopsidaceae; genus Bryopsis; species Bryopsis sp. KO-2023. The sequence goes on from BSYQ01000005.1 coordinate 6,951,133, forward strand.
CGAAACTTAAGCGTCTCGATTTGGGTTGGTTAGAGAACTTTGGAAAATAACGAAACTTAAGCGTTTCGATCTAGGCTAGTCAAGAAAGTTACGAAACTTAAGCCATCCGATATAGGTTAGTTGGGAAACTTTAGAAAGTAACGAAACTTAAGCGTCTCGATTTGGGTTGGTTAGAGAACTTTGGAAAATAACGAAACTTAAGCGTTCCGACTCAAGTTTGTGGTGACACCATTTCAACTTGAGCAATAACAAACCCGTCACGAGCGAGTGGTGTTCGCGGGGAGAATCGAACTCCCGTTTCTTGAGCCACAATCAAGTGTCCTGACCACTAGACGACGCGAACTCACGATTGAGAAGGGTGTTGTCGACGTTTCATGCTTGCTCACACACCCAACCTCGTCAAGCACGAACAAATGTCCCATCGAAGATATCTTGAGCGAAGCTCCTTTAGCTCAGTTGGTTAGAGCACCCGTTTAGTAAGCGGGAGGTCCTGAGTTCAACTCTCAGAGGGAGCAATAATTGTTTCGTGAGGTAATTTATGGGGAATGTATTAAGTAGGAACGCGGTAATCAATTGATCGACCCCGACGATAGCTCAGTTGGCAGAGCGGAGGACTGTAATAGAGTTCAGATATCCTTAGGTCGCCGGTTCGATTCCGGCTCGTCGGACGAAGCTGTTCCCGCTCGGATAAATCTGATCCAAATTGCCTCAAAATACGTAACTTGGGCCAAGAAATCGTGTGCACTCGTGGCGCAATGGATAGCGTATCAGACTTCGGATCTGAGGGTTGCGAGTTCGAGTCTCGTCGGGTGCAGTATAGTTCTCAATATATATGAGAATATATTGAATATGTTGTAAAATATATATTTTGGACCAACAAAAGGTTTGGAAGAAAAGACTTGAGACTCAGTACTTAAGAGTTTTGCGCTTTGTAAAATTCAGGGATTCGGGGATTCCAAAAGCTTTAGGGTTTTCAGGTTTTTAGTTTTTTTTAGTTTTCTTAGGTTTTTTAGTTTTCTTAGGTTTTTTAGGTTTTTTAGGGTTTAGGGTCTAGGGTTTAGGGTTTAGGGTTTAGGGTTTAGGGTTTAGGGTTTAGGGTTTAGGGTTTAGGGTTTATAGGGTTTAGGGTTTAGGGTTTAGGGTTTAGGGTTTAGGGTTTAGGGTTTAGGGTTTAGGGTTTAGGGTTTAGGGTTTAGGGTTTAGGGTTTAGGGTTTAGGGTTTAGGGTTTAGGGGTTTAGGGGTTAGGGTTTAGGGTTTAGGGTTTAGGGGTTTAGGGGTTAGGGGTTTAGGGTTTAGGGGTTTAGGGCTTAGGGGTTTAGGGTTTAGGGTTTAGGGTTTAGGGGTTTAGGGTTTAGGGGTTGGGCGCTAGAACCGTGGAGTCAGGTGTTTAGACTTTGGCGCTTAGAGTTAGGACGTGGGAGTCCGGAAAGTTAGCCGTTGAGAATTAGGACTTGGGACCTAGGACCTTGAACTTAGAAAAGTTAGGCGATAGAAGTTAAGACTTAGGAATGTTCAACGTTTGGAGTAAGGACTTCGGACTTTGGACGTTCGAAAGTTTGGTAGTGTCACTTAGGACTTAGGACTTAGGCCTGTAGACTAAGGACTTTGGAGATAGGCCCTAGGAGCTAGGAAAGCTAGGAAAGTCAGGCGTTTAGACTTCGGACTGACGACTTCGGAATGTTAGGCGTTTGGAGTTAGGACTTTGGACTTTAGTCTTTGGAACGTTTGGAGTTGGGCCTTCAGACTTGGGGAAGTTACGAGTTGGGGCGTTAGACTTAGGAAGCTTAGGAGTTGGGACATTGGAGTTCGGAAAGATAGGAGTCAAGGCAGGATCTAGGGAAAGCGGGTGATTAAAAACTCGAGAGGGATGTTGGTCTAGTGGTATGATTCTCGCTTAGGGTGCGAGAGGCCCCGGGTTCAATTCCCGGACATCCCCTCACACTTTGTGGGCGATCTCGTGTGTGCCTTGCACGAGCTCGGCAACGTGCATGGCCTCCCGTTAACGAGGAAAGAACGAGATGGGATGTTGGTCTCGTGGTATGATTCTCGCTTTGGGTGCGAGAGGCCCCGGGTTCGATTCCCGGACATCCCCCTTGTGTCTGTTGGGATGGATCCGCAACGAATTTCCTGCTTCCCATCAAGAGTCGAGATTCAAGAGTACGCGCCTGCTATGCTTTTTCCTTCCTTTCCTTTTTTTCTTGCCTCTGTGCGCATCTCCCGATGGAATCATGTTCGTTCCATCATGTTTACGTTCTCTGGGAAAACAACGTTCTGAGATGAGACGGTAGTCCGGAGCATCCACGGATATGGGCGTCAGCGCCCGCCTCAGATCGAGAGCTTTCTGTGTGAGCACAGGTGCCCGAGTGGTCTAAGGGGTTAGACTCAAGTTCTAATGGACGTCAGTCCGCGTGGGTTCAAATCCCACCCTGTGCAACAGATTTTTTGGGGGCCTTGGCACAATCGGTGACGGATGTGCTCAATCGACTTTCCTTCCGTAACGTGGCGTTGTTAGTCCAACGGTTAGGATACTTGCCTTCCAAGCAAGGGACCCGGGTTCGACTCCCGGACAACGCAGATGTGAGTTATATCGTTCGAATGTTTTACGTCATGCAACAGGTCCGAGCGTGTCGCATTTTCGGCGAAACCACGTCGCTCCTCGGCTGGTGTTCCGATTGACTCGCTCTTGGTGTCTAAAGACGCGTCCCGACGAGATCTATCCATAGGTTTTGATCGGGAGTCAATCGGAGGTCTGGTTGGGGAGTTATGGCCGGTACCGTTTCACGAGAGTCTACGTAAGCGCGATTTTCGGCGAAACGAGGTCGCTCCTCGGCTAGGGCTCCGATTGAGGCGCCCTTGGTGTCAAAAGGAGCGCCTCGACGAGATCTTACCATAGGTTTTGATCGGAGGTCAATCGGAGGTCTCGTTGAAGAGTTACGGCCGATACCGTTTCACGAGAGTCTACGTAAGCGCGGTTTTCGGCGAAACGAGGTCGCTCCTCGGCTAGGGCTCCGATTGAGACGCCCTTGGTGCCAAAAGGAGCGCCTCGACGAGATCTAGCCATAGGTTTTGATCGGAGGTTGATCGGAGGTCTCGTTGAAGAGTTATGACCGATACCGTTTCGGGTGCTAACCGTGAAGCGTGCGCGTGTCGCATTTTCGGCGAAACGATGTCGCTCCTCGGCTAGGGCTCCGATTGAGGCGCCCTTGGTGCCAAAAGACGCGTGTCGATGAGATCTAGCCATGGGTTTTGATCGGAGATCAATCAGAGTTCTGGTTGAAGAGTTACGGCCGATACCGTTTCACGAGAGTTTACGTAAGCGCGATTTTCGGCGAAACGATGTCGCTCCTCGGCTAAGGCTCCGATTGAGGCGCCCTTGGTGCCAAAAAAAGCGCCTCGACGAGATCTAGCCATAGGTTTTGATCGGAGGTCAATCGGAGGTCTCGTTGAAGAGTTATGGCCGATACCGTTTCGGGTGCTAACCGTGAAGCGCGCGCGTGTCGCATTTTCGGCGAAACGATGTCGCTCCTCGGCTAGGGCTCCGATTGAGGCGCCCTTGGTGTCTAAAGACGCGTCTCGACGAGATCTAGCCATGGGTTTTGATCGGAGATCAATCGGAGGTCTGGTTTAAGAGTTACGGCCGATACCGTTTCACGAGAGCCTACGTAAGCGCGATTTTCGGCGAAACGATGTCGCTCCTCGGCTAGGCCTCCGATTGACTCGCTTTTGGTGCCTGAAGACGCGGCTCGATGAGAGCTAGCCATGAGTTTTGATCGCGAGTCAATCGGAGCTCTGGTTGGGGAGTTATGGCCGATACCGTTTCGGGTGGTGACCGGGAATCGCGCGCGAGGCGCATTTTCGACGAAACGAGGTCGCTCCTCGGGTAGTGCTCCGATTGAGGCGCCCTTGGTGTCATAAGACGCGTCTCAACGAGACCAAGCCACAGAAAGTCGTTGCGAGTCAATCGGAGAAGTGGTTGGGGAGCTATGGACAAAAACGTTTGGGGCGCTCTCGCTCCGAGCTCAAGGCGCCCCCATAACTACACCGAAAAGTCATCGTCATCTGAAAGGCGGGATCCTGAGTTCGGCTTGTCGTTGCAAAAATACGTAGGGGGTGTAGCTCAAATGGCAGAGCGCTCGATTCGCATTCGAGAGGCACGGGGATCGATACCCCGCTCCTCCAGCCCAGCTTATTTGTTGCCTTGGTCAAGAGCCGTTGCTCGTTGGCGGAGTGTGAAAATGCTGTCGTGCAACGGATCCGTTGTATGTGAGGGGTGAGTGAAGGCCAACGGCTTGAGACGAAAACCAATTTAATAAGAACAACAAAAACCTTTCCCGATTATCGAGGTTCCATTGGGGTAGTTCTTTTCAAAATTTCTGGGAATTTTGGTCGGAAGAGGGTATAGGATCGCCCAATTGGTGTTTGGGGAAATTTCGACGTGGAGAGTATATCAACAACTTTGAGAGAGTCTGAGAGAGTTTGGTTAATCTAGGTACTGATACTGAAGGATGAATTCTTTGATTGGAGTAATTGTGTGGAACAATGGTTGCGATAGGGGGGAGTGGCCCCTCAGGAAAAAATATGTAATTATTGTTATTTCCACGACGACAACAACACCACGCGCCCGAGCCACTATCAACATATCCGTTCCGTCTCACACCGTAGTGCTCCGTACTCATATCTCGTACTCTATCCTAGAATAAACCCTCCACCAAATCCCACCGTCATCCTCGTCATTCCTACATCTCAATCAAATTCCTCCGAACGATCCCACTTTCGTCCTCGTCATTTCTACGTCTCTACCACCCTTTCCGATCGATCACGATCACTCCCATTTCACACAAAGCACCGTCCGCCTCTTTGGATCGATGATTTGAGGGATGTTTCTCGGCAATAGGGGTCGCCCGAGGAGGGGCTCGAATCCTCGACCACAAGATTAAGAGTCTTGCGCTCTACCGACTGAGCTACCCGGGCAGACGAAAAAGTGTTCCGGATCGCCGTCCACGTCCCCCGTCGCTCCGGCCTTGCGTCGCTGAACGCGGTAGGGGTTAGGTGCCTTCGACGGGGGAGGATTTTTGTATTCGGAGTGGCGCAGTGGAAGCGTGGTGGGCCCATAACCCACAGGTCCCAGGATCGAAACCTGGCTCCGAAAGGCGTGCGACTCGTGTCGATGGTCGAAAGAAAGGGTCGTAGCGGAAATTCCGCACCCTTTTTTGCGTGGGGGTTGTAGCTCAGATGGTAGAGCGCTCGCTTTGCATGCGAGAGGCACGGGGATCGATGCCCCGCAGCTCCAGCCAATTTCGTTCTGAGTGAGGTACGGGCCCCCGAATTATGACCGCGACGGAGTATCAGGGTTGCGAGCGGGAGGTGCGGGGATCGATGCCGTGCACCTCCGGCCGATTTTGTTTTGAGTGAGGCACGGGCCCCTTGAATTATCACCGCGACGGAGTATCTGGGTTGCGAGCAGGAGGTGCGGGGATCGATGCCGTGCACCTCCGGGCGATTCTGTTTTGAGTGAGGTACGGGCCCCCGAATTATTACCGCGACGGAGTATCAGGGTTGCGAGCGGGAGGTGCAGGGATCGAGGCCCCGCACCTCCGGGCGATTTTGGCGTGGGAGGGCCCAAAACATGTCCTTCTTGTGACCGGGGTCGGTGCGTCGGTGTCGGGAGGCGCGGGTCGGGTGCTCGAGCCTTCGGGGGGGAGCGTTCTTTCGTGCTCCGGGTGGCCGACGATGGGGGTAGATGGGCGTGACGGCGCGATTAATTTTAAGGTAATGAGTGCATTATAAAATTTATTTAGGGGTGCAGGGGGGGGGGCGCGTGACGGCGCGCTTTCTGTAAAGGTATACCGTGGAAAAAATTTTGTATGTAGGGGGGGGGGGGCGCGCGGAAATCGTACGACGCGGACTCGACGAGGGGTCGGACGCGGGCCAAAAAATCTCCAAATCCCCCGAGCACGGCCGAAATGGGCCTGTTTTCGCCCGTTTTCCGGGAAGCCACACTTTATTTAAGCCGGAATGCGCTCCCGAACTCGCGACGGGCCCCTTGAACGCGCCCCCCGTGCATCTTGTGCGCGGACCTTGTGGCCAAATGGATAAGGCGTCGGTCTACGAAACCGAAGATTGCAGGCTCGACCCCTGCCAAGGTCGACGGACGTCGGGTTTCGGACAGCTTCTCCGTCCCGCGACGCGCTCATGTAACGGCCCGCCCGCTTCGGAAACGTGCGCCTCCGTCGTAGTCTAGGTGGTTAGGACATGTGGCTCTCACCCACAAGACCCGGGTTCGAGTCCCGGCGACGGAATCGTCCACGCCCTTTTCGCCCCCGTGGAGGCGCCTCCTCCGGGCGTTTCGCGACCAGGAGGGCGAGGGAGGCGGAGGGAGCGTGAGCAACGGTGGCCGAGTGGTCAAGGCGTGTGCCTGCTAAGTACATGGGTTATCCCGCGTGAGTTCGAATCTCACCCGTTGCGACGATACTGCTTGTCGTTTTGTGGCCTGGCCGTCACATCTTCCGGCGACCTCGTTCCGTAGCGATGGGACTTGTCTGTAGCCTCCGGCGACCTCGTTCCGTAACGACAGGACCTCCCCGTAGCTTGCGGCGACCCCTCCCCGTAACGATGTGACTTGTCCGTAGCCTCCGGCAACCTCGTTCCGTAGCGATGGGACTTCTCCGTAGCTTGCGGCGACCTCGTTCCGTAGCGATGGGACTTCTCCGTAGCTTGCGGCGACCTCGTTCCGTAGCGATGGGACTTCTCCGTAGCTTGCGGCGACCTCGTTCCGTAGCGATGGGACTTCTCCGTAGCTTGCGGCGACCCCTCCCCGTAACGACAGGACCTCCCCGTAGCCTCCGGCGACCTCGTTCCGTAACGATGGGACCTCCCCGTAGTTTCCGGCGACCTCGTTCCGTGGCGATGGGACTTCCCCGTAGTTCCCGACGACCTCGTTCCGTAGCGATGGGACTTCTCCGTACTTTCCGACGACCTCGTTCCATGACGATGGGACCTCTCCGTAGCCTCCGACGACCTCGTTCCGTAGCGATGGGACTTGTCCGTGGCGATGGGACCTCCCCGTAGTTTCCGGCGACCTCGTTCCGTGACGATGGGACCTCTCCGTAGCCTCCGACGACCTCGTTCCGTGACGATGGGACCTCCCCGTAGTTTCCGGCGACCTCGTTCCGTGGCGATGGGACCTCTCCGTAGTTTCCGGCGACCTCGTTCCGTGACGATGAGACTTCTCCGGAGGTTCCCACGCAAAACGGGTCGCTCCCTGCAAGGATCGAACTTGCGACCTTGCGGTTAACAGCCGCACGCTCTAACCAGCTGAGCTAAGGAAGCACGTTCGTCCGTCGTCGGAAGGGGGCACCGTACGCACGGACGACGACGCGACGGCCCGCCGGGTCGCACGGAGGGGTGCGCGAGGCCGAAACGAGCGGGGTGCTCGTGGTGTAGTCGGTTATCACGTCAGTCTCACACACTGAAGGCCCCCGGTTCGAGCCCGGGCGAGCACACTCAGTCGCTATAAGATTGCCTTGGGCCCAATCGAATGACACCGCCAGCGGTGGGGACTTTTTGTCGAGGTAAGTAATGCGTTTGGGTGTAAGTATTGGTTCCGTGAAGTACCGTGACTTTCCCTGCCTCGATTCCATCAGCATTGCCCGTGCACGCCCCTGATTTTCTCCCTCCCTCGACGGATGGACAACTCTCTCACGCCCCCTTCCTTCATCGCTCTCATCACGTTCCGTTCCACCGGCTCGCGGCCCATCAAAGTGAAGGGTCCATCCAAAGGGGACAACCAGGTTCGAACTGGTGGCCTATCGATCTGCAGTCGATTGCTCTACCACTGAGCTATATCCCCACGCTCACGACATTCCGATTCCGGGGCCGGCTCTTGTCCGCAAGTGCCTCTCCGCACGCACGACCATGGCGCGCACGAACGAATCGACAATCGTTTCGGCCTAGTGGCTCAATGGTAGAGCATCCGACTCCAGATCGGAAGGTTGCGCGTTCGATTCGCGTCTGGGTCATGGCACGTGTTTGCTTGCCTGCCTGCCCGTAACGTTTTCGTAATTTTTCTTAAGTACTGTTTGTCCTCAAGTACTGGGGGTGGGTTGAGTACTAGGTGCAAGTTATGTACTGGGAGCGACTTCAGTACTCGGGGTGAGGTTATGTATCGGTCAAGGGTTATGCACCAGATGATGCGATCGGTTATGTGTTTTCGATATGTTTTTTTTTTGTCGAGGGAATGAGCGTCGATCTCTCACCGTCTTTGTGCCCGCTCCCTTTGATGTTGGTGAAATGAGCGTGGTCGTGTGTGTGTGCTCGGTTAGAAGTTTGGTTAGACACGGTGGAGGGTTAGGCGAATCGATAATGTTACGGTGTTAGAGCGCTACGGATATGGTCGGGACGGGCGATGGTTACGATTCGCTGGGACGAGAACTCGAGACGTTGAACGGAGCATGCAATTGAGCTCTGTTTTGCTGAATGTTGGACCGCTTGCCTCGGATACGAACGTACATTCTGCCCTCCGCCTTCCATCACGTCCCATCAAGTCCCATCGGGCGAAAAGTTGCCGCTGCCGGGTTTCCTGGGACATCCCTGATCCCGGTACTAATCGGCCCCAACCGTGCTTAATTGGCGAGGTCGGAAGGGATCGCATGTGTTCACGGTGGTATGACGGCAACACGACCTCCTCACGCCCTCCCGCGCCAGGTTCCCTTCGAGCTCGCGTCGCACCCACGCGCACTCATCTCACCCCATCCCGGTCGCCTCCCGTCGTCACCCGGCCGAGTAGCTCAGTTGGTTAGAGCGTCGTGCTAATAACGCGAATGTCGAGGGTTCGATCCCCTTCTTGGCCAGCAGGGGGACTCCTGTTTGTGTTTACGGACGTGAGAAACCTCGTGCACGGAGTCGCAAAGTCCGGGGACTGCTGGGATGCAAGCGACCGGGGTGAGACGAAGGTGACGTCACCCGAGGCAGGGATCGAACCTGCGGCCTATCGCTTAGGAAACGATCGCTCTATCCACTGAGCTACACGGGCATCTTGGAATAGGGATGCAAAAGATCGACAAAACATCGACGCTTCGGGTGATACGTTCATTTTGTAGTACGAGCGTTGTAGTACGGGTTAGTACGGGTTCCAGGGTGTGACTTCGGAGACGACTCTCGTAAAATTTAATTCTCGTGTCTTTGTGTCTCAACCACCCTGTGTTCGAGTTGTGTGTGATAAAACCTGATGTCGGGGGGGCATCGAGGGGCTCATATGAAAGCTTTTGATCGTGAGCGTTGATGGTACAGTGGTAGCATACTACCCTGCCACGGTAGAGACCCGGGTTCGATTCCCGGTCAACGCACCACATCATGTGATGACCCACATGATTCTTTCATCTTCGGTCAATAATTTTTGTTGTGAACTGGCTCCCGCCCCGGGAAGAGAGAGACAGAGTTATACCCCAAAGGGAAAGCGACAAGAACGTCCCTGAAGTGCAGCAAGATGCGCTTCTCCATGCCCCTCGTCTCTATTGATTCCGCAGCGTCCAATCCCCATCCCCGACACAAGCAGGCTGCCACAACGTTCCCGTCCCTCATCAGAACAGCATCAAACTACCAGTTCAGAACGAGAGGATAGCCCGCTCGAGCAGTCAGCACCTAACCCGGATCTTTCGGGAGCTGGAAGTGCATCGTGTCGCTGCCCTGCTCGTCGAATGATCGTTTTGCTGTCCGATCAGAAGGGGATTTGGCATAATTATCGCCGTTGCCGGGAATTGAACCCGGGTCTCCTGCGTGACAGGCAGGAATACTGACCACTATACTACAACGACTCCATCACGCCCAAAAGTCGAAACGGGGAACCATGTTGGGCCACGTCTCCTACGGCTGGGTCGCATTGTCACCCGAGGGACAACGTTTGTGGAGGGCAATTTGGGCGATCGAGACATGTGCGACTTTAGCTCAGTTGGGAGAGCGTCAGACTGAAGATCTGAAGGTCTCGTGTTCGATCCACGAAAGTCGCACTCGACTATGTTGGTCAAATATTCTGACCCCGTTTCTATGCTTTTTTTTCTCTTCCGGACCAGCCGGACGAACGTGACGCTCGGGGAAGAACGGTATATCCGCAAGGAGGAACTTTTCGAATGAAGGGCGCTATAGTGTAGTGGTTATCACATTGGACTCTGAATCCAATGACCCGAGTTCGAATCTCGGTAGTGCCTCCCAGTTATCCATGTGTGGTGGGTTTTTCACGTGGCGGGGTGGGGGAACGTCTTCCTTCTTGAAGGTTTCGGAGAAAAAAACCGAATTCCGCAAAAGACCCGACCAAATTCGTCCTCCAGAGACGATGAAAGACGCAACCACGCCGAAAAAATCGTGATGGGGATGTAGCTCAAATGGCAGAGCGCTCGCTTAGCATGCGAGAGGTACGGGGATCGATACCCCGCATCTCCACTCATCTATTGAAAATCGTTGCCAAAATTGTTCTTTGAAGTGTGCTTGTTGCCGGAGATGGGCCGTCACTTTGAACACCAAACCAAACCGGACATGTTCGACAAGTTAGACCGGTCTGGACGGGTTCGACAGGACGGAATATGCCTAGTCCGGTTCGGTTTGTCGAACCTGTCAGGCATCTTGTCTAAGAAACTGTCTAGAATTAGTGTGGAACCTGTTTGGACCGATGAATCTGTGTAGACCGATTTTTTTCTTCTCTCAACGGACCGGACCGATCCAAATCTGTCCGGTCTGGTCTCGTTATGTTGAACCGGTAAACCAGCAATCCGGTTGCTAGCCCGTCTCAGCTAGTTAGGAAACTTTAGGAAGTAACGAAACTCACGCGTTAATTCAGGTTGGTTAGGAAACTTTAGGAAGGAACGAAACTTAAGCGTATCGATTTAGGCTAGTGAAGAAAGTTACGAAACTTAAGCGTCTCGATTTGGGTTGGTTAGAGAACTTTGGAAAATAACGAAACTTAAGCGTTTCGATCTAGGCTAGTCAAGAAAGTTACGAAACTTAAGCCATCCGATACAGGTTAGTTGGGAAACTTTAGAAAGTAACGAAACTTAAGCGTCTCGATTTGGGTTGGTTAGAGAACTTTGGAAAATAACGAAACTTAAGCGTTTCGATCTAGGCTAGTCAAGAAAGTTACGAAACTTAAGCCATCCGATATAGGTTAGTTGGGAAACTTTAGAAAGTAACGAAACTTAAGCGTCTCGATTTGGGTTGGTTAGAGAACTTTGGAAAATAACGAAACTTAAGCGTTCCGACTCAAGTTTGTGGTGACACCATTTCAACTTGAGCAATAACAAACCCGTCACGAGCGAGTGGTGTTCGCGGGGAGAATCGAACTCCCGTTTCTTGAGCCACAATCAAGTGTCCTGACCACTAGACGACGCGAACTCACGATTGAGAAGGGTGTTGTCGACGTTTCATGCTTGCTCACACACCCAACCTCGTCAAGCACGAACAAATGTCCCATCGAAGATATCTTGAGCGAAGCTCCTTTAGCTCAGTTGGTTAGAGCACCCGTTTAGTAAGCGGGAGGTCCTGAGTTCAACTCTCAGAGGGAGCAATAATTGTTTCGTGAGGTAATTTATGGGGAATGTATTAAGTAGGAACGCGGTAATCAATTGATCGACCCCGACGATAGCTCAGTTGGCAGAGCGGAGGACTGTAATAGAGTTCAGATATCCTTAGGTCGCCGGTTCGATTCCGGCTCGTCGGACGAAGCTGTTCCCGCTCGGATAAATCTGATCCAAATTGCCTCAAAATACGTAACTTGGGCCAAGAAATCGTGTGCACTCGTGGCGCAATGGATAGCGTATCAGACTTCGGATCTGAGGGTTGCGAGTTCGAGTCTCGTCGGGTGCAGTATAGTTCTCAATATATATGAGAATATATTGAATATGTTGTAAAATATATATTTTGGACCAACAAAAGGTTTGGAAGAAAAGACTTGAGACTCAGTACTTAAGAGTTTTGCGCTTTGTAAAATTCAGGGATTCGGGGATTCCAAAAGCTTTAGGGTTTTCAGGTTTTTAGTTTTTTTTAGTTTTCTTAGGTTTTTTAGTTTTCTTAGGTTTTTTAGGTTTTTTAGGGTTTAGGGTCTAGGGTTTAGGGTTTAGGGTTTAGGGTTTAGGGTTTAGGGTTTAGGGTTTAGGGTTTAGGGTTTATAGGGTTTAGGGTTTAGGGTTTAGGGTTTAGGGTTTAGGGTTTAGGGTTTAGGGTTTAGGGTTTAGGGTTTAGGGTTTAGGGTTTAGGGTTTAGGGTTTAGGGTTTAGGGTTTAGGGGTTTAGGGGTTAGGGTTTAGGGTTTAGGGTTTAGGGGTTTAGGGGTTAGGGGTTTAGGGTTTAGGGGTTTAGGGCTTAGGGGTTTAGGGTTTAGGGTTTAGGGTTTAGGGGTTTAGGGTTTAGGGGTTGGGCGCTAGAACCGTGGAGTCAGGTGTTTAGACTTTGGCGCTTAGAGTTAGGACGTGGGAGTCCGGAAAGTTAGCCGTTGAGAATTAGGACTTGGGACCTAGGACCTTGAACTTAGAAAAGTTAGGCGATAGAAGTTAAGACTTAGGAATGTTCAACGTTTGGAGTAAGGACTTCGGACTTTGGACGTTCGAAAGTTTGGTAGTGTCACTTAGGACTTAGGACTTAGGCCTGTAGACTAAGGACTTTGGAGATAGGCCCTAGGAGCTAGGAAAGCTAGGAAAGTCAGGCGTTTAGACTTCGGACTGACGACTTCGGAATGTTAGGCGTTTGGAGTTAGGACTTTGGACTTTAGTCTTTGGAACGTTTGGAGTTGGGCCTTCAGACTTGGGGAAGTTACGAGTTGGGGCGTTAGACTTAGGAAGCTTAGGAGTTGGGACATTGGAGTTCGGAAAGATAGGAGTCAAGGCAGGATCTAGGGAAAGCGGGTGATTAAAAACTCGAGAGGGATGTTGGTCTAGTGGTATGATTCTCGCTTAGGGTGCGAGAGGCCCCGGGTTCAATTCCCGGACATCCCCTCACACTTTGTGGGCGATCTCGTGTGTGCCTTGCACGAGCTCGGCAACGTGCATGGCCTCCCGTTAACGAGGAAAGAACGAGATGGGATGTTGGTCTCGTGGTATGATTCTCGCTTTGGGTGCGAGAGGCCCCGGGTTCGATTCCCGGACATCCCCCTTGTGTCTGTTGGGATGGATCCGCAACGAATTTCCTGCTTCCCATCAAGAGTCGAGATTCAAGAGTACGCGCCTGCTATGCTTTTTCCTTCCTTTCCTTTTTTTCTTGCCTCTGTGCGCATCTCCCGATGGAATCATGTTCGTTCCATCATGTTTACGTTCTCTGGGAAAACAACGTTCTGAGATGAGACGGTAGTCCGGAGCATCCACGGATATGGGCGTCAGCGCCCGCCTCAGATCGAGAGCTTTCTGTGTGAGCACAGGTGCCCGAGTGGTCTAAGGGGTTAGACTCAAGTTCTAATGGACGTCAGTCCGCGTGGGTTCAAATCCCACCCTGTGCAACAGATTTTTTGGGGGCCTTGGCACAATCGGTGACGGATGTGCTCAATCGACTTTCCTTCCGTAACGTGGCGTTGTTAGTCCAACGGTTAGGATACTTGCCTTCCAAGCAAGGGACCCGGGTTCGACTCCCGGACAACGCAGATGTGAGTTATATCGTTCGAATGTTTTACGTCATGCAACAGGTCCGAGCGTGTCGCATTTTCGGCGAAACCACGTCGCTCCTCGGCTGGTGTTCCGATTGACTCGCTCTTGGTGTCTAAAGACGCGTCCCGACGAGATCTATCCATAGGTTTTGATCGGGAGTCAATCGGAGGTCTGGTTGGGGAGTTATGGCCGGTACCGTTTCACGAGAGTCTACGTAAGCGCGATTTTCGGCGAAACGAGGTCGCTCCTCGGCTAGGGCTCCGATTGAGGCGCCCTTGGTGTCAAAAGGAGCGCCTCGACGAGATCTTACCATAGGTTTTGATCGGAGGTCAATCGGAGGTCTCGTTGAAGAGTTACGGCCGATACCGTTTCACGAGAGTCTACGTAAGCGCGGTTTTCGGCGAAACGAGGTCGCTCCTCGGCTAGGGCTCCGATTGAGACGCCCTTGGTGCCAAAAGGAGCGCCTCGACGAGATCTAGCCATAGGTTTTGATCGGAGGTTGATCGGAGGTCTCGTTGAAGAGTTATGACCGATACCGTTTCGGGTGCTAACCGTGAAGCGTGCGCGTGTCGCATTTTCGGCGAAACGATGTCGCTCCTCGGCTAGGGCTCCGATTGAGGCGCCCTTGGTGCCAAAAGACGCGTGTCGATGAGATCTAGCCATGGGTTTTGATCGGAGATCAATCAGAGTTCTGGTTGAAGAGTTACGGCCGATACCGTTTCACGAGAGTTTACGTAAGCGCGATTTTCGGCGAAACGATGTCGCTCCTCGGCTAAGGCTCCGATTGAGGCGCCCTTGGTGCCAAAAAAAGCGCCTCGACGAGATCTAGCCATAGGTTTTGATCGGAGGTCAATCGGAGGTCTCGTTGAAGAGTTATGGCCGATACCGTTTCGGGTGCTAACCGTGAAGCGCGCGCGTGTCGCATTTTCGGCGAAACGATGTCGCTCCTCGGCTAGGGCTCCGATTGAGGCGCCCTTGGTGTCTAAAGACGCGTCTCGACGAGATCTAGCCATGGGTTTTGATCGGAGATCAATCGGAGGTCTGGTTTAAGAGTTACGGCCGATACCGTTTCACGAGAGCCTACGTAAGCGCGATTTTCGGCGAAACGATGTCGCTCCTCGGCTAGGCCTCCGATTGACTCGCTTTTGGTGCCTGAAGACGCGGCTCGATGAGAGCTAGCCATGAGTTTTGATCGCGAGTCAATCGGAGCTCTGGTTGGGGAGTTATGGCCGATACCGTTTCGGGTGGTGACCGGGAATCGCGCGCGAGGCGCATTTTCGACGAAACGAGGTCGCTCCTCGGGTAGTGCTCCGATTGAGGCGCCCTTGGTGTCATAAGACGCGTCTCAACGAGACCAAGCCACAGAAAGTCGTTGCGAGTCAATCGGAGAAGTGGTTGGGGAGCTATGGACAAAAACGTTTGGGGCGCTCTCGCTCCGAGCTCAAGGCGCCCCCATAACTACACCGAAAAGTCATCGTCATCTGAAAGGCGGGATCCTGAGTTCGGCTTGTCGTTGCAAAAATACGTAGGGGGTGTAGCTCAAATGGCAGAGCGCTCGATTCGCATTCGAGAGGCACGGGGATCGATACCCCGCTCCTCCAGCCCAGCTTATTTGTTGCCTTGGTCAAGAGCCGTTGCTCGTTGGCGGAGTGTGAAAATGCTGTCGTGCAACGGATCCGTTGTATGTGAGGGGTGAGTGAAGGCCAACGGCTTGAGACGAAAACCAATTTAATAAGAACAACAAAAACCTTTCCCGATTATCGAGGTTCCATTGGGGTAGTTCTTTTCAAAATTTCTGGGAATTTTGGTCGGAAGAGGGTATAGGATCGCCCAATTGGTGTTTGGGGAAATTTCGACGTGGAGAGTATATCAACAACTTTGAGAGAGTCTGAGAGAGTTTGGTTAATCTAGGTACTGATACTGAAGGATGAATTCTTTGATTGGAGTAATTGTGTGGAACAATGGTTGCGATAGGGGGGAGTGGCCCCTCAGGAAAAAATATGTAATTATTGTTATTTCCACGACGACAACAACACCACGCGCCCGAGCCACTATCAACATATCCGTTCCGTCTCACACCGTAGTGCTCCGTACTCATATCTCGTACTCTATCCTAGAATAAACCCTCCACCAAATCCCACCGTCATCCTCGTCATTCCTACATCTCAATCAAATTCCTCCGAACGATCCCACTTTCGTCCTCGTCATTTCTACGTCTCTACCACCCTTTCCGATCGATCACGATCACTCCCATTTCACACAAAGCACCGTCCGCCTCTTTGGATCGATGATTTGAGGGATGTTTCTCGGCAATAGGGGTCGCCCGAGGAGGGGCTCGAACCCTCGACCACAAGATTAAGAGTCTTGCGCTCTACCGACTGAGCTACCCGGGCAGACGAAAAAGTGTTCCGGATCGCCGTCCACGTCCCCCGTCGCTCCGGCCTTGCGTCGCTGAACGCGGTAGGGGTTAGGTGCCTTCGACGGGGGAGGATTTTTGTATTCGGAGTGGCGCAGTGGAAGCGTGGTGGGCCCATAACCCACAGGTCCCAGGATCGAAACCTGGCTCCGAAAGGCGTGCGACTCGTGTCGATGGTCGAAAGAAAGGGTCGTAGCGGAAATTCCGCACCCTTTTTTGCGTGGGGGTTGTAGCTCAGATGGTAGAGCGCTCGCTTTGCATGCGAGAGGCACGGGGATCGATGCCCCGCAGCTCCAGCCAATTTCGTTCTGAGTGAGGTACGGGCCCCCGAATTATGACCGCGACGGAGTATCAGGGTTGCGAGCGGGAGGTGCGGGGATCGATGCCGTGCACCTCCGGCCGATTTTGTTTTGAGTGAGGCACGGGCCCCTTGAATTATCACCGCGACGGAGTATCTGGGTTGCGAGCAGGAGGTGCGGGGATCGATGCCGTGCACCTCCGGGCGATTCTGTTTTGAGTGAGGTACGGGCCCCCGAATTATTACCGCGACGGAGTATCAGGGTTGCGAGCGGGAGGTGCAGGGATCGAGGCCCCGCACCTCCGGGCGATTTTGGCGTGGGAGGGCCCAAAACATGTCCTTCTTGTGACCGGGGTCGGTGCGTCGGTGTCGGGAGGCGCGGGTCGGGTGCTCGAGCCTTCGGGGGGGAGCGTTCTTTCGTGCTCCGGGTGGCCGACGATGGGGGTAGATGGGCGTGACGGCGCGATTAATTTTAAGGTAATGAGTGCATTATAAAATTTATTTAGGGGTGCAGGGGGGGGGGCGCGTGACGGCGCGGTTGCTGTAAAGTAATACCTTGGAAAAATTTTTGTATGTAGGGGGGGGGGGGGCGCGCGGAAATCGTACGACGCGGACTCGACGAGGGGTCGGACGCGGGCCAAAAAATCTCCAAATCCCCCGAGCACGGCCGAAATGGGCCTGTTTTCGCCCGTTTTCCGGGAAGCCACACTTTATTTAAGCCGGAATGCGCTCCCGAACTCGCGACGGGCCCCTTGAACGCGCCCCCCGTGCATCTTGTGCGCGGACCTTGTGGCCAAATGGATAAGGCGTCGGTCTACGAAACCGAAGATTGCAGGCTCGACCCCTGCCAAGGTCGACGGACGTCGGGTTTCGGACAGCTTCTCCGTCCCGCGACGCGCTCATGTAACGGCCCGCCCGCTTCGGAAACGTGCGCCTCCGTCGTAGTCTAGGTGGTTAGGACATGTGGCTCTCACCCACAAGACCCGGGTTCGAGTCCCGGCGACGGAATCGTCCACGCCCTTTTCGCCCCCGTGGAGGCGCCTCCTCCGGGCGTTTCGCGACCAGGAGGGCGAGGGAGGCGGAGGGAGCGTGAGCAACGGTGGCCGAGTGGTCAAGGCGTGTGCCTGCTAAGTACATGGGTTATCCCGCGTGAGTTCGAATCTCACCCGTTGCGACGATACTGCTTGTCGTTTTGTGGCCTGGCCGTCACATCTTCCGGCGACCTCGTTCCGTAGCGATGGGACTTGTCTGTAGCCTCCGGCGACCTCGTTCCGTAACGACAGGACCTCCCCGTAGCTTGCGGCGACCCCTCCCCGTAACGATGTGACTTGTCCGTAGCCTCCGGCAACCTCGTTCCGTAGCGATGGGACTTCTCCGTAGCTTGCGGCGACCTCGTTCCGTAGCGATGGGACTTCTCCGTAGCTTGCGGCGACCTCGTTCCGTAGCGATGGGACTTCTCCGTAGCTTGCGGCGACCTCGTTCCGTAGCGATGGGACTTCTCCGTAGCTTGCGGCGACCCCTCCCCGTAACGACAGGACCTCCCCGTAGCCTCCGGCGACCTCGTTCCGTAACGATGGGACCTCCCCGTAGTTTCCGGCGACCTCGTTCCGTGGCGATGGGACTTCCCCGTAGTTCCCGACGACCTCGTTCCGTAGCGATGGGACTTCTCCGTACTTTCCGACGACCTCGTTCCATGACGATGGGACCTCTCCGTAGCCTCCGACGACCTCGTTCCGTAGCGATGGGACTTGTCCGTGGCGATGGGACCTCCCCGTAGTTTCCGGCGACCTCGTTCCGTGACGATGGGACCTCTCCGTAGCCTCCGACGACCTCGTTCCGTGACGATGGGACCTCCCCGTAGTTTCCGGCGACCTCGTTCCGTGGCGATGGGACCTCTCCGTAGTTTCCGGCGACCTCGTTCCGTGACGATGAGACTTCTCCGGAGGTTCCCACGCAAAACGGGTCGCTCCCTGCAAGGATCGAACTTGCGACCTTGCGGTTAACAGCCGCACGCTCTAACCAGCTGAGCTAAGGAAGCACGTTCGTCCGTCGTCGGAAGGGGGCACCGTACGCACGGACGACGACGCGACGGCCCGCCGGGTCGCACGGAGGGGTGCGCGAGGCCGAAACGAGCGGGGTGCTCGTGGTGTAGTCGGTTATCACGTCAGTCTCACACACTGAAGGCCCCCGGTTCGAGCCCGGGCGAGCACACTCAGTCGCTATAAGATTGCCTTGGGCCCAATCGAATGACACCGCCAGCGGTGGGGACTTTTTGTCGAGGTAAGTAATGCGTTTGGGTGTAAGTATTGGTTCCGTGAAGTACCGTGACTTTCCCTGCCTCGATTCCATCAGCATTGCCCGTGCACGCCCCTGATTTTCTCCCTCCCTCGACGGATGGACAACTCTCTCACGCCCCCTTCCTTCATCGCTCTCATCACGTTCCGTTCCACCGGCTCGCGGCCCATCAAAGTGAAGGGTCCATCCAAAGGGGACAACCAGGTTCGAACTGGTGGCCTATCGATCTGCAGTCGATTGCTCTACCACTGAGCTATATCCCCACGCTCACGACATTCCGATTCCGGGGCCGGCTCTTGTCCGCAAGTGCCTCTCCGCACGCACGACCATGGCGCGCACGAACGAATCGACAATCGTTTCGGCCTAGTGGCTCAATGGTAGAGCATCCGACTCCAGATCGGAAGGTTGCGCGTTCGATTCGCGTCTGGGTCATGGCACGTGTTTGCTTGCCTGCCTGCCCGTAACGTTTTCGTAATTTTTCTTAAGTACTGTTTGTCCTCAAGTACTGGGGGTGGGTTGAGTACTAGGTGCAAGTTATGTACTGGGAGCGACTTCAGTACTCGGGGTGAGGTTATGTATCGGTCAAGGGTTATGCACCAGATGATGCGATCGGTTATGTGTTTTCGATATGTTTTTTTTTTGTCGAGGGAATGAGCGTCGATCTCTCACCGTCTTTGTGCCCGCTCCCTTTGATGTTGGTGAAATGAGCGTGGTCGTGTGTGTGTGCTCGGTTAGAAGTTTGGTTAGACACGGTGGAGGGTTAGGCGAATCGATAATGTTACGGTGTTAGAGCGCTACGGATATGGTCGGGACGGGCGATGGTTACGATTCGCTGGGACGAGAACTCGAGACGTTGAACGGAGCATGCAATTGAGCTCTGTTTTGCTGAATGTTGGACCGCTTGCCTCGGATACGAACGTACATTCTGCCCTCCGCCTTCCATCACGTCCCATCAAGTCCCATCGGGCGAAAAGTTGCCGCTGCCGGGTTTCCTGGGACATCCCTGATCCCGGTACTAATCGGCCCCAACCGTGCTTAATTGGCGAGGTCGGAAGGGATCGCATGTGTTCACGGTGGTATGACGGCAACACGACCTCCTCACGCCCTCCCGCGCCAGGTTCCCTTCGAGCTCGCGTCGCACCCACGCGCACTCATCTCACCCCATCCCGGTCGCCTCCCGTCGTCACCCGGCCGAGTAGCTCAGTTGGTTAGAGCGTCGTGCTAATAACGCGAATGTCGAGGGTTCGATCCCCTTCTTGGCCAGCAGGGGGACTCCTGTTTGTGTTTACGGACGTGAGAAACCTCGTGCACGGAGTCGCAAAGTCCGGGGACTGCTGGGATGCAAGCGACCGGGGTGAGACGAAGGTGACGTCACCCGAGGCAGGGATCGAACCTGCGGCCTATCGCTTAGGAAACGATCGCTCTATCCACTGAGCTACACGGGCATCTTGGAATAGGGATGCAAAAGATCGACAAAACATCGACGCTTCGGGTGATACGTTCATTTTGTAGTACGAGCGTTGTAGTACGGGTTAGTACGGGTTCCAGGGTGTGACTTCGGAGACGACTCTCGTAAAATTTAATTCTCGTGTCTTTGTGTCTCAACCACCCTGTGTTCGAGTTGTGTGTGATAAAACCTGATGTCGGGGGGGCATCGAGGGGCTCATATGAAAGCTTTTGATCGTGAGCGTTGATGGTACAGTGGTAGCATACTACCCTGCCACGGTAGAGACCCGGGTTCGATTCCCGGTCAACGCACCACATCATGTGATGACCCACATGATTCTTTCATCTTCGGTCAATAATTTTTGTTGTGAACTGGCTCCCGCCCCGGGAAGAGAGAGACAGAGTTATACCCCAAAGGGAAAGCGACAAGAACGTCCCTGAAGTGCAGCAAGATGCGCTTCTCCATGCCCCTCGTCTCTATTGATTCCGCAGCGTCCAATCCCCATCCCCGACACAAGCAGGCTGCCACAACGTTCCCGTCCCTCATCAGAACAGCATCAAACTACCAGTTCAGAACGAGAGGATAGCCCGCTCGAGCAGTCAGCACCTAACCCGGATCTTTCGGGAGCTGGAAGTGCATCGTGTCGCTGCCCTGCTCGTCGAATGATCGTTTTGCTGTCCGATCAGAAGGGGATTTGGCATAATTATCGCCGTTGCCGGGAATTGAACCCGGGTCTCCTGCGTGACAGGCAGGAATACTGACCACTATACTACAACGACTCCATCACGCCCAAAAGTCGAAACGGGGAACCATGTTGGGCCACGTCTCCTACGGCTGGGTCGCATTGTCACCCGAGGGACAACGTTTGTGGAGGGCAATTTGGGCGATCGAGACATGTGCGACTTTAGCTCAGTTGGGAGAGCGTCAGACTGAAGATCTGAAGGTCTCGTGTTCGATCCACGAAAGTCGCACTCGACTATGTTGGTCAAATATTCCGACCCTGTTTTTATGCTTTTTTTTCTCTTCCGGACCAGCCGGATGAACGTGACGCTCGGGGAAGAACGGTATATCCGCAAGGAGGAACTTTTCGAATGAAGGGCGCTATAGTGTAGTGGTTATCACATTGGACTCTGAATCCAATGACCCGAGTTCGAATCTCGGTAGTGCCTCCCAGTTATCCATGTGTGGTGGGTTTTTCACGTGGCGGGGTGGGGGAACGTCTTCCTTCTTGAAGGTTTCGGAGAAAAAAACCGAATTCCGCAAAAGACCCGACCAAATTCGTCCTCCAGAGACGATGAAAGACGCAACCACGCCGAAAAAATCGTGATGGGGATGTAGCTCAAATGGCAGAGCGCTCGCTTAGCATGCGAGAGGTACGGGGATCGATACCCCGCATCTCCACTCATCTATTGAAAATCGTTGCCAAAATTGTTCTTTGAAGTGTGCTTGTTGCCGGAGATGGGCCGTCACTTTGAACACCAAACCAAACCGGACATGTTCGACAAGTTAGACCGGTCTGGACGGGTTCGACAGGACGGAATATGCCTAGTCCGGTTCGGTTTGTCGAACCTGTCAGGCATCTTGTCTAAGAAACTGTCTAGAATTAGTGTGGAACCTGTTTGGACCGATGAATCTGTGTAGACCGATTTTTTTCTTCTCTCAACGGACCGGACCGATCCAAATCTGTCCGGTCCGGTCTCGTTATGTTGAACCGGTAAACCAGCAATCCGGTTGCTAGCCCGTCTCAGCTAGTTAGGAAACTTTAGGAAGTAACGAAACTCACGCGTTAATTCAGGTTGGTTAGGAAACTTTAGGAAGGAACGAAACTTAAGCGTATCGATTTAGGCTAGTGAAGAAAGTTACGAAACTTAAGCGTCTCGATTTGGGTTGGTTAGAGAACTTTGGAAAATAACGAAACTTAAGCGTTTCGATCTAGGCTAGTCAAGAAAGTTACGAAACTTAAGCCATCCGATACAGGTTAGTTGGGAAACTTTAGAAAGTAACGAAACTTGAGCGTCTCGATTTGGGTTGGTTAGAGAACTTTGGAAAATAACGAAACTTAAGCGTTTCGATCTAGGCTAGTCAAGAAAGTTACGAAACTTAAGCCATCCGATATAGGTTAGTTGGGAAACTTTAGAAAGTAACGAAACTTGAGCGTCTCGATTTGGGTTGGTTAGAGAACTTTGGAAAATAACGAAACTTAAGCGTTCCGACTCAAGTTTGTGGTGACACCATTTCAACTTGAGCAATAACAAACCCGTCACGAGCGAGTGGTGTTCGCGGGGAGAATCGAACTCCCGTTTCTTGAGCCACAATCAAGTGTCCTGACCACTAGACGACGCGAACTCACGATTGAGAAGGGTGTTGTCGACGTTTCATGCTTGCTCACACACCCAACCTCGTCAAGCACGAACAAATGTCCCATCGAAGATATCTTGAGCGAAGCTCCTTTAGCTCAGTTGGTTAGAGCACCCGTTTAGTAAGCGGGAGGTCCTGAGTTCAACTCTCAGAGGGAGCAATAATTGTTTCGTGAGGTAATTTATGGGGAATGTATTAAGTAGGAACGCGGTGATCAATTGATCGACCCCGACGATAGCTCAGTTGGCAGAGCGGAGGACTGTAATAGAGTTCAGATATCCTTAGGTCGCCGGTTCGATTCCGGCTCGTCGGACGAAGCTGTTCCCGCTCGGATAAATCTGATCCAAATTGCCTCAAAATACGTAACTTGGGCCAAGAAATCGTGTGCACTCGTGGCGCAATGGATAGCGTATCAGACTTCGGATCTGAGGGTTGCGAGTTCGAGTCTCGTCGGGTGCAGTATAGTTCTCAATATATACGAGAATATATTGAATATGTTGTAAAATATATATTTTGGACCAACAAAAGGTTTGGAAGAAAAGACTTGAGACTCAGTACTTAAGAGTTTTGCGCTTTGTAAAATTCAGGGATTCGGGGATTCCAAAAGCTTTAGGGTTTTCAGGTTTTTAGTTTTTTTTTGTTTTCTTAGGTTTTTTAGGTTTTTTAGGGTTTAGGGTTTAGGGTTTAGGGGGTTTAGGGTTTAGGGGGTTTAGCATTTAGGGGGTTTAGGGTTTAGGGTTTAGGGTTTTTAGGGTTTAGGGTTTAGGGTTTAGGGTTTAGGGTTTAGGGGTTTAGGGTTTAGGGTTTAGGGTTTTGGGTTTAGGGTTTAGGGTTTAGGGTTTAGGGTTTAGGGTTTAGGGTTTAGGGTTTAGGGTTTAGGGTTTAGGGTTTAGGGTTTAGGGTTTAGGGTTTAGGGTTTAGGGGTTGGGCGCTAGAACCGTGGAGTCAGGTGTTTAGACTTTGGCGCTTAGAGTTAGGACGTGGGAGTCCGGAAAGTTAGCCGTTGAGAATTAGGACTTGGGACCTAGGACCTTGAACTTAGAAAAGTTAGGCGATAGAAGTTAAGACTTAGGAATGTTCAACGTTTGGAGTAAGGACTTCGGACTTTGGACGTTCGAAAGTTTGGTAGTGTCACTTAGGACTTTGGACTTAGGCCTGTAGACTAAGGACTTTGGAGATAGGCCCTAGGAGCTAGGAAAGCTAGGAAAGTCAGGCGTTTAGACTTCGGACTGACGACTTCGGAATGTTAGGCGTTTGGAGTTAGGACTTTGGACTTTAGTCTTTGGAACGTTTGGAGTTGGGCCTTCAGACTTGGGGAAGTTACGAGTTGGGGCGTTAGACTTAGGAAGCTTAGGAGTTGGGACATTGGAGTTCGGAAAGATAGGAGTCAAGGCAGGATCTAGGGAAAGCGGGTGATTAAAAAATCGAGAGGGATGTTGGTCTAGTGGTATGATTCTCGCTTAGGGTGCGAGAGGCCCCGGGTTCAATTCCCGGACATCCCCTCACTCTTTGTGGGCGATCTCGTGTGTGCCTTGCACGAGCTCGGCAACGTGCATGGCCTCCCGTTAACGAGGAAAGAACGAGATGGGATGTTGGTCTAGTGGTATGATTCTCGCTTTGGGTGCGAGAGGCCCCGGGTTCGATTCCCGGACATCCCCCTTGTGTCTGTTGGGATGGATCCGCAACGAATTTCCTGCTTCCCATCAAGAGTCGAGATTCAAGAGTACGCGCCTGCTATGCTTTTTCCTTCCTTTCCTTTTTTTCTTGCCTCTGTGCGCATCTCCCGATGGAATCATGTTCGTTCCATCATGTTAACGTTCTTTGGGAAAACAACGTTCTGAGATGAGACGGTAGTCCGGAGCATCCACGGATATGGGCGTCAGCGCCCGCCTCCGATCGAGAGCTTTCTGTGTGAGCACAGGTGCCCGAGTGGTCTAAGGGGTTAGACTCAAGTTCTAATGGACGTCAGTCCGCGTGGGTTCAAATCCCACCCTGTGCAACAGATTTTTTGGGGGCCTTGGCACAATCGGTGACGGATGTGCTCAATCGACTTTCCTTCCGTAACGTGGCGTTGTTAGTCCAACGGTTAGGATACTTGCCTTCCAAGCAAGGGACCCGGGTTCGACTCCCGGACAACGCAGATGTGAGTTATATCGTTCGAATGTTTTACGTCATGCAACAGGTCCGAGCGTGTCGCATTTTCGGCGAAACCACGTCGCTCCTCGGCTGGTGCTCCGATTGACTCGCTCTTGGTGTCTAAAGACGCGTCCCGACGAGATCTATCCATAGGTTTTGATCGGGAGTCAATCGGAGGTCTGGTTGGGGAGTTATGGCCGGTACCGTTTCACGAGAGTCTACGTAAGCGCGATTTTCGGCGAAACGAGGTCGCTCCTCGGCTAGGGCTCCGATTGAGGCGCCCTTGGTGTCAAAAGGAGCGCCTCGACGAGATCTAACCATAGGTTTTGATCGGAGGTCAATCGGAGGTCTCGTTGAAGAGTTACGGCCGATACCGTTTCACGAGAGTCTACGTAAGCGCGGTTTTCGGCGAAACGAGGTCGCTCCTCGGCTAGGGCTCCGATTGAGACGCCCTTGGTGCCAAAAGGAGCGCCTCGACGAGATCTAGCCATAGGTTTTGATCGGAGGTTGATCGGAGGTCTCGTTGAAGAGTTATGACCGATACCGTTTCGGGTGCTAACCGTGAAGCGTGCGCGTGTCGCATTTTCGGCGAAACGATGTCGCTCCTCGGCTAGGGCTCCGATTGAGGCGCCCTTGGTGCCAAAAGACGCGTGTCGATGAGATCTAGCCATGGGTTTTGATCGGAGATCAATCAGAGTTCTGGTTGAAGAGTTACGGCCGATACCGTTTCACGAGAGTTTACGTAAGCGCGATTTTCGGCGAAACGATGTCGCTCCTCGGCTAAGGCTCCGATTGAGGCGCCCTTGGTGCCAAAAAAAGCGCCTCGACGAGATCTAGCCATAGGTTTTGATCGGAGGTCAATCGGAGGTCTCGTTGAAGAGTTATGGCCGATACCGTTTCGGGTGCTAACCGTGAAGCGCGCGCGTGTCGCATTTTCGGCGAAACGATGTCGCTCCTCGGCTAGGGCTCCGATTGAGGCGCCCTTGGTGTCTAAAGACGCGTCTCGACGAGATCTAGCCATGGGTTTTGATCGGAGATCAATCGGAGGTCTGGTTTAAGAGTTACGGCCGATACCGTTTCACGAGAGCCTACGTAAGCGCGATTTTCGGCGAAACGATGTCGCTCCTCGGCTAGGCCTCCGATTGACTCGCTTTTGGTGCCTGAAGACGCGGCTCGATGAGAGCTAGCCATGAGTTTTGATCGCGAGTCAATCGGAGCTCTGGTTGGGGAGTTATGGCCGATACCGTTTCGGGTGGTGACCGGGAATCGCGCGCGAGGCGCATTTTCGACGAAACGAGGTCGCTCCTCGGGTAGTGCTCCGATTGAGGCGCCCTTGGTGTCATAAGACGCGTCTCAACGAGACCAAGCCACAGAAAGTCGTTGCGAGTCAATCGGAGAAGTGGTTGGGGAGCTATGGACAAAAACGTTTGGGGCGCTCTCGCTCCGAGCTCAAGGCGCCCCCATAACTACACCGAAAAGTCATCGTCATCTGAAAGGCGGGATCCTGAGTTCGGCTTGTCGTTGCAAAAATACGTAGGGGGTGTAGCTCAAATGGCAGAGCGCTCGATTCGCATTCGAGAGGCACGGGGATCGATACCCCGCTCCTCCAGCCCAGCTTATTTGTTGCCTTGGTCAAGAGCCGTTGCTCGTTGGCGGAGTGTGAAAATGCTGTCGTGCAACGGATCCGTTGTATGTGAGGGGTGAGTGAAGGCCAACGGCTTGAGACGAAAACCAATTTAATAAGAACAACGAAAACCTTTCCCGATTATCGAGGTTCCATTGGGGTAGTTCATTTCAAAATTTCTGGGAATTTTGGTCGGAAGAGGGTATAGGATCGCCCAATTGGTGTTTGGGGAAATTTCGACGTGGAGAGTATATCAACAACTTTGAGAGAGTCTGAGAGAGTTTGGTTAATCTAGGTACTGATACTGAAGGATGAATTCTTTGATTGGAGTAATTGTGTGGAACAATGGTTGCGATAGGGGGGAGTGGCCCCTCAGGAAAAAATATGTAATTATTGTTATTTCCACGACGACAACAACACCACGCGCCCGAGCCACTATCAACATATCCGTTCCGTCTCACACCGTAGTGCTCCGTACTCATATCTCGTACTCTATCCTAGAATAAACCCTCCACCAAATCCCACCGTCATCCTCGTCATTCCTACATCTCAATCAAAATCCTCCGAACGATCCCACTTTCGTCCTCGTCATTTCTACGTCTCTACCACCCTTTCCGATCGATCACGATGGGGATGTAGCTCAAATGGCACCGCGCTCGCTTAGGATCGAGAGGTAGGGATCGATACCCGCAATCTCGCCCTCAGGGGCTGAATCCTCGCCAAAATTGTTCTTGCGCTGTACCGACTGAGCTGGGCCGACACTTTGGATCGCCAAACGTCCCCCGGGCTCCGGCCTTCGACGTTGACCGGTAGGGACGGTGTTCGACGGGGGAGGAATATGTAGTCCGGTTCGCAGTGGAAGCTGTGGGCATCTTGGTCCCAGAAACTGTCTAGAAAGGCGTGCGACCTGTTTGGTCGATGAAAGGGTGTAGCGGAAATTCCGCACCCTTTTTTGCGGGGGGTTGAGCCAGATGGTAGAGCGGTCGCGTTATGCGAGACACGGTACGAGCCCCGGTTCCAGCCAATTTCGCTGAGTGAGGTAACCCCCGAATTATGACCGCACGCGTATCAGGGTTGCGAGCGGGAGGTGCGGGGATCGATGCCGTGCACCTCCGGCGATTTTGTTTTGAGTGAGGCACGGGCCGAATTAACCGCGACGATTCTGGGTTGCGAGAGGAGGTGCGGGGAATGCCGTGCACCTCCGGGTTTCGATCTGGAGTGAGGTACGGGCCGAATTATTACCGCGACCGATATCAGGGTTGGGAAACTTTAGAAAGTAACGAAACTTAAGCGTCTCGATTTGGGTTGGAGGGAACAAAAATGTCCTTCTTAAGCGGTTCGGTCTAGGCTGTCGGGAGGCGCGAAACTTAAAGCCATCCGATATAGGTTCTTTGGGAAACTTTAGAAAGTAACGCTTGAGCGTCGCGATTTGGGTTGGTAATGAGTGCTTTATAAAATTTATTTAGGCGTGCAGGGGGGGGTTTGCGTGACGGCCATTTCTGTAAAGGTATACCAAAAAATTTCACGAGCGAGGGGGGTTCGCGCGGAAATCGAACGACCGTTTCTCGACGAGGGGTCGGTCCTGACCACTAGACTCGCGAAATCTCACGATTGAGAAGGGCCTGTTTTCGCCCGTTTTCCGGGAAGCTCACACTTTATTTAAGCCGGAATGCGCTCCCGAACTCGCGACGGTCCCCTTGAACGCGCCCCCCGTGCATCTTGTGCGCGGACCTTTGGCCAAATGGATAAGGCGTCGGTCTAGAAACCGAAGATTGAGGCTCAACCCCTGCCAAGGTCGACGGACGTCGGGTTTCGGACAGCTTCTCCGTCCCGCGACGCGCTAAGTAGGCCCGCGGTTCAAACGTGCGACCTCCGTCGTAGTCTAGGTGGTTAGGCATGTGGCTCTCACCCACAAGACCCGGGTTAGAGTCCCGGCGACGGAATCGTCCACGCCCTTTTCGCCCCTCGGGAGGCGCCTCCTCCGGGCGTTTCGCTCCAGGAGGGCGAGGGAGGCGGAGGGAGCGTGAGCAACGTGGCCGATGGTCAAGGCGTATCAGACTTCGGATATGAGGGTTGCGAGTTCGAGTCTCGTCGGGTGCAGTATAGTTCTCAATATATACGAGAATATATTGAATATGTTGTAAAATATATATTTTGGACCAACAAAAGGTTTGGAAGAAAAGACTTGAGACTCAGTACTTAAGAGTTTTGCGCTTTGTAAAATTCAGGGATTCGGGGATTCCAAAAGCTTTAGGGTTTTCAGGTTTTTAGTTTTTTTTAGTTTTCTTAGGTTTTTTAGTTTTCTTAGGTTTTTTAGGTTTTTTAGGGTTTAGGGTCTAGGGTTTAGGGTTTAGGGTTTAGGGTTTAGGGTTTAGGGTTTAGGGTTTAGGGTTTAGGGTTTAGGGTTTAGGGTTTAGGGTTTAGGGTTTAGGGTTTAGGGTTTAGGGTTTAGGGTTTAGGGTTTAGGGTTTAGGGTTTAGGGTTTAGGGTTTAGGGTTTAGGGTTTAGGGTTTAGGGGTTTAGGGGTTAGGGTTTAGGGTTTAGGGTTTAGGGTTTAGGGGTTAGGGGTTTAGGGTTTAGGGGTTTAGGGCTTAGGGGTTTAGGGTTTAGGGTTTAGGGTTTAGGGGTTTAGGGTTTAGGGGTTGGGCGCTAGAACCGTGGAGTCAGGTGTTTAGACTTTGGCGCTTAGAGTTAGGACGTGGGAGTCCGGAAAGTTAGCCGTTGAGAATTAGGACTTGGGACCTAGGACCTTGAACTTAGAAAAGTTAGGCGATAGAAGTTAAGACTTAGGAATGTTCAACGTTTGGAGTAAGGACTTCGGACTTTGGACGTTCGAAAGTTTGGTAGTGTCACTTAGGACTTAGGACTTAGGCCTGTAGACTAAGGACTTTGGAGATAGGCCCTAGGAGCTAGGAAAGCTAGGAAAGTCAGGCGTTTAGACTTCGGACTGACGACTTCGGAATGTTAGGCGTTTGGAGTTAGGACTTTGGACTTTAGTCTTTGGAACGTTTGGAGTTGGGCCTTCAGACTTGGGGAAGTTACGAGTTGGGGCGTTAGACTTAGGAAGCTTAGGAGTTGGGACATTGGAGTTCGGAAAGATAGGAGTCAAGGCAGGATCTAGGGAAAGCGGGTGATTAAAAACTCGAGAGGGATGTTGGTCTAGTGGTATGATTCTCGCTTAGGGTGCGAGAGGCCCCGGGTTCAATTCCCGGACATCCCCTCACACTTTGTGGGCGATCTCGTGTGTGCCTTGCACGAGCTCGGCAACGTGCATGGCCTCCCGTTAACGAGGAAAGAACGAGATGGGATGTTGGTCTAGTGGTATGATTCTCGCTTTGGGTGCGAGAGGCCCCGGGTTCGATTCCCGGACATCCCCCTTGTGTCTGTTGGGATGGATCCGCAACGAATTTCCTGCTTCCCATCAAGAGTCGAGATTCAAGAGTACGCGCCTGCTATGCTTTTTCCTTCCTTTCCTTTTTTTCTTGCCTCTGTGCGCATCTCCCGATGGAATCATGTTCGTTCCATCATGTTTACGTTCTCTGGGAAAACAACGTTCTGAGATGAGACGGTAGTCCGGAGCATCCACGGATATGGGCGTCAGCGCCCGCCTCAGATCGAGAGCTTTCTGTGTGAGCACAGGTGCCCGAGTGGTCTAAGGGGTTAGACTCAAGTTCTAATGGACGTCAGTCCGCGTGGGTTCAAATCCCACCCTGTGCAACAGATTTTTTGGGGGCCTTGGCACAATCGGTGACGGATGTGCTCAATCGACTTTCCTTCCGTAACGTGGCGTTGTTAGTCCAACGGTTAGGATACTTGCCTTCCAAGCAAGGGACCCGGGATCGACTCCCGGACAACGCAGATGTGAGTTATATCGTTCGAATGTTTTACGTCATGCAACAGGTCCGAGCGTGTCGCATTTTCGGCGAAACCACGTCGCTCCTCGGCTGGTGTTCCGATTGACTCGCTCTTGGTGTCTAAAGACGCGTCCCGACGAGATCTATCCATAGGTTTTGATCGGGAGTCAATCGGAGGTCTGGTTGGGGAGTTATGGCCGGTACCGTTTCACGAGAGTCTACGTAAGCGCGATTTTCGGCGAAACGAGGTCGCTCCTCGGCTAGGGCTCCGATTGAGGCGCCCTTGGTGTCAAAAGGAGCGCCTCGACGAGATCTTACCATAGGTTTTGATCGGAGGTCAATCGGAGGTCTCGTTGAAGAGTTACGGCCGATACCGTTTCACGAGAGTCTACGTAAGCGCGGTTTTCGGCGAAACGAGGTCGCTCCTCGGCTAGGGCTCCGATTGAGACGCCCTTGGTGCCAAAAGGAGCGCCTCGACGAGATCTAGCCATAGGTTTTGATCGGAGGTTGATCGGAGGTCTCGTTGAAGAGTTATGACCGATACCGTTTCGGGTGCTAACCGTGAAGCGTGCGCGTGTCGCATTTTCGGCGAAACGATGTCGCTCCTCGGCTAGGGCTCCGATTGAGGCGCCCTTGGTGCCAAAAGACGCGTGTCGATGAGATCTAGCCATGGGTTTTGATCGGAGATCAATCAGAGTTCTGGTTGAAGAGTTACGGCCGATACCGTTTCACGAGAGTTTACGTAAGCGCGATTTTCGGCGAAACGATGTCGCTCCTCGGCTAAGGCTCCGATTGAGGCGCCCTTGGTGCCAAAAAAAGCGCCTCGACGAGATCTAGCCATAGGTTTTGATCGGAGGTCAATCGGAGGTCTCGTTGAAGAGTTATGGCCGATACCGTTTCGGGTGCTAACCGTGAAGCGCGCGCGTGTCGCATTTTCGGCGAAACGATGTCGCTCCTCGGCTAAGGCTCCGATTGAGGCGCCCTTGGTGCCAAAAAAAGCGCCTCGACGAGATCTAGCCATAGGTTTTGATCGGAGGTCAATCGGAGGTCTCGTTGAAGAGTTATGGCCGATACCGTTTCGGGTGCTAACCGTGAAGCGCGCGCGTGTCGCATTTTCGGCGAAACGATGTCGCTCCTCGGCTAGGGCTCCGATTGAGGCGCCCTTGGTGTCTAAAGACGCGTCTCGACGAGATCTAGCCATGGGTTTTGATCGGAGATCAATCGGAGGTCTGGTTTAAGAGTTACGGCCGATACCGTTTCACGAGAGCCTACGTAAGCGCGATTTTCGGCGAAACGATGTCGCTCCTCGGCTAGGCCTCCGATTGACTCGCTTTTGGTGCCTGAAGACGCGGCTCGATGAGAGCTAGCCATGAGTTTTGATCGCGAGTCAATCGGAGCTCTGGTTGGGGAGTTATGGCCGATACCGTTTCGGGTGGTGACCGGGAATCGCGCGCGAGGCGCATTTTCGACGAAACGAGGTCGCTCCTCGGGTAGTGCTCCGATTGAGGCGCCCTTGGTGTCATAAGACGCGTCTCAACGAGACCAAGCCACAGAAAGTCGTTGCGAGTCAATCGGAGAAGTGGTTGGGGAGCTATGGACAAAAACGTTTGGGGCGCTCTCGCTCCGAGCTCAAGGCGCCCCCATAACTACACCGAAAAGTCATCGTCATCTGAAAGGCGGGATCCTGAGTTCGGCTTGTCGTTGCAAAAATACGTAGGGGGTGTAGCTCAAATGGCAGAGCGCTCGATCCGCATTCGAGAGGCACGGGGATCGATACCCCGCTCCTCCAGCCCAGCTTATTTGTTGCCTTGGTCAAGAGCCGTTGCTCGTTGGCGGAGTGTGAAAATGCTGTCGTGCAACGGATCCGTTGTATGTGAGGGGTGAGTGAAGGCCAACGGCTTGAGACGAAAACCAATTTAATAAGAACAACAAAAACCTTTCCCGATTATCGAGGTTCCATTGGGGTAGTTCTTTTCAAAATTTCTGGGAATTTTGGTCGGAAGAGGGTATAGGATCGCCCAATTGGTGTTTGGGGAAATTTCGACGTGGAGAGTATATCAACAACTTTGAGAGAGTCTGAGAGAGTTTGGTTAATCTAGGTACTGATACTGAAGGATGAATTCTTTGATTGGAGTAATTGTGTGGAACAATGGTTGCGATAGGGGGGAGTGGCCCCTCAGGAAAAAATATGTAATTATTGTTATTTCCACGACGACAACAACACCACGCGCCCGAGCCACTATCAACATATCCGTTCCGTCTCACACCGTAGTGCTCCGTACTCATATCTCGTACTCTATCCTAGAATAAACCCTCCACCAAATCCCACCGTCATCCTCGTCATTCCTACATCTCAATCAAATTCCTCCGAACGATCCCACTTTCGTCCTCGTCATTTCTACGTCTCTACCACCCTTTCCGATCGATCACGATCACTCCCATTTGACACAAAGCACCGTCCGCCTCTTTGGATCGATGATTTGAGGGATGTTTCTCGGCAATAGGGGTCGCCCGAGGAGGGGCTCGAACCCTCGACCACAAGATTAAGAGTCTTGCGCTCTACCGACTGAGCTACCCGGGCAGACGAAAAAGTGTTCCGGATCGCCGTCCACGTCCCCCGTCGCTCCGGCCTTGCGTCGCTGAACGCGGTAGGGGTTAGGTGCCTTCGACGGGGGAGGATTTTTGTATTCGGAGTGGCGCAGTGGAAGCGTGGTGGGCCCATAACCCACAGGTCCCAGGATCGAAACCTGGCTCCGAAAGGCGTGCGACTCGTGTCGATGGTCGAAAGAAAGGGTCGTAGCGGAAATTCCGCACCCTTTTTTGCGTGGGGGTTGTAGCTCAGATGGTAGAGCGCTCGCTTTGCATGCGAGAGGCACGGGGATCGATGCCCCGCAGCTCCAGCCAATTTCGTTCTGAGTGAGGTACGGGCCCCCGAATTATTACCGCGACGGAGTATCAGGGTTGCGAGCGGGAGGTGCAGGGATCGAGGCCCCGCACCTCCGGGCGATTTTGGCGTGGGAGGGCCCAAAACATGTCCTTCTTGTGACCGGGGTCGGTGCGTCGGTGTCGGGAGGCGCGGGTCGGGTGCTCGAGCCTTCGGGGGGGAGCGTTCTTTCGTGCTCCGGGTGGCCGACGATGGGGGTAGATGGGCGTGACGGCGCGATTAATTTTAAGGTAATGAGTGCATTATAAAATTTATTTAGGGGTGCAGGGGGGGGGCGCGTGACGGCGCGCTTTCTGTAAAGGTATACCGTGGAAAAAATTTTGTATGTAGGGGGGGGGGGGGCGCGCGGAAATCGTACGACGCGGACTCGACGAGGGGTCGGACGCGGGCCAAAAAATCTCCAAATCCCCCGAGCACGGCCGAAATGGGCCTGTTTTCGCCCGTTTTCCGGGAAGCCACACTTTATTTAAGCCGGAATGCGCTCCCGAACTCGCGACGGGCCCCTTGAACGCGCCCCCCGTGCATCTTGTGCGCGGACCTTGTGGCCAAATGGATAAGGCGTCGGTCTACGAAACCGAAGATTGCAGGTTCGACCCCTGCCAAGGTCGACGGACGTCGGGTTTCGGACAGCTTCTCCGTCCCGCGACGCGCTCATGTAACGGCCCGCCCGCTTCGGAAACGTGCGCCTCCGTCGTAGTCTAGGTGGTTAGGACATGTGGCTCTCACCCACAAGACCCGGGTTCGAGTCCCGGCGACGGAATCGTCCACGCCCTTTTCGCCCCCGTGGAGGCGCCTCCTCCGGGCGTTTCGCGACCAGGAGGGCGAGGGAGGCGGAGGGAGCGTGAGCAACGGTGGCCGAGTGGTCAAGGCGTGTGCCTGCTAAGTACATGGGTTATCCCGCGTGAGTTCGAATCTCACCCGTTGCGACGATACTGCTTGTCGTTTTGTGGCCTGGCCGTCACATCTTCCGGCGACCTCGTTCCGTAGCGATGGGACTTGTCTGTAGCCTCCGGCGACCTCGTTCCGTAACGACAGGACCTCCCCGTAGCTTGCGGCGACCCCTCCCCGTAACGATGTGACTTGTCCGTAGCCTCCGGCAACCTCGTTCCGTAGCGATGGGACTTCTCCGTAGCTTGCGGCGACCTCGTTCCGTAGCGATGGGACTTCTCCGTAGCTTGCGGCGACCTCGTTCCGTAGCGATGGGACTTCTCCGTAGCTTGCGGCGACCTCGTTCCGTAGCGATGGGACTTCTCCGTAGCTTGCGGCGACCCCTCCCCGTAACGACAGGACCTCCCCGTAGCCTCCGGCGACCTCGTTCCGTAACGATGGGACCTCCCCGTAGTTTCCGGCGACCTCGTTCCGTGGCGATGGGACTTCCCCGTAGTTCCCGACGACCTCGTTCCGTAGCGATGGGACTTCTCCGTACTTTCCGACGACCTCGTTCCATGACGATGGGACCTCTCCGTAGCCTCCGACGACCTCGTTCCGTAGCGATGGGACTTGTCCGTGGCGATGGGACCTCCCCGTAGTTTCCGGCGACCTCGTTCCGTGACGATGGGACCTCTCCGTAGCCTCCGACGACCTCGTTCCGTGACGATGGGACCTCCCCGTAGTTTCCGGCGACCTCGTTCCGTGGCGATGGGACCTCTCCGTAGTTTCCGGCGACCTCGTTCCGTGACGATGAGACTTCTCCGGAGGTTCCCACGCAAAACGGGTCGCTCCCTGCAAGGATCGAACTTGCGACCTTGCGGTTAACAGCCGCACGCTCTAACCAGCTGAGCTAAGGAAGCACGTTCGTCCGTCGTCGGAAGGGGGCACCGTACGCACGGACGACGACGCGACGGCCCGCCGGGTCGCACGGAGGGGTGCGCGAGGCCGAAACGAGCGGGGTGCTCGTGGTGTAGTCGGTTATCACGTCAGTCTCACACACTGAAGGCCCCCGGTTCGAGCCCGGGCGAGCACACTCAGTCGCTATAAGATTGCCTTGGGCCCAATCGAATGACACCGCCAGCGGTGGGGACTTTTTGTCGAGGTAAGTAATGCGTTTGGGTGTAAGTATTGGTTCCGTGAAGTACCGTGACTTTCCCTGCCTCGATTCCATCAGCATTGCCCGTGCACGCCCCTGATTTTCTCCCTCCCTCGACGGATGGACAACTCTCTCACGCCCCCTTCCTTCATCGCTCTCATCACGTTCCGTTCCACCGGCTCGCGGCCCATCAAAGTGAAGGGTCCATCCAAAGGGGACAACCAGGTTCGAACTGGTGGCCTATCGATCTGCAGTCGATTGCTCTACCACTGAGCTATATCCCCACGCTCACGACATTCCGATTCCGGGGCCGGCTCTTGTCCGCAAGTGCCTCTCCGCACGCACGACCATGGCGCGCACGAACGAATCGACAATCGTTTCGGCCTAGTGGCTCAATGGTAGAGCATCCGACTCCAGATCGGAAGGTTGCGCGTTCGATTCGCGTCTGGGTCATGGCACGTGTTTGCTTGCCTGCCTGCCCGTAACGTTTTCGTAATTTTTCTTAAGTACTGTTTGTCCTCAAGTACTGGGGGTGGGTTGAGTACTAGGTGCAAGTTATGTACTGGGAGCGACTTCAGTACTCGGGGTGAGGTTATGTATCGGTCAAGGGTTATGCACCAGATGATGCGATCGGTTATGTGTTTTCGATATGTTTTTTTTTTGTCGAGGGAATGAGCGTCGATCTCTCACCGTCTTTGTGCCCGCTCCCTTTGATGTTGGTGAAATGAGCGTGGTCGTGTGTGTGTGCTCGGTTAGAAGTTTGGTTAGACACGGTGGAGGGTTAGGCGAATCGATAATGTTACGGTGTTAGAGCGCTACGGATATGGTCGGGACGGGCGATGGTTACGATTCGCTGGGACGAGAACTCGAGACGTTGAACGGAGCATGCAATTGAGCTCTGTTTTGCTGAATGTTGGACCGCTTGCCTCGGATACGAACGTACATTCTGCCCTCCGCCTTCCATCACGTCCCATCAAGTCCCATCGGGCGAAAAGTTGCCGCTGCCGGGTTTCCTGGGACATCCCTGATCCCGGTACTAATCGGCCCCAACCGTGCTTAATTGGCGAGGTCGGAAGGGATCGCATGTGTTCACGGTGGTATGACGGCAACACGACCTCCTCACGCCCTCCCGCGCCAGGTTCCCTTCGAGCTCGCGTCGCACCCACGCGCACTCATCTCACCCCATCCCGGTCGCCTCCCGTCGTCACCCGGCCGAGTAGCTCAGTTGGTTAGAGCGTCGTGCTAATAACGCGAATGTCGAGGGTTCGATCCCCTTCTTGGCCAGCAGGGGGACTCCTGTTTGTGTTTACGGACGTGAGAAACCTCGTGCACGGAGTCGCAAAGTCCGGGGACTGCTGGGATGCAAGCGACCGGGGTGAGACGAAGGTGACGTCACCCGAGGCAGGGATCGAACCTGCGGCCTATCGCTTAGGAAACGATCGCTCTATCCACTGAGCTACACGGGCATCTCGGAATAGGGATGCAAAAGATCGACAAAACATCGACGCTTCGGGTGATACGTTCATTTTGTAGTACGAGCGTTGTAGTACGGGTTAGTACGGGTTCCAGGGTGTGACTTCGGAGACGACTCTCGTAAAATTTAATTCTCGTGTCTTTGTGTCTCAACCACCCTGTGTTCGAGTTGTGTGTGATAAAACCTGATGTCGGGGGGGCATCGAGGGGCTCATATGAAAGCTTTTGATCGTGAGCGTTGATGGTACAGTGGTAGCATACTACCCTGCCACGGTAGAGACCCGGGTTCGATTCCCGGTCAACGCACCACATCATGTGATGACCCACATGATTCTTTCATCTTCGGTCAATAATTTTTGTTGTGAACTGGCTCCCGCCCCGGGAAGAGAGAGACAGAGTTATACCCCAAAGGGAAAGCGACAAGAACGTCCCTGAAGTGCAGCAAGATGCGCTTCTCCATGCCCCTCGTCTCTATTGATTCCGCAGCGTCCAATCCCCATCCCCGACACAAGCAGGCTGCCACAACGTTCCCGTCCCTCATCAGAACAGCATCAAACTACCAGTTCAGAACGAGAGGATAGCCCGCTCGAGCAGTCAGCACCTAACCCGGATCTTTCGGGAGCTGGAAGTGCATCGTGTCGCTGCCCTGCTCGTCGAATGATCGTTTTGCTGTCCGATCAGAAGGGGATTTGGCATAATTATCGCCGTTGCCGGGAATTGAACCCGGGTCTCCTGCGTGACAGGCAGGAATACTGACCACTATACTACAACGACTCCATCACGCCCAAAAGTCGAAACGGGGAACCATGTTGGGCCACGTCTCCTACGGCTGGGTCGCATTGTCACCCGAGGGACAACGTTTGTGGAGGGCAATTTGGGCGATCGAGACATGTGCGACTTTAGCTCAGTTGGGAGAGCGTCAGACTGAAGATCTGAAGGTCTCGTGTTCGATCCACGAAAGTCGCACTCGACTATGTTGGTCAAATATTCTGACCCCGTTTCTATGCTTTTTTTTCTCTTCCGGACCAGCCGGACGAACGTGACGCTCGGGGAAGAACGGTATATCCGCAAGGAGGAACTTTTCGAATGAAGGGCGCTATAGTGTAGTGGTTATCACATTGGACTCTGAATCCAATGACCCGAGTTCGAATCTCGGTAGTGCCTCCCAGTTATCCATGTGTGGTGGGTTTTTCACGTGGCGGGGTGGGGGAACGTCTTCCTTCTTGAAGGTTTCGGAGAAAAAAACCGAATTCCGCAAAAGACCCGACCAAATTCGTCCTCCAGAGACGATGAAAGACGCAACCACGCCGAAAAAATCGTGATGGGGATGTAGCTCAAATGGCAGAGCGCTCGCTTAGCATGCGAGAGGTACGGGGATCGATACCCCGCATCTCCACTCATCTATTGAAAATCGTTGCCAAAATTGTTCTTTGAAGTGTGCTTGTTGCCGGAGATGGGCCGTCACTTTGAACACCAAACCAAACCGGACATGTTCGACAAGTTAGACCGGTCTGGACGGGTTCGACAGGACGGAATATGCCTAGTCCGGTTCGGTTTGTCGAACCTGTCAGGCATCTTGTCTAAGAAACTGTCTAGAATTAGTGTGGAACCTGTTTGGACCGATGAATCTGTGTAGACCGATTTTTTTCTTCTCTCAACGGACCGGACCGATCCAAATCTGTCCGGTCTGGTCTCGTTATGTTGAACCGGTAAACCAGCAATCCGGTTGCTAGCCCGTCTCAGCTAGTTAGGAAACTTTAGGAAGTAACGAAACTCACGCGTTAATTCAGGTTGGTTAGGAAACTTTAGGAAGGAACGAAACTTAAGCGTATCGATTTAGGCTAGTGAAGAAAGTTACGAAACTTAAGCGTCTCGATTTGGGTTGGTTAGAGAACTTTGGAAAATAACGAAACTTAAGCGTTTCGATCTAGGCTAGTCAAGAAAGTTACGAAACTTAAGCCATCCGATACAGGTTAGTTGGGAAACTTTAGAAAGTAACGAAACTTAAGCGTCTCGATTTGGGTTGGTTAGAGAACTTTGGAAAATAACGAAACTTAAGCGTTTCGATCTAGGCTAGTCAAGAAAGTTACGAAACTTAAGCCATCCGATATAGGTTAGTTGGGAAACTTTAGAAAGTAACGAAACTTAAGCGTCTCGATTTGGGTTGGTTAGAGAACTTTGGAAAATAACGAAACTTAAGCGTTCCGACTCAAGTTTGTGGTGACACCATTTCAACTTGAGCAATAACAAACCCGTCACGAGCGAGTGGTGTTCGCGGGGAGAATCGAACTCCCGTTTCTTGAGCCACAATCAAGTGTCCTGACCACTAGACGACGCGAACTCACGATTGAGAAGGGTGTTGTCGACGTTTCATGCTTGCTCACACACCCAACCTCGTCAAGCACGAACAAATGTCCCATCGAAGATATCTTGAGCGAAGCTCCTTTAGCTCAGTTGGTTAGAGCACCCGTTTAGTAAGCGGGAGGTCCTGAGTTCAACTCTCAGAGGGAGCAATAATTGTTTCGTGAGGTAATTTATGGGGAATGTATTAAGTAGGAACGCGGTAATCAATTGATCGACCCCGACGATAGCTCAGTTGGCAGAGCGGAGGACTGTAATAGAGTTCAGATATCCTTAGGTCGCCGGTTCGATTCCGGCTCGTCGGACGAAGCTGTTCCCGCTCGGATAAATCTGATCCAAATTGCCTCAAAATACGTAACTTGGGCCAAGAAATCGTGTGCACTCGTGGCGCAATGGATAGCGTATCAGACTTCGGATCTGAGGGTTGCGAGTTCGAGTCTCGTCGGGTGCAGTATAGTTCTCAATATATATGAGAATATATTGAATATGTTGTAAAATATATATTTTGGACCAACAAAAGGTTTGGAAGAAAAGACTTGAGACTCAGTACTTAAGAGTTTTGCGCTTTGTAAAATTCAGGGATTCGGGGATTCCAAAAGCTTTAGGGTTTTCAGGTTTTTAGTTTTTTTTAGTTTTCTTAGGTTTTTTAGTTTTCTTAGGTTTTTTAGGTTTTTTAGGGTTTAGGGTCTAGGGTTTAGGGTTTAGGGTTTAGGGTTTAGGGTTTAGGGTTTAGGGTTTAGGGTTTAGGGTTTAGGGTTTATAGGGTTTAGGGTTTAGGGTTTAGGGTTTAGGGTTTAGGGTTTAGGGTTTAGGGTTTAGGGTTTAGGGTTTAGGGTTTAGGGTTTAGGGTTTAGGGTTTAGGGTTTAGGGGTTTAGGGGTTAGGGTTTAGGGTTTAGGGTTTAGGGGTTTAGGGGTTAGGGGTTTAGGGTTTAGGGGTTTAGGGCTTAGGGGTTTAGGGTTTAGGGTTTAGGGTTTAGGGGTTTAGGGTTTAGGGGTTGGGCGCTAGAACCGTGGAGTCAGGTGTTTAGACTTTGGCGCTTAGAGTTAGGACGTGGGAGTCCGGAAAGTTAGCCGTTGAGAATTAGGACTTGGGACCTAGGACCTTGAACTTAGAAAAGTTAGGCGATAGAAGTTAAGACTTAGGAATGTTCAACGTTTGGAGTAAGGACTTCGGACTTTGGACGTTCGAAAGTTTGGTAGTGTCACTTAGGACTTAGGACTTAGGCCTGTAGACTAAGGACTTTGGAGATAGGCCCTAGGAGCTAGGAAAGCTAGGAAAGTCAGGCGTTTAGACTTCGGACTGACGACTTCGGAATGTTAGGCGTTTGGAGTTAGGACTTTGGACTTTAGTCTTTGGAACGTTTGGAGTTGGGCCTTCAGACTTGGGGAAGTTACGAGTTGGGGCGTTAGACTTAGGAAGCTTAGGAGTTGGGACATTGGAGTTCGGAAAGATAGGAGTCAAGGCAGGATCTAGGGAAAGCGGGTGATTAAAAACTCGAGAGGGATGTTGGTCTAGTGGTATGATTCTCGCTTAGGGTGCGAGAGGCCCCGGGTTCAATTCCCGGACATCCCCTCACACTTTGTGGGCGATCTCGTGTGTGCCTTGCACGAGCTCGGCAACGTGCATGGCCTCCCGTTAACGAGGAAAGAACGAGATGGGATGTTGGTCTAGTGGTATGATTCTCGCTTTGGGTGCGAGAGGCCCCGGGTTCGATTCCCGGACATCCCCCTTGTGTCTGTTGGGATGGATCCGCAACGAATTTCCTGCTTCCCATCAAGAGTCGAGATTCAAGAGTACGCGCCTGCTATGCTTTTTCCTTCCTTTCCTTTTTTTCTTGCCTCTGTGCGCATCTCCCGATGGAATCATGTTCGTTCCATCATGTTTACGTTCTCTGGGAAAACAACGTTCTGAGATGAGACGGTAGTCCGGAGCATCCACGGATATGGGCGTCAGCGCCCGCCTCAGATCGAGAGCTTTCTGTGTGAGCACAGGTGCCCGAGTGGTCTAAGGGGTTAGACTCAAGTTCTAATGGACGTCAGTCCGCGTGGGTTCAAATCCCACCCTGTGCAACAGATTTTTTGGGGGCCTTGGCACAATCGGTGACGGATGTGCTCAATCGACTTTCCTTCCGTAACGTGGCGTTGTTAGTCCAACGGTTAGGATACTTGCCTTCCAAGCAAGGGACCCGGGATCGACTCCCGGACAACGCAGATGTGAGTTATATCGTTCGAATGTTTTACGTCATGCAACAGGTCCGAGCGTGTCGCATTTTCGGCGAAACCACGTCGCTCCTCGGCTGGTGTTCCGATTGACTCGCTCTTGGTGTCTAAAGACGCGTCCCGACGAGATCTATCCATAGGTTTTGATCGGGAGTCAATCGGAGGTCTGGTTGGGGAGTTATGGCCGGTACCGTTTCACGAGAGTCTACGTAAGCGCGATTTTCGGCGAAACGAGGTCGCTCCTCGGCTAGGGCTCCGATTGAGGCGCCCTTGGTGTCAAAAGGAGCGCCTCGACGAGATCTTACCATAGGTTTTGATCGGAGGTCAATCGGAGGTCTCGTTGAAGAGTTACGGCCGATACCGTTTCACGAGAGTCTACGTAAGCGCGGTTTTCGGCGAAACGAGGTCGCTCCTCGGCTAGGGCTCCGATTGAGACGCCCTTGGTGCCAAAAGGAGCGCCTCGACGAGATCTAGCCATAGGTTTTGATCGGAGGTTGATCGGAGGTCTCGTTGAAGAGTTATGACCGATACCGTTTCGGGTGCTAACCGTGAAGCGTGCGCGTGTCGCATTTTCGGCGAAACGATGTCGCTCCTCGGCTAGGGCTCCGATTGAGGCGCCCTTGGTGCCAAAAGACGCGTGTCGATGAGATCTAGCCATGGGTTTTGATCGGAGATCAATCAGAGTTCTGGTTGAAGAGTTACGGCCGATACCGTTTCACGAGAGTTTACGTAAGCGCGATT
Source organism: Bryopsis sp. KO-2023 (assembly GCA_030272585.1). NCBI lineage: Eukaryota > Viridiplantae > Chlorophyta > Ulvophyceae > Bryopsidales > Bryopsidaceae > Bryopsis > Bryopsis sp. KO-2023. The sequence goes on from BSYQ01000005.1 coordinate 6,992,943, forward strand.
TTCGGCGAAACGATGTCGCTCCTCGGCTAAGGCTCCGATTGAGGCGCCCTTGGTGCCAAAAAAAGCGCCTCGACGAGATCTAGCCATAGGTTTTGATCGGAGGTCAATCGGAGGTCTCGTTGAAGAGTTATGGCCGATACCGTTTCGGGTGCTAACCGTGAAGCGCGCGCGTGTCGCATTTTCGGCGAAACGATGTCGCTCCTCGGCTAAGGCTCCGATTGAGGCGCCCTTGGTGCCAAAAAAAGCGCCTCGACGAGATCTAGCCATAGGTTTTGATCGGAGGTCAATCGGAGGTCTCGTTGAAGAGTTATGGCCGATACCGTTTCGGGTGCTAACCGTGAAGCGCGCGCGTGTCGCATTTTCGGCGAAACGATGTCGCTCCTCGGCTAGGGCTCCGATTGAGGCGCCCTTGGTGTCTAAAGACGCGTCTCGACGAGATCTAGCCATGGGTTTTGATCGGAGATCAATCGGAGGTCTGGTTTAAGAGTTACGGCCGATACCGTTTCACGAGAGCCTACGTAAGCGCGATTTTCGGCGAAACGATGTCGCTCCTCGGCTAGGCCTCCGATTGACTCGCTTTTGGTGCCTGAAGACGCGGCTCGATGAGAGCTAGCCATGAGTTTTGATCGCGAGTCAATCGGAGCTCTGGTTGGGGAGTTATGGCCGATACCGTTTCGGGTGGTGACCGGGAATCGCGCGCGAGGCGCATTTTCGACGAAACGAGGTCGCTCCTCGGGTAGTGCTCCGATTGAGGCGCCCTTGGTGTCATAAGACGCGTCTCAACGAGACCAAGCCACAGAAAGTCGTTGCGAGTCAATCGGAGAAGTGGTTGGGGAGCTATGGACAAAAACGTTTGGGGCGCTCTCGCTCCGAGCTCAAGGCGCCCCCATAACTACACCGAAAAGTCATCGTCATCTGAAAGGCGGGATCCTGAGTTCGGCTTGTCGTTGCAAAAATACGTAGGGGGTGTAGCTCAAATGGCAGAGCGCTCGATCCGCATTCGAGAGGCACGGGGATCGATACCCCGCTCCTCCAGCCCAGCTTATTTGTTGCCTTGGTCAAGAGCCGTTGCTCGTTGGCGGAGTGTGAAAATGCTGTCGTGCAACGGATCCGTTGTATGTGAGGGGTGAGTGAAGGCCAACGGCTTGAGACGAAAACCAATTTAATAAGAACAACAAAAACCTTTCCCGATTATCGAGGTTCCATTGGGGTAGTTCTTTTCAAAATTTCTGGGAATTTTGGTCGGAAGAGGGTATAGGATCGCCCAATTGGTGTTTGGGGAAATTTCGACGTGGAGAGTATATCAACAACTTTGAGAGAGTCTGAGAGAGTTTGGTTAATCTAGGTACTGATACTGAAGGATGAATTCTTTGATTGGAGTAATTGTGTGGAACAATGGTTGCGATAGGGGGGAGTGGCCCCTCAGGAAAAAATATGTAATTATTGTTATTTCCACGACGACAACAACACCACGCGCCCGAGCCACTATCAACATATCCGTTCCGTCTCACACCGTAGTGCTCCGTACTCATATCTCGTACTCTATCCTAGAATAAACCCTCCACCAAATCCCACCGTCATCCTCGTCATTCCTACATCTCAATCAAATTCCTCCGAACGATCCCACTTTCGTCCTCGTCATTTCTACGTCTCTACCACCCTTTCCGATCGATCACGATCACTCCCATTTGACACAAAGCACCGTCCGCCTCTTTGGATCGATGATTTGAGGGATGTTTCTCGGCAATAGGGGTCGCCCGAGGAGGGGCTCGAACCCTCGACCACAAGATTAAGAGTCTTGCGCTCTACCGACTGAGCTACCCGGGCAGACGAAAAAGTGTTCCGGATCGCCGTCCACGTCCCCCGTCGCTCCGGCCTTGCGTCGCTGAACGCGGTAGGGGTTAGGTGCCTTCGACGGGGGAGGATTTTTGTATTCGGAGTGGCGCAGTGGAAGCGTGGTGGGCCCATAACCCACAGGTCCCAGGATCGAAACCTGGCTCCGAAAGGCGTGCGACTCGTGTCGATGGTCGAAAGAAAGGGTCGTAGCGGAAATTCCGCACCCTTTTTTGCGTGGGGGTTGTAGCTCAGATGGTAGAGCGCTTGCTTTGCATGCGAGAGGCACGGGGATCGATGCCCCGCAGCTCCAGCCAATTTCGTTCTGAGTGAGGTACGGGCCCCCGAATTATTACCGCGACGGAGTATCAGGGTTGCAAGCGGGAGGTGCAGGGATCGAGGCCCCGCACCTCCGGGCGATTTTGGCGTGGGAGGGCCCAAAACATGTCCTTCTTGTGACCGGGGTCGGTGCGTCGGTGTCGGGAGGCGCGGGTCGGGTGCTCGAGCCTTCGGGGGGGAGCGTTCTTTCGTGCTCCGGATGGCCGACGATGGGAGTAGATGGGCGTGACGGCGCGATTAATTTTAAGGTAATGAGTGCATTATAAAATTTATTTAGGGGTGCAGGGGGGGGGGCGCGTGACGGCGCGCTTTCTGTAAAGGTATACCGTGGAAAAAATTTTATATGTAGGGGGGGGGGGGCGCGCGGAAATCGTACGACGCGGACTCGACGAGGGGTCGGACGCGGGCCAAAAAATCTCCAAATCCCCCGAGCACGGCCGAAATGGGCCTGTTTTCGCCCGTTTTCCGGGAAGCCACACTTTATTTAAGCCGGAATGCGCTCCCGAACTCGCGACGGGCCCCTTGAACGCGCCCCCCGTGCATCTTGTGCGCGGACCTTGTGGCCAAATGGATAAGGCGTCGGTCTACGAAACCGAAGATTGCAGGTTCGACCCCTGCCAAGGTCGACGGACGTCGGGTTTCGGACAGCTTCTCCGTCCCGCGACGCGCTCATGTAACGGCCCGCCCGCTTCGGAAACGTGCGCCTCCGTCGTAGTCTAGGTGGTTAGGACATGTGGCTCTCACCCACAAGACCCGGGTTCGAGTCCCGGCGACGGAATCGTCCACGCCCTTTTCGCCCCCGTGGAGGCGCCTCCTCCGGGCGTTTCGCGACCAGGAGGGCGAGGGAGGCGGAGGGAGCGTGAGCAACGGTGGCCGAGTGGTCAAGGCGTGTGCCTGCTAAGTACATGGGTTATCCCGCGTGAGTTCGAATCTCACCCGTTGCGACGATACTGCTTGTCGTTTTGTGGCCTGGCCGTCACATCTTCCGGCGACCTCGTTCCGTAGCGATGGGACTTGTCTGTAGCCTCCGGCGACCTCGTTCCGTAACGACAGGACCTCCCCGTAGCTTGCGGCGACCCCTCCCCGTAACGATGTGACTTGTCCGTAGCCTCCGGCAACCTCGTTCCGTAGCGATGGGACTTCTCCGTAGCTTGCGGCGACCTCGTTCCGTAGCGATGGGACTTCTCCGTAGCTTGCGGCGACCTCGTTCCGTAGCGATGGGACTTCTCCGTAGCTTGCGGCGACCTCGTTCCGTAGCGATGGGACTTCTCCGTAGCTTGCGGCGACCCCTCCCCGTAACGACAGGACCTCCCCGTAGCCTCCGGCGACCTCGTTCCGTAACGATGGGACCTCCCCGTAGTTTCCGGCGACCTCGTTCCGTGGCGATGGGACTTCCCCGTAGTTCCCGACGACCTCGTTCCGTAGCGATGGGACTTCTCCGTACTTTCCGACGACCTCGTTCCATGACGATGGGACCTCTCCGTAGCCTCCGACGACCTCGTTCCGTAGCGATGGGACTTGTCCGTGGCGATGGGACCTCCCCGTAGTTTCCGGCGACCTCGTTCCGTGACGATGGGACCTCTCCGTAGCCTCCGACGACCTCGTTCCGTGACGATGGGACCTCCCCGTAGTTTCCGGCGACCTCGTTCCGTGGCGATGGGACCTCTCCGTAGTTTCCGGCGACCTCGTTCCGTGACGATGAGACTTCTCCGGAGGTTCCCACGCAAAACGGGTCGCTCCCTGCAAGGATCGAACTTGCGACCTTGCGGTTAACAGCCGCACGCTCTAACCAGCTGAGCTAAGGAAGCACGTTCGTCCGTCGTCGGAAGGGGGCACCGTACGCACGGACGACGACGCGACGGCCCGCCGGGTCGCACGGAGGGGTGCGCGAGGCCGAAACGAGCGGGGTGCTCGTGGTGTAGTCGGTTATCACGTCAGTCTCACACACTGAAGGCCCCCGGTTCGAGCCCGGGCGAGCACACTCAGTCGCTATAAGATTGCCTTGGGCCCAATCGAATGACACCGCCAGCGGTGGGGACTTTTTGTCGAGGTAAGTAATGCGTTTGGGTGTAAGTATTGGTTCCGTGAAGTACCGTGACTTTCCCTGCCTCGATTCCATCAGCATTGCCCGTGCACGCCCCTGATTTTCTCCCTCCCTCGACGGATGGACAACTCTCTCACGCCCCCTTCCTTCATCGCTCTCATCACGTTCCGTTCCACCGGCTCGCGGCCCATCAAAGTGAAGGGTCCATCCAAAGGGGACAACCAGGTTCGAACTGGTGGCCTATCGATCTGCAGTCGATTGCTCTACCACTGAGCTATATCCCCACGCTCACGACATTCCGATTCCGGGGCCGGCTCTTGTCCGCAAGTGCCTCTCCGCACGCACGACCATGGCGCGCACGAACGAATCGACAATCGTTTCGGCCTAGTGGCTCAATGGTAGAGCATCCGACTCCAGATCGGAAGGTTGCGCGTTCGATTCGCGTCTGGGTCATGGCACGTGTTTGCTTGCCTGCCTGCCCGTAACGTTTTCGTAATTTTTCTTAAGTACTGTTTGTCCTCAAGTACTGGGGGTGGGTTGAGTACTAGGTGCAAGTTATGTACTGGGAGCGACTTCAGTACTCGGGGTGAGGTTATGTATCGGTCAAGGGTTATGCACCAGATGATGCGATCGGTTATGTGTTTTCGATATGTTTTTTTTTTGTCGAGGGAATGAGCGTCGATCTCTCACCGTCTTTGTGCCCGCTCCCTTTGATGTTGGTGAAATGAGCGTGGTCGTGTGTGTGTGCTCGGTTAGAAGTTTGGTTAGACACGGTGGAGGGTTAGGCGAATCGATAATGTTACGGTGTTAGAGCGCTACGGATATGGTCGGGACGGGCGATGGTTACGATTCGCTGGGACGAGAACTCGAGACGTTGAACGGAGCATGCAATTGAGCTCTGTTTTGCTGAATGTTGGACCGCTTGCCTCGGATACGAACGTACATTCTGCCCTCCGCCTTCCATCACGTCCCATCAAGTCCCATCGGGCGAAAAGTTGCCGCTGCCGGGTTTCCTGGGACATCCCTGATCCCGGTACTAATCGGCCCCAACCGTGCTTAATTGGCGAGGTCGGAAGGGATCGCATGTGTTCACGGTGGTATGACGGCAACACGACCTCCTCACGCCCTCCCGCGCCAGGTTCCCTTCGAGCTCGCGTCGCACCCACGCGCACTCATCTCACCCCATCCCGGTCGCCTCCCGTCGTCACCCGGCCGAGTAGCTCAGTTGGTTAGAGCGTCGTGCTAATAACGCGAATGTCGAGGGTTCGATCCCCTTCTTGGCCAGCAGGGGGACTCCTGTTTGTGTTTACGGACGTGAGAAACCTCGTGCACGGAGTCGCAAAGTCCGGGGACTGCTGGGATGCAAGCGACCGGGGTGAGACGAAGGTGACGTCACCCGAGGCAGGGATCGAACCTGCGGCCTATCGCTTAGGAAACGATCGCTCTATCCACTGAGCTACACGGGCATCTTGGAATAGGGATGCAAAAGATCGACAAAACATCGACGCTTCGGGTGATACGTTCATTTTGTAGTACGAGCGTTGTAGTACGGGTTAGTACGGGTTCCAGGGTGTGACTTCGGAGACGACTCTCGTAAAATTTAATTCTCGTGTCTTTGTGTCTCAACCACCCTGTGTTCGAGTTGTGTGTGATAAAACCTGATGTCGGGGGGGCATCGAGGGGCTCATATGAAAGCTTTTGATCGTGAGCGTTGATGGTACAGTGGTAGCATACTACCCTGCCACGGTAGAGACCCGGGTTCGATTCCCGGTCAACGCACCACATCATGTGATGACCCACATGATTCTTTCATCTTCGGTCAATAATTTTTGTTGTGAACTGGCTCCCGCCCCGGGAAGAGAGAGACAGAGTTATACCCCAAAGGGAAAGCGACAAGAACGTCCCTGAAGTGCAGCAAGATGCGCTTCTCCATGCCCCTCGTCTCTATTGATTCCGCAGCGTCCAATCCCCATCCCCGACACAAGCAGGCTGCCACAACGTTCCCGTCCCTCATCAGAACAGCATCAAACTACCAGTTCAGAACGAGAGGATAGCCCGCTCGAGCAGTCAGCACCTAACCCGGATCTTTCGGGAGCTGGAAGTGCATCGTGTCGCTGCCCTGCTCGTCGAATGATCGTTTTGCTGTCCGATCAGAAGGGGATTTGGCATAATTATCGCCGTTGCCGGGAATTGAACCCGGGTCTCCTGCGTGACAGGCAGGAATACTGACCACTATACTACAACGACTCCATCACGCCCAAAAGTCGAAACGGGGAACCATGTTGGGCCACGTCTCCTACGGCTGGGTCGCATTGTCACCCGAGGGACAACGTTTGTGGAGGGCAATTTGGGCGATCGAGACATGTGCGACTTTAGCTCAGTTGGGAGAGCGTCAGACTGAAGATCTGAAGGTCTCGTGTTCGATCCACGAAAGTCGCACTCGACTATGTTGGTCAAATATTCTGACCCCGTTTCTATGCTTTTTTTTCTCTTCCGGACCAGCCGGACGAACGTGACGCTCGGGGAAGAACGGTATATCCGCAAGGAGGAACTTTTCGAATGAAGGGCGCTATAGTGTAGTGGTTATCACATTGGACTCTGAATCCAATGACCCGAGTTCGAATCTCGGTAGTGCCTCCCAGTTATCCATGTGTGGTGGGTTTTTCACGTGGCGGGGTGGGGGAACGTCTTCCTTCTTGAAGGTTTCGGAGAAAAAAACCGAATTCCGCAAAAGACCCGACCAAATTCGTCCTCCAGAGACGATGAAAGACGCAACCACGCCGAAAAAATCGTGATGGGGATGTAGCTCAAATGGCAGAGCGCTCGCTTAGCATGCGAGAGGTACGGGGATCGATACCCCGCATCTCCACTCATCTATTGAAAATCGTTGCCAAAATTGTTCTTTGAAGTGTGCTTGTTGCCGGAGATGGGCCGTCACTTTGAACACCAAACCAAACCGGACATGTTCGACAAGTTAGACCGGTCTGGACGGGTTCGACAGGACGGAATATGCCTAGTCCGGTTCGGTTTGTCGAACCTGTCAGGCATCTTGTCTAAGAAACTGTCTAGAATTAGTGTGGAACCTGTTTGGACCGATGAATCTGTGTAGACCGATTTTTTTCTTCTCTCAACGGACCGGACCGATCCAAATCTGTCCGGTCTGGTCTCGTTATGTTGAACCGGTAAACCAGCAATCCGGTTGCTAGCCCGTCTCAGCTAGTTAGGAAACTTTAGGAAGTAACGAAACTCACGCGTTAATTCAGGTTGGTTAGGAAACTTTAGGAAGGAACGAAACTTAAGCGTATCGATTTAGGCTAGTGAAGAAAGTTACGAAACTTAAGCGTCTCGATTTGGGTTGGTTAGAGAACTTTGGAAAATAACGAAACTTAAGCGTTTCGATCTAGGCTAGTCAAGAAAGTTACGAAACTTAAGCCATCCGATACAGGTTAGTTGGGAAACTTTAGAAAGTAACGAAACTTAAGCGTCTCGATTTGGGTTGGTTAGAGAACTTTGGAAAATAACGAAACTTAAGCGTTTCGATCTAGGCTAGTCAAGAAAGTTACGAAACTTAAGCCATCCGATATAGGTTAGTTGGGAAACTTTAGAAAGTAACGAAACTTAAGCGTCTCGATTTGGGTTGGTTAGAGAACTTTGGAAAATAACGAAACTTAAGCGTTCCGACTCAAGTTTGTGGTGACACCATTTCAACTTGAGCAATAACAAACCCGTCACGAGCGAGTGGTGTTCGCGGGGAGAATCGAACTCCCGTTTCTTGAGCCACAATCAAGTGTCCTGACCACTAGACGACGCGAACTCACGATTGAGAAGGGTGTTGTCGACGTTTCATGCTTGCTCACACACCCAACCTCGTCAAGCACGAACAAATGTCCCATCGAAGATATCTTGAGCGAAGCTCCTTTAGCTCAGTTGGTTAGAGCACCCGTTTAGTAAGCGGGAGGTCCTGAGTTCAACTCTCAGAGGGAGCAATAATTGTTTCGTGAGGTAATTTATGGGGAATGTATTAAGTAGGAACGCGGTAATCAATTGATCGACCCCGACGATAGCTCAGTTGGCAGAGCGGAGGACTGTAATAGAGTTCAGATATCCTTAGGTCGCCGGTTCGATTCCGGCTCGTCGGACGAAGCTGTTCCCGCTCGGATAAATCTGATCCAAATTGCCTCAAAATACGTAACTTGGGCCAAGAAATCGTGTGCACTCGTGGCGCAATGGATAGCGTATCAGACTTCGGATCTGAGGGTTGCGAGTTCGAGTCTCGTCGGGTGCAGTATAGTTCTCAATATATATGAGAATATATTGAATATGTTGTAAAATATATATTTTGGACCAACAAAAGGTTTGGAAGAAAAGACTTGAGACTCAGTACTTAAGAGTTTTGCGCTTTGTAAAATTCAGGGATTCGGGGATTCCAAAAGCTTTAGGGTTTTCAGGTTTTTAGTTTTTTTTAGTTTTCTTAGGTTTTTTAGTTTTCTTAGGTTTTTTAGGTTTTTTAGGGTTTAGGGTCTAGGGTTTAGGGTTTAGGGTTTAGGGTTTAGGGTTTAGGGTTTAGGGTTTAGGGTTTAGGGTTTATAGGGTTTAGGGTTTAGGGTTTAGGGTTTAGGGTTTAGGGTTTAGGGTTTAGGGTTTAGGGTTTAGGGTTTAGGGTTTAGGGTTTAGGGTTTAGGGTTTAGGGTTTAGGGTTTAGGGGTTTAGGGGTTAGGGTTTAGGGTTTAGGGTTTAGGGGTTTAGGGGTTAGGGGTTTAGGGTTTAGGGGTTTAGGGCTTAGGGGTTTAGGGTTTAGGGTTTAGGGTTTAGGGGTTTAGGGTTTAGGGGTTGGGCGCTAGAACCGTGGAGTCAGGTGTTTAGACTTTGGCGCTTAGAGTTAGGACGTGGGAGTCCGGAAAGTTAGCCGTTGAGAATTAGGACTTGGGACCTAGGACCTTGAACTTAGAAAAGTTAGGCGATAGAAGTTAAGACTTAGGAATGTTCAACGTTTGGAGTAAGGACTTCGGACTTTGGACGTTCGAAAGTTTGGTAGTGTCACTTAGGACTTAGGACTTAGGCCTGTAGACTAAGGACTTTGGAGATAGGCCCTAGGAGCTAGGAAAGCTAGGAAAGTCAGGCGTTTAGACTTCGGACTGACGACTTCGGAATGTTAGGCGTTTGGAGTTAGGACTTTGGACTTTAGTCTTTGGAACGTTTGGAGTTGGGCCTTCAGACTTGGGGAAGTTACGAGTTGGGGCGTTAGACTTAGGAAGCTTAGGAGTTGGGACATTGGAGTTCGGAAAGATAGGAGTCAAGGCAGGATCTAGGGAAAGCGGGTGATTAAAAACTCGAGAGGGATGTTGGTCTAGTGGTATGATTCTCGCTTAGGGTGCGAGAGGCCCCGGGTTCAATTCCCGGACATCCCCTCACACTTTGTGGGCGATCTCGTGTGTGCCTTGCACGAGCTCGGCAACGTGCATGGCCTCCCGTTAACGAGGAAAGAACGAGATGGGATGTTGGTCTCGTGGTATGATTCTCGCTTTGGGTGCGAGAGGCCCCGGGTTCGATTCCCGGACATCCCCCTTGTGTCTGTTGGGATGGATCCGCAACGAATTTCCTGCTTCCCATCAAGAGTCGAGATTCAAGAGTACGCGCCTGCTATGCTTTTTCCTTCCTTTCCTTTTTTTCTTGCCTCTGTGCGCATCTCCCGATGGAATCATGTTCGTTCCATCATGTTTACGTTCTCTGGGAAAACAACGTTCTGAGATGAGACGGTAGTCCGGAGCATCCACGGATATGGGCGTCAGCGCCCGCCTCAGATCGAGAGCTTTCTGTGTGAGCACAGGTGCCCGAGTGGTCTAAGGGGTTAGACTCAAGTTCTAATGGACGTCAGTCCGCGTGGGTTCAAATCCCACCCTGTGCAACAGATTTTTTGGGGGCCTTGGCACAATCGGTGACGGATGTGCTCAATCGACTTTCCTTCCGTAACGTGGCGTTGTTAGTCCAACGGTTAGGATACTTGCCTTCCAAGCAAGGGACCCGGGTTCGACTCCCGGACAACGCAGATGTGAGTTATATCGTTCGAATGTTTTACGTCATGCAACAGGTCCGAGCGTGTCGCATTTTCGGCGAAACCACGTCGCTCCTCGGCTGGTGTTCCGATTGACTCGCTCTTGGTGTCTAAAGACGCGTCCCGACGAGATCTATCCATAGGTTTTGATCGGGAGTCAATCGGAGGTCTGGTTGGGGAGTTATGGCCGGTACCGTTTCACGAGAGTCTACGTAAGCGCGATTTTCGGCGAAACGAGGTCGCTCCTCGGCTAGGGCTCCGATTGAGGCGCCCTTGGTGTCAAAAGGAGCGCCTCGACGAGATCTTACCATAGGTTTTGATCGGAGGTCAATCGGAGGTCTCGTTGAAGAGTTACGGCCGATACCGTTTCACGAGAGTCTACGTAAGCGCGGTTTTCGGCGAAACGAGGTCGCTCCTCGGCTAGGGCTCCGATTGAGACGCCCTTGGTGCCAAAAGGAGCGCCTCGACGAGATCTAGCCATAGGTTTTGATCGGAGGTTGATCGGAGGTCTCGTTGAAGAGTTATGACCGATACCGTTTCGGGTGCTAACCGTGAAGCGTGCGCGTGTCGCATTTTCGGCGAAACGATGTCGCTCCTCGGCTAGGGCTCCGATTGAGGCGCCCTTGGTGCCAAAAGACGCGTGTCGATGAGATCTAGCCATGGGTTTTGATCGGAGATCAATCAGAGTTCTGGTTGAAGAGTTACGGCCGATACCGTTTCACGAGAGTTTACGTAAGCGCGATTTTCGGCGAAACGATGTCGCTCCTCGGCTAAGGCTCCGATTGAGGCGCCCTTGGTGCCAAAAAAAGCGCCTCGACGAGATCTAGCCATAGGTTTTGATCGGAGGTCAATCGGAGGTCTCGTTGAAGAGTTATGGCCGATACCGTTTCGGGTGCTAACCGTGAAGCGCGCGCGTGTCGCATTTTCGGCGAAACGATGTCGCTCCTCGGCTAGGGCTCCGATTGAGGCGCCCTTGGTGTCTAAAGACGCGTCTCGACGAGATCTAGCCATGGGTTTTGATCGGAGATCAATCGGAGGTCTGGTTTAAGAGTTACGGCCGATACCGTTTCACGAGAGCCTACGTAAGCGCGATTTTCGGCGAAACGATGTCGCTCCTCGGCTAGGCCTCCGATTGACTCGCTTTTGGTGCCTGAAGACGCGGCTCGATGAGAGCTAGCCATGAGTTTTGATCGCGAGTCAATCGGAGCTCTGGTTGGGGAGTTATGGCCGATACCGTTTCGGGTGGTGACCGGGAATCGCGCGCGAGGCGCATTTTCGACGAAACGAGGTCGCTCCTCGGGTAGTGCTCCGATTGAGGCGCCCTTGGTGTCATAAGACGCGTCTCAACGAGACCAAGCCACAGAAAGTCGTTGCGAGTCAATCGGAGAAGTGGTTGGGGAGCTATGGACAAAAACGTTTGGGGCGCTCTCGCTCCGAGCTCAAGGCGCCCCCATAACTACACCGAAAAGTCATCGTCATCTGAAAGGCGGGATCCTGAGTTCGGCTTGTCGTTGCAAAAATACGTAGGGGGTGTAGCTCAAATGGCAGAGCGCTCGATTCGCATTCGAGAGGCACGGGGATCGATACCCCGCTCCTCCAGCCCAGCTTATTTGTTGCCTTGGTCAAGAGCCGTTGCTCGTTGGCGGAGTGTGAAAATGCTGTCGTGCAACGGATCCGTTGTATGTGAGGGGTGAGTGAAGGCCAACGGCTTGAGACGAAAACCAATTTAATAAGAACAACAAAAACCTTTCCCGATTATCGAGGTTCCATTGGGGTAGTTCTTTTCAAAATTTCTGGGAATTTTGGTCGGAAGAGGGTATAGGATCGCCCAATTGGTGTTTGGGGAAATTTCGACGTGGAGAGTATATCAACAACTTTGAGAGAGTCTGAGAGAGTTTGGTTAATCTAGGTACTGATACTGAAGGATGAATTCTTTGATTGGAGTAATTGTGTGGAACAATGGTTGCGATAGGGGGGAGTGGCCCCTCAGGAAAAAATATGTAATTATTGTTATTTCCACGACGACAACAACACCACGCGCCCGAGCCACTATCAACATATCCGTTCCGTCTCACACCGTAGTGCTCCGTACTCATATCTCGTACTCTATCCTAGAATAAACCCTCCACCAAATCCCACCGTCATCCTCGTCATTCCTACATCTCAATCAAATTCCTCCGAACGATCCCACTTTCGTCCTCGTCATTTCTACGTCTCTACCACCCTTTCCGATCGATCACGATCACTCCCATTTCACACAAAGCACCGTCCGCCTCTTTGGATCGATGATTTGAGGGATGTTTCTCGGCAATAGGGGTCGCCCGAGGAGGGGCTCGAATCCTCGACCACAAGATTAAGAGTCTTGCGCTCTACCGACTGAGCTACCCGGGCAGACGAAAAAGTGTTCCGGATCGCCGTCCACGTCCCCCGTCGCTCCGGCCTTGCGTCGCTGAACGCGGTAGGGGTTAGGTGCCTTCGACGGGGGAGGATTTTTGTATTCGGAGTGGCGCAGTGGAAGCGTGGTGGGCCCATAACCCACAGGTCCCAGGATCGAAACCTGGCTCCGAAAGGCGTGCGACTCGTGTCGATGGTCGAAAGAAAGGGTCGTAGCGGAAATTCCGCACCCTTTTTTGCGTGGGGGTTGTAGCTCAGATGGTAGAGCGCTCGCTTTGCATGCGAGAGGCACGGGGATCGATGCCCCGCAGCTCCAGCCAATTTCGTTCTGAGTGAGGTACGGGCCCCCGAATTATGACCGCGACGGAGTATCAGGGTTGCGAGCGGGAGGTGCGGGGATCGATGCCGTGCACCTCCGGCCGATTTTGTTTTGAGTGAGGCACGGGCCCCTTGAATTATCACCGCGACGGAGTATCTGGGTTGCGAGCAGGAGGTGCGGGGATCGATGCCGTGCACCTCCGGGCGATTCTGTTTTGAGTGAGGTACGGGCCCCCGAATTATTACCGCGACGGAGTATCAGGGTTGCGAGCGGGAGGTGCAGGGATCGAGGCCCCGCACCTCCGGGCGATTTTGGCGTGGGAGGGCCCAAAACATGTCCTTCTTGTGACCGGGGTCGGTGCGTCGGTGTCGGGAGGCGCGGGTCGGGTGCTCGAGCCTTCGGGGGGGAGCGTTCTTTCGTGCTCCGGGTGGCCGACGATGGGGGTAGATGGGCGTGACGGCGCGATTAATTTTAAGGTAATGAGTGCATTATAAAATTTATTTAGGGGTGCAGGGGGGGGGGCGCGTGACGGCGCGCTTTCTGTAAAGGTATACCGTGGAAAAAATTTTGTATGTAGGGGGGGGGGGGCGCGCGGAAATCGTACGACGCGGACTCGACGAGGGGTCGGACGCGGGCCAAAAAATCTCCAAATCCCCCGAGCACGGCCGAAATGGGCCTGTTTTCGCCCGTTTTCCGGGAAGCCACACTTTATTTAAGCCGGAATGCGCTCCCGAACTCGCGACGGGCCCCTTGAACGCGCCCCCCGTGCATCTTGTGCGCGGACCTTGTGGCCAAATGGATAAGGCGTCGGTCTACGAAACCGAAGATTGCAGGCTCGACCCCTGCCAAGGTCGACGGACGTCGGGTTTCGGACAGCTTCTCCGTCCCGCGACGCGCTCATGTAACGGCCCGCCCGCTTCGGAAACGTGCGCCTCCGTCGTAGTCTAGGTGGTTAGGACATGTGGCTCTCACCCACAAGACCCGGGTTCGAGTCCCGGCGACGGAATCGTCCACGCCCTTTTCGCCCCCGTGGAGGCGCCTCCTCCGGGCGTTTCGCGACCAGGAGGGCGAGGGAGGCGGAGGGAGCGTGAGCAACGGTGGCCGAGTGGTCAAGGCGTCTAAACAGATAATTACAAATCAATTATAGATCGACCACTAATCGGTGGTTTGCGATCTAAGGAAAAACACATAGTATAAGCCGAAATTCGTCCGAGTATACCGTACATGCAACCCACTTCGCTAAATTGCGAAGGACTAAAACTAGGAAAATCAAAATATACAAGAACCCATTTATCTAGAAGAAAACCCAAAGTAGCAAATGTCAGAATAATCGAAAACAGGTCTAGAAAAAGCCTACAGCGTAGCTGCAGCGATACCCACAGAGTGTAATGCGCAAGAAAAACCCGAAAACCCGAAATAGAGTAACCATCAAATCAATCAGGAGCCCAGATAAACGAACAGGTGACTACCCAGCGAACCAAAAACCCGCAGAACCCCCATCGTACAGCAACAGTATCGAAAAAACCCCAATATGCCGTACAGATAACTGCCCGGCAAACCAAAACCAAAATATCCACCAGACCCCTCAAAATCTCTCAAACTCCCAAGCGTACCACAACCGTACCGCAGATCACTCCCAGTGTGACCCCCACGGCGTTAGAGGTACAGCTTCCAGAACGTGACTGTAGTCACGACAATCCCTGTAGATCCATCCTCACCCCAGATCCCATCAAAACAGATCACATCACACCCCGCGGCTGTGATGGGTCCGCCATAGCCGCAGTACGACGTCGAAAGCGACGGAGAATCGCAATCGACGAGCTAGGGTTGGCGAAAAATGTCGACAGCGTTGGTTCCTGTTCGCACCGTTCACCCCCGTCGTCGTCCGCAGGCGTTGCGCCGTCCGTGTATCCCGGGCAGCGGAGCAGGAAATGGTCCAGCGACTCTTCCGCGAGATGGCAGGTCGGGCAAATGGGGTTGACGGCAGCATCCCAGGAGTGTAGGGTAGCTCGGAATGGGAACGCACAGGTCCTCACCTGCGCCACCAGCTTCATCTCCTCTCTGTTCCGAAGGTAAGTATAACCTGCATACGGCTCCATCTCCCCGTTGATCTCTGCGTACGTCCGCCTGAGGGTGTTTGACGAATTGGGGTGATATTGCATGTACGAGCGACGGAGTCCATCCAAGGGCACAGCGGGAGGCGAGAAGTCGTCACGCCAGGAGAACCAGTGAGCCCGAAGAAACTCGCCCTTCCATTCGTCCACGTCCACCGTTCCAGCGAATGCCTGCGATGAGGGTCCCAGCAGCTTCCCCATTTCCTTTATCCATCGAGTCTGCCTGGGGGGGAGGGACTTGTATGTAGCAAAAGCCTTGGAGGCCAGGTGAGTATCAGGAAGCTTGTGCAGCCTATTCCAAAACTCCAAAGACTTCTTTGCCATGTAGAAATTGACTGGGTAGAACCCAGTCTCCAGCAGGAGTATCCAGGCACTAGTATTTTTTGGAACCCCCAGAAACCTCCTTATAAACTCCAATTGCATGTTTTCCAGGGCCCTCCTGAAGGAAACAGGGGATAGAGGATACCATACCCCACATCCAAACTGCAGGATTCCCACCACCTTGGAGAGAAACAAATGTCGAGCCAGACCAACCTCATGGATCCCCAAACGCCTCAAATGATGAAGGAGTTGATTGCTGGCCTTCGCTGTAGTCGCCAAGAGATGGGAATAATGAGGAGCAAAGACGATGGACGCCGTAGAGGAGAACAGCACCCCCAGATATGTTGCTTCCTTCACTGTTGAGAACTCCTGTTCCTTCCATTTGAAATCAAATTCGCCCTCCGGTATATTGAACCCCAATATTTGTGTTTTCCCAGGGTGGATCCTTATTCGCCATACAGCAGTGAACTCATCCACCAGGTCCATCGCTGGAGCAAAGTGGAGGGAACACAACAGAGCCAGGAGCGAATCATCCGCCCAAAACAACCCAGGAACACGCTGCTCTTGAAATGTGGGGACATCCACAGCATTAGCCTCCAGCAGCAGTGTAGCCAACGAATCGTGGTAGAGAGTGTAGAGGAGGGGTGATAGAGGGCAGCCCTGCTTCACTCCTCGGAGAACCTTCACCCCCGGAGATAACCCAGCAGAGGTAGATATCCGAACACGTCCAGCCCTCAACAGATGTATAATTAAACCCACCAGCCCATCAGGGACTCCCAAATCTCGTAGCCTGAAAGCTAATAACTCATGATCCATGCTGTCAAATGCCTTCTCCACATCAAGAATGATTAGAAACAGGGATTGTTGTTTTGCTTTAGCTTGTGTAATCATCACCAGAACTGCGTAGAGCCAGTCATCAGGACAAAATCCAGGTCGAAATCCCCCTTGTAGATCCGACAAACATTCCTCGGCCACCTTTTGCATCCTTGCCAACCATGTGTAAGCGAAAAGCTTGTAGACTGTGGAATTTAACGTCAAAGGTCTGTATGCTGCAGGATCGTCCATTTGCCCTTTTCCCTTGAATATAGGCACCAATACCCCTTGCAGCCACTCCGTAGGGAACCATCGAGCACTCCGAAGAAAGTTAAAGAGCTTCACCAGGAGAGGAGTCCAAAGGTGAGCAAGCTCTGTTGACTTGAAAAAGGCTGTTGGCAAACCATCGTATCCAGGAGCTGCTCTTGTCTTCAAACGTTTGAGAGCTCTGTGTATTTCTTCGACAGTGAAATGGTCATCCAGGGCAGCAGCAGAGGGGCACGGAGAACCCCGACAGTATAGAGAAGGGATCCGGCCAGAGAATGGAGGTCCAGCATCAAACAACCGAGTGTAATAATCCGTCCAAGTCTGCAAATCCACAGCATCAGCAGCTTCACCTTTCCTGGAGGCAAAATGGGCAAAGAATGGACCAGGGGCTGTGCATCTGGCGGTGGAGAGCTCCTTGGAAATTTGGGAACACCAGGAGGAACGAGCACGTGCCAGCACCAACGAATGATTTTGACGAGCAGCAGTGAGCTGGGTGGAGGAAATAAGTCCCCGAGAGAATCTTGAGTGGAGGGCTTGAAAGGAACGTCTCGACTGCAGACATTCCGGGGAGAACCACGAACAGGGGAGGGAGGGGGAAGGGGAGGGGTCCCAGGTGTTGAGGGAGAGGAACAAACGGGGGAGGAGGGAAACCATGGGGATGGTGAGGGGGGAAGTCATCAGCAGTCTCCAGGATGGGTAAAAAGCACTCCAGAACGAACGCTCCAAATGAGGATCCCAAACCAAACGACCGTGGGGGGAATGTCTCGGACGCCAGGTCAGAGTAGAAGCCGCCAGAGTAAAACCCAAATGAATAGCCAAAGGTCGATGATCAGTCTCAGGCATGGGGTCCATGATCCAGAACGAGAACCGGGGTGTTGGGGGAGGGGAAGGGGAAGGGGATGGGGCCTGGAGTGGGGGAGGAACAGGGGTACATCCAGGGACAGGGGAGGGGGACCACCAATAGGGGGCCAGCATCATGTAATCCAGTGTAGCCGACGAGGTTGGGCCAGTCCAGGTTAACTGACCAGGAAAATCAGTGGAGCAACGACCGTTGGCGAGCAATAACCCATTGGCGTTGCACAGTTGGAGCAAACAGGAGCCTCGAGAATTGGAGATGGGATCCAGTCCATTACGGGGAGGGGGAGGGGAATCCAAAGGGGCCAACAGGGAACTGGACGAGGTGGGGGAGGGGCCAGGGGACTCCGAGAGGGAACCAACGCGTCCATTGAAATCTCCAGCCAACAGAACACGGTCAGCCTGGTGGGGTGGAACAGCGTCCAGGGCCGACTGCAACAGGGGGAAATGGGAGGGGTGGAGCCAGGGGGAGCCACGTGGGGGAATATACGCCGCCAGAATCCAAACAATCAAACCAGCCGGGGATGAAATAGAGAACAGGGTGGACCAATAGGAGCAGTGGGAGGGGGAGGGGGAGAGTAAAATGTGGGGATGTCGACGCCAAAGGATGGCTATACCGCCCAGGAACCGGGAGGGGGACCACTGCAACAGAGGTATCGGGGGGGAATAGGGAGGGGGGGGTGTTTCGGTAGAAATAGGTCGGGGGTAGAACAAACAAAACCAGCCATCCAGGTTATCGCCCAGGAAATTAGCCAAAGCTCTTCCATCTCCAGAATCCAGTAGAACCAAACAATCAAAATCCTTTGCCAACTCCGAAAGGATCCCAGCACACCTTTGTATACCAACGTGATTACAATTCAAGACAACCGTCCGAACAATTGTAATGTCTTGTGTAGGTACCAGGCGCCTGGGTTCGCACCGTCAAAAGTCCATCCCAACAGGAGCAGCTCTGAGCGAGGCGTGCAGCTCATTCGGCAGAGAATCAATCCAGTCAGCCCCAGTGAGATCCAATGCAACCGGTGTCCGAGCTCCAGAAAAAATAGCGAACGGTAAATAGCCTTTGCGGTAGAACACCTTCAGCAGTGGTCCATTGTCGTTACACAGTGCCCGTAATGCATCGAACTTCCCCCTGTTTTTAACCTTCTGTTCCACTTGTTTCTTTGTGAGGTTATTCGTCAGCCGGAGGGAGGCCAGAGGAGAGGTAGCCGAGGCCCGCTTCCAAATTCTGAACATCTTCGGAGCATCACCAGGGGTTAATTTCAACAGAACACGGCGAGGGAGAGCACCTCTTGAGCGACCAAGACGAAAGGCATCGAAAACAGGTGGTGGAGTTCCCCCCTCAGTGAATAAATCCCGAATGTTGGCTTGTAAAGAGTCCACCGTCTCCCCTTGAACTTCTGGAACTGCAGCCAGCAGCAACTCCCCTTCTCTTTTGTCTTGTTCCCTCAAATCCATCAGATCCTGAATCCGTGCCTCCATGTTGGATAGATCCACAGCGCCTAATGATGATGTACCAGGTCGGTTCTCCAAGGCAGCCATCTTATCCCCCAAAACTCGTAGTGATTCTCCTGTTTGCGTTTTTAACTCTTGAACCGAATTCTCTTGGGCTGCAACCGTAGTAATGACCGTCTCCTGTGTTTGCTGCATGTTTAAAATCGAGAGTTTGATCCCGGACACCTCAGCAGCCAGCTTCTCCGTGGTAGCCGTGGCAGCCTGATAGTTCCTGTCCAAGCGATCCTGCAGGTCCGTGTGGGAGTTCATCACCGAGGTATTAATCATGGTTTGGAATTGGGGAACCAGGGAGGCATCGATCATGGCTTGGAATTGTGGGAGGAGAGCAGCGACCAGGTCAGCAAACGGGGCAGCAGAGCCAGCAGCAGCAGGTTGATTGGGATCCAAACCAGGAGCAGCATTTCCACCATTTCCAGCATTTCCATCAGCAGCAAACCCAGAGGCAACGTTCCCAGCATTCCCAGCAGCAGCAGCAGCATCAGGGGCAGCTTGGCCTTCAACAACCAAACCAGGAGCCGCAGGAGTCATCGGGGGAGCCACAGGGGGGGCGATTGGGGGAGCATCAGGGGGTGGGGCTGTGGGGGTGGGGGCAACAACTGGAGGGGGAACAACTGGGGGTGGATCCACAGGGGGAATGACAACGGGGGAGGGGGCAGCAACCCGGGAAGGGGCAGCAGGGGGACGAGTGGGTTGGAAGGACCTGGGGCGTGGGGAATGGGTAGGGGTGGCAGCCTCCCTGGGGGGTCGGAATGAGGCTCTGGGGGTAGAGGCAGAACGGGTGGGGGATGTCTGATAGTAGGGGTCAGAGGGGTGGCGGGGGGTGGATCGGGAGGGGTGTCGGGGAGTGGATCGGGAGGGGGGTGTGTTTGGCTTGGTTTTCTTTTCTTTTTTCTTCGGTAGACGAGGTCGTAGTCGAATGGGGGTGAGGTTGATTGCAGCTCCAGGGGTGGGGAAGGGGGAAGCGAGAGTGTAGGGGGGTGACTTGGGGGTGGAAACCCTTTTTCGCTTGTCTTTGTCGGGGGGGGCTTCTTCTTCCAGTTCTGTGTCAGCCTCCGAGGTATCCTCCTGTGCCTCCATGTTTTGGGAATCCTCCTCCTGTGTCCCATGTTGTCCCAGTCCGACCTGTGAACCCTCCGCAGTATCACCCGGAGGAAAACCATCATCGCCATCAACCAAACCCGCATCCTGGGTCAGACCAGCATCCAAACCGGTATCCAATCCCGCAGCACCCATTCCAGAACTCCCTTCAGCGCACAATCCAGCATCCGTATCCATACCATGTTCTTTACTCAAATCCACCGATTCCGTTACCCCTTCATCCATCGACCGTCCACGCGTAAGTCGACGGAACAGATCGCCGCTTCTTCGATCCATGTAGCTGACGTCCTGTGAAACTCGATTCCCTCCGTCGTCACCCAAAAGCTGGCGTTCGATTCGCCCTCCTTCCGTCACGGTCTCACTCACTTACTCCCTACCCAGAAAACTGTCGACGAACACCTCAGAAAAAGCGGACACTGACGACCTGCAGTGCGCGATTACCTCCGTCGTGAGCCAAATGTTGTTCGTATTCGTTGCCTTCGTTGCGTGCGTTCTCCCTGTCCAAAAAACCGTCGACAGGCTCCCCAGAGTGGATGAAAACGAGTGACTTGCTACACACGATTGCCCCCGTTATCACAGAATGCTGTCGTTCGTTCCCTGTTCTTCCCCGTTCGTGTTCCTGTTGCCTCGGGTGATAGCGTGGATAGAACTCCGTCAGCAGAACCACCAAAATGGACGGATACTGGCCGAGATCGGAGCGTAACAGGGTCAGACGTCCAGTTACTCTTTTCGTTCGTGTCTTGTTCTCACTGCGTGTGTAGAGATCGTGAAGAAGGAACACCCTGTTGTGTTGGCCTTCGTGTCAGTGGCTGTATAGAACGTGATCGTTGGAGGTCGTGAGGGACCTGCTTCCTCTCTGCGTATTTGTTCTTCAATTCTGTCACTGTTATCCGTTGTTGCAGTGATTCTGTCGCCTGATCCTGTAGAGTGGAGCTCTCCTTCCCCCTTGTACCCTCGCCCAGTGTTTGGAATCGCGCGCAGCGCGACTGTCGCGCGAAGCGCGGAAAAAAATTGGAGTTAGACAAAAAGGAACCACAGTTGGTCCTGTTTCCGCGTTCTCTAAGTAGATCCAACTCTGCGATCAGCTCAGACTGGTTAGACTGATCTTCGAGCACAGCTCCTACTGTAACTCCGAACTTCCCTTGGTTCGTTTGGCTCTTCCTGGCGCGCTTGGTCGTGATCCAGTTATATCCAGTTATATCGATTTCCCTTTTTTTCCTCTTTCCTTCTTAACTTCCTACTTGGGTCAGTAGGTTATCCGTCGAATAGGTCAAGGCGTGTGCCTGCTAAGTACATGGGTTATCCCGCGTGAGTTCGAATCTCACCCGTTGCGACGATACTGCTTGTCGTTTTGTGGCCTGGCCGTCACATCTTCCGGCGACCTCGTTCCGTAGCGATGGGACTTGTCTGTAGCCTCCGGCGACCTCGTTCCGTAACGACAGGACCTCCCCGTAGCTTGCGGCGACCCCTCCCCGTAACGATGTGACTTGTCCGTAGCCTCCGGCAACCTCGTTCCGTAGCGATGGGACTTCTCCGTAGCTTGCGGCGACCTCGTTCCGTAGCGATGGGACTTCTCCGTAGCTTGCGGCGACCTCGTTCCGTAGCGATGGGACTTCTCCGTAGCTTGCGGCGACCTCGTTCCGTAGCGATGGGACTTCTCCGTAGCTTGCGGCGACCCCTCCCCGTAACGACAGGACCTCCCCGTAGCCTCCGGCGACCTCGTTCCGTAACGATGGGACCTCCCCGTAGCTTGCGGCGACCCCTCCCCGTAACGATGTGACTTGTCCGTAGCCTCCGGCAACCTCGTTCCGTAGCGATGGGACTTCTCCGTAGCTTGCGGCGACCTCGTTCCGTAGCGATGGGACTTCTCCGTAGCTTGCGGCGACCCCTCCCCGTAACGACAGGACCTCCCCGTAGCCTCCGGCGACCTCGTTCCGTAGCGATGGGACCTCCCCGTAGTTTCCGGCGACCTCGTTCCGTGGCGATGGGACTTCCCCGTAGTTCCCGACGACCTCGTTCCGTAGCGATGGGACTTCTCCGTACTTTCCGACGACCTCGTTCCATGACGATGGGACCTCTCCGTAGCCTCCGACGACCTCGTTCCGTAGCGATGGGACTTGTCCGTGGCGATGGGACCTCCCCGTAGTTTCCGGCGACCTCGTTCCGTGACGATGGGACCTCTCCGTAGCCTCCGACGACCTCGTTCCGTGACGATGGGACCTCCCCGTAGTTTCCGGCGACCTCGTTCCGTGGCGATGGGACCTCTCCGTAGTTTCCGGCGACCTCGTTCCGTGACGATGAGACTTCTCCGGAGGTTCCCACGCAAAACGGGTCGCTCCCTGCAAGGATCGAACTTGCGACCTTGCGGTTAACAGCCGCACGCTCTAACCAGCTGAGCTAAGGAAGCACGTTCGTCCGTCGTCGGAAGGGGGCACCGTACGCACGGACGACGACGCGACGGCCCGCCGGGTCGCACGGAGGGGTGCGCGAGGCCGAAACGAGCGGGGTGCTCGTGGTGTAGTCGGTTATCACGTCAGTCTCACACACTGAAGGCCCCCGGTTCGAGCCCGGGCGAGCACAGGCAACGCGCGTCGGCAGGTTTCGTGTCGTCCCTCCCTCCAGTTTCCGTAACGATGGGACTTCTCCGTAGCTTGCGACGACCTCTCTTCGTGACGATGGGACTTCTCCGTGGCCTCCGTCGACCTCTTTCCGTAACGATGGGACTTCTCCGTAGTTTCCGACGCCCGTTCCCCGTAACGATGGGACTTCTCCGTAGCCTCCGGCCACCTCTTTCCGTGACGATGGGACTTCTCCGGAGGCTCGGGCACGAGAGAGGTATTTGGGCGCGAGTTTCGGCCACCTCATCGAACAAGTGCTCGTGGTGTAGCTGGTTATCACGTGAGTCTAACACACTCAAGGCCCCCGGTTCGAGCCCGGGCGAGCACACCCAGTCGCTATGAGATTGCCTTGGGCCCAATCGAATGACACCGCCAGCGGTGGGGACTTTTTGTCGAGGTAAGTAATGCGTTTGGGTGTGAGTATTGGTTCCGTGAAGTACCGTGACTTTCCCTGCCTCGATTCCATCAGCATTGCCCGTGCACGCCCCTGATTTTCTCCCTCCCTCGACGGATGGACAACTCTCTCACGCCCCCTTCCTTCATCGCTCTCATCACGTTCCGTTCCACCGGCTCGCGGCCCATCAAAGTGAAGGGTCCATCCAAAGGGGACAACCAGGTTCGAACTGGTGGCCTATCGATCTGCAGTCGATTGCTCTACCACTGAGCTATATCCCCACGCTCACGACATTCCGATTCCGGGGCCGGCTCTTGTCCGCAAGTGCCTCTCCGCACGCACGACCATGGCGCGCACGAACGAATCGACAATCGTTTCGGCCTAGTGGCTCAATGGTAGAGCATCCGACTCCAGATCGGAAGGTTGCGCGTTCGATTCGCGTCTGGGTCATGGCACGTGTTTGCTTGCCTGCCTGCCCGTAACGTTTTCGTAATTTTTCTTAAGTACTGTTTGTCCTCAAGTACTGGGGGTGGGTTGAGTACTAGGTGCAAGTTATGTACTGGGAGCGACTTCAGTACTCGGGGTGAGGTTATGTATCGGTCAAGGGTTATGCACCAGATGATGCGATCGGTTATGTGTTTTCGATATGTTTTTTTTTTGTCGAGGGAATGAGCGTCGATCTCTCACCGTCTTTGTGCCCGCTCCCTTTGATGTTGGTGAAATGAGCGTGGTCGTGTGTGTGTGCTCGGTTAGAAGTTTGGTTAGACACGGTGGAGGGTTAGGCGAATCGATAATGTTACGGTGTTAGAGCGCTACGGATATGGTCGGGACGGGCGATGGTTACGATTCGCTGGGACGAGAACTCGAGACGTTGAACGGAGCATGCAATTGAGCTCTGTTTTGCTGAATGTTGGACCGCTTGCCTCGGATACGAACGTACATTCTGCCCTCCGCCTTCCATCACGTCCCATCAAGTCCCATCGGGCGAAAAGTTGCCGCTGCCGGGTTTCCTGGGACATCCCTGATCCCGGTACTAATCGGCCCCAACCGTGCTTAATTGGCGAGGTCGGAAGGGATCGCATGTGTTCACGGTGGTATGACGGCAACACGACCTCCTCACGCCCTCCCGCGCCAGGTTCCCTTCGAGGTCGCGTCGCACCCACGCGCACTCATCTCACCCCATCCCGGTCGCCTCCCGTCGTCACCCGGCCGAGTAGCTCAGTTGGTTAGAGCGTCGTGCTAATAACGCGAATGTCGAGGGTTCGATCCCCTTCTTGGCCAGCAGGGGGACTCCTGTTTGTGTTTACGGACGTGAGAAACCTCGTGCACGGAGTCGCAAAGTCCGGGGACTGCTGGGATGCAAGCGACCGGGGTGAGACGAAGGTGACGTCACCCGAGGCAGGGATCGAACCTGCGGCCTATCGCTTAGGAAACGATCGCTCTATCCACTGAGCTACACGGGCATCTCGGAATAGGGATGCAAAAGATCGACAAAACATCGACGCTTCGGGTGATACGTTCATTTTGTAGTACGAGCGTTGTAGTACGGGTTAGTACGGGTTCCAGGGTGTGACTTCGGAGACGACTCTCGTAAAATTTAATTCTCGTGTCTTTGTGTCTCAACCACCCTGTGTTCGAGTTGTGTGTGATAAAACCTGATGTCGGGGGGGCATCGAGGGGCTCATATGAAAGCTTTTGATCGTGAGCGTTGATGGTACAGTGGTAGCATACTACCCTGCCACGGTAGAGACCCGGGTTCGATTCCCGGTCAACGCACCACATCATGTGATGACCCACATGATTCTTTCATCTTCGGTCAATAATTTTTGTTGTGAACTGGCTCCCGCCCCGGGAAGAGAGAGACAGAGTTATACCCCAAAGGGAAAGCGACAAGAACGTCCCTGAAGTGCAGCAAGATGCGCTTCTCCATGCCCCTCGTCTCTATTGATTCCGCAGCGTCCAATCCCCATCCCCGACACAAGCAGGCTGCCACAACGTTCCCGTCCCTCATCAGAACAGCATCAAACTACCAGTTCAGAACGAGAGGATAGCCCGCTCGAGCAGTCAGCACCTAACCCGGATCTTTCGGGAGCTGGAAGTGCATCGTGTCGCTGCCCTGCTCGTCGAATGATCGTTTTGCTGTCCGATCAGAAGGGGATTTGGCATAATTATCGCCGTTGCCGGGAATTGAACCCGGGTCTCCTGCGTGACAGGCAGGAATACTGACCACTATACTACAACGACTCCATCACGCCCAAAAGTCGAAACGGGGAACCATGTTGGGCCACGTCTCCTACGGCTGGGTCGCATTGTCACCCGAGGGACAACGTTTGTGGAGGGCAATTTGGGCGATCGAGACATGTGCGACTTTAGCTCAGTTGGGAGAGCGTCAGACTGAAGATCTGAAGGTCTCGTGTTCGATCCACGAAAGTCGCACTCGACTATGTTGGTCAAATATTCTGACCCTGTTTTTATGCTTTTTTTTCTCTTCCGGACCAGCCGGATGAACGTGACGCTCGGGGAAGAACGGTATATCCGCAAGGAGGAACTTTTCGAATGAAGGGCGCTATAGTGTAGTGGTTATCACATTGGACTCTGAATCCAATGACCCGAGTTCGAATCTCGGTAGTGCCTCCCAGTTATCCATGTGTGGTGGGTTTTTCACGTGGCGGGGTGGGGGAACGTCTTCCTTCTTGAAGGTTTCGGAGAAAAAAACCGAATTCCGCAAAAGACCCGACCAAATTCGTCCTCCAGAGACGATGAAAGACGCAACCACGCCGAAAAAATCGTGATGGGGATGTAGCTCAAATGGCAGAGCGCTCGCTTAGCATGCGAGAGGTACGGGGATCGATACCCCGCATCTCCACTCATCTATTGAAAATCGTTGCCAAAATTGTTCTTTGAAGTGTGCTTGTTGCCGGAGATGGGCCGTCACTTTGAACACCAAACCAAACCGGACATGTTCGACAAGTTAGACCGGTCTGGACGGGTTCGACAGGACGGAATATGCCTAGTCCGGTTCGGTTTGTCGAACCTGTCAGGCATCTTGTCTAAGAAACTGTCTAGAATTAGTGTGGAACCTGTTTGGACCGATGAATCTGTGTAGACCGATTTTTTTCTTCTCTCAACGGACCGGACCGATCCAAATCTGTCCGGTCTGGTCTCGTTATGTTGAACCGGTAAACCAGCAATCCGGTTGCTAGCCCGTCTCAGCTAGTTAGGAAACTTTAGGAAGTAACGAAACTCACGCGTTAATTCAGGTTGGTTAGGAAACTTTAGGAAGGAACGAAACTTAAGCGTATCGATTTAGGCTAGTGAAGAAAGTTACGAAACTTAAGCGTCTCGATTTGGGTTGGTTAGAGAACTTTGGAAAATAACGAAACTTAAGCGTTTCGATCTAGGCTAGTCAAGAAAGTTACGAAACTTAAGCCATCCGATACAGGTTAGTTGGGAAACTTTAGAAAGTAACGAAACTTAAGCGTCTCGATTTGGGTTGGTTAGAGAACTTTGGAAAATAACGAAACTTAAGCGTTTCGATCTAGGCTAGTCAAGAAAGTTACGAAACTTAAGCCATCCGATATAGGTTAGTTGGGAAACTTTAGAAAGTAACGAAACTTGAGCGTCTCGATTTGGGTTGGTTAGAGAACTTTGGAAAATAACGAAACTTAAGCGTTCCGACTCAAGTTTGTGGTGACACCATTTCAACTTGAGCAATAACAAACCCGTCACGAGCGAGTGGTGTTCGCGGGGAGAATCGAACTCCCGTTTCTTGAGCCACAATCAAGTGTCCTGACCACTAGACGACGCGAACTCACGATTGAGAAGGGTGTTGTCGACGTTTCATGCTTGCTCACACACCCAACCTCGTCAAGCACGAACAAATGTCCCATCGAAGATATCTTGAGCGAAGCTCCTTTAGCTCAGTTGGTTAGAGCACCCGTTTAGTAAGCGGGAGGTCCTGAGTTCAACTCTCAGAGGGAGCAATAATTGTTTCGTGAGGTAATTTATGGGGAATGTATTAAGTAGGAACGCGGTAATCAATTGATCGACCCCGACGATAGCTCAGTTGGCAGAGCGGAGGACTGTAATAGAGTTCAGATATCCTTAGGTCGCCGGTTCGATTCCGGCTCGTCGGACGAAGCTGTTCCCGCTCGGATAAATCTGATCCAAATTGCCTCAAAATACGTAACTTGGGCCAAGAAATCGTGTGCACTCGTGGCGCAATGGATAGCGTATCAGACTTCGGATCTGAGGGTTGCGAGTTCGAGTCTCGTCGGGTGCAGTATAGTTCTCAATATATATGAGAATATATTGAATATGTTGTAAAATATATATTTTGGACCAACAAAAGGTTTGGAAGAAAAGACTTGAGACTCAGTACTTAAGAGTTTTGCGCTTTGTAAAATTCAGGGATTCGGGGATTCCAAAAGCTTTAGGGTTTTCAGGTTTTTAGTTTTTTTTAGTTTTCTTAGGTTTTTTAGTTTTCTTAGGTTTTTTAGGTTTTTTAGGGTTTAGGGTCTAGGGTTTAGGGTTTAGGGTTTAGGGTTTAGGGTTTAGGGTTTAGGGTTTAGGGTTTAGGGTTTAGGGTTTATAGGGTTTAGGGTTTAGGGTTTAGGGTTTAGGGTTTAGGGTTTAGGGTTTAGGGTTTAGGGTTTAGGGTTTAGGGTTTAGGGTTTAGGGTTTAGGGTTTAGGGTTTAGGGGTTTAGGGGTTAGGGTTTAGGGTTTAGGGTTTAGGGGTTTAGGGGTTAGGGGTTTAGGGTTTAGGGGTTTAGGGCTTAGGGGTTTAGGGTTTAGGGTTTAGGGTTTAGGGGTTTAGGGTTTAGGGGTTGGGCGCTAGAACCGTGGAGTCAGGTGTTTAGACTTTGGCGCTTAGAGTTAGGACGTGGGAGTCCGGAAAGTTAGCCGTTGAGAATTAGGACTTGGGACCTAGGACCTTGAACTTAGAAAAGTTAGGCGATAGAAGTTAAGACTTAGGAATGTTCAACGTTTGGAGTAAGGACTTCGGACTTTGGACGTTCGAAAGTTTGGTAGTGTCACTTAGGACTTAGGACTTAGGCCTGTAGACTAAGGACTTTGGAGATAGGCCCTAGGAGCTAGGAAAGCTAGGAAAGTCAGGCGTTTAGACTTCGGACTGACGACTTCGGAATGTTAGGCGTTTGGAGTTAGGACTTTGGACTTTAGTCTTTGGAACGTTTGGAGTTGGGCCTTCAGACTTGGGGAAGTTACGAGTTGGGGCGTTAGACTTAGGAAGCTTAGGAGTTGGGACATTGGAGTTCGGAAAGATAGGAGTCAAGGCAGGATCTAGGGAAAGCGGGTGATTAAAAAATCGAGAGGGATGTTGGTCTAGTGGTATGATTCTCGCTTAGGGTGCGAGAGGCCCCGGGTTCAATTCCCGGACATCCCCTCACACTTTGTGGGCGATCTCGTGTGTGCCTTGCACGAGCTCGGCAACGTGCATGGCCTCCCGTTAACGAGGAAAGAACGAGATGGGATGTTGGTCTAGTGGTATGATTCTCGCTTTGGGTGCGAGAGGCCCCGGGTTCGATTCCCGGACATCCCCCTTGTGTCTGTTGGGATGGATCCGCAACGAATTTCCTGCTTCCCATCAAGAGTCGAGATTCAAGAGTACGCGCCTGCTATGCTTTTTCCTTCCTTTCCTTTTTTTCTTGCCTCTGTGCGCATCTCCCGATGGAATCATGTTCGTTCCATCATGTTTACGTTCTCTGGGAAAACAACGTTCTGAGATGAGACGGTAGTCCGGAGCATCCACGGATATGGGCGTCAGCGCCCGCCTCAGATCGAGAGCTTTCTGTGTGAGCACAGGTGCCCGAGTGGTCTAAGGGGTTAGACTCAAGTTCTAATGGACGTCAGTCCGCGTGGGTTCAAATCCCACCCTGTGCAACAGATTTTTTGGGGGCCTTGGCACAATCGGTGACGGATGTGCTCAATCGACTTTCCTTCCGTAACGTGGCGTTGTTAGTCCAACGGTTAGGATACTTGCCTTCCAAGCAAGGGACCCGGGTTCGACTCCCGGACAACGCAGATGTGAGTTATATCGTTCGAATGTTTTACGTCATGCAACAGGTCCGAGCGTGTCGCATTTTCGGCGAAACCACGTCGCTCCTCGGCTGGTGTTCCGATTGACTCGCTCTTGGTGTCTAAAGACGCGTCCCGACGAGATCTATCCATAGGTTTTGATCGGGAGTCAATCGGAGGTCTGGTTGGGGAGTTATGGCCGGTACCGTTTCACGAGAGTCTACGTAAGCGCGATTTTCGGCGAAACGAGGTCGCTCCTCGGCTAGGGCTCCGATTGAGGCGCCCTTGGTGTCAAAAGGAGCGCCTCGACGAGATCTTACCATAGGTTTTGATCGGAGGTCAATCGGAGGTCTCGTTGAAGAGTTACGGCCGATACCGTTTCACGAGAGTCTACGTAAGCGCGGTTTTCGGCGAAACGAGGTCGCTCCTCGGCTAGGGCTCCGATTGAGACGCCCTTGGTGCCAAAAGGAGCGCCTCGACGAGATCTAGCCATAGGTTTTGATCGGAGGTTGATCGGAGGTCTCGTTGAAGAGTTATGACCGATACCGTTTCGGGTGCTAACCGTGAAGCGTGCGCGTGTCGCATTTTCGGCGAAACGATGTCGCTCCTCGGCTAGGGCTCCGATTGAGGCGCCCTTGGTGCCAAAAGACGCGTGTCGATGAGATCTAGCCATGGGTTTTGATCGGAGATCAATCAGAGTTCTGGTTGAAGAGTTACGGCCGATACCGTTTCACGAGAGTTTACGTAAGCGCGATTTTCGGCGAAACGATGTCGCTCCTCGGCTAAGGCTCCGATTGAGGCGCCCTTGGTGCCAAAAAAAGCGCCTCGACGAGATCTAGCCATAGGTTTTGATCGGAGGTCAATCGGAGGTCTCGTTGAAGAGTTATGGCCGATACCGTTTCGGGTGCTAACCGTGAAGCGCGCGCGTGTCGCATTTTCGGCGAAACGATGTCGCTCCTCGGCTAAGGCTCCGATTGAGGCGCCCTTGGTGCCAAAAAAAGCGCCTCGACGAGATCTAGCCATAGGTTTTGATCGGAGGTCAATCGGAGGTCTCGTTGAAGAGTTATGGCCGATACCGTTTCGGGTGCTAACCGTGAAGCGCGCGCGTGTCGCATTTTCGGCGAAACGATGTCGCTCCTCGGCTAGGGCTCCGATTGAGGCGCCCTTGGTGTCTAAAGACGCGTCTCGACGAGATCTAGCCATGGGTTTTGATCGGAGATCAATCGGAGGTCTGGTTTAAGAGTTACGGCCGATACCGTTTCACGAGAGCCTACGTAAGCGCGATTTTCGGCGAAACGATGTCGCTCCTCGGCTAGGCCTCCGATTGACTCGCTTTTGGTGCCTGAAGACGCGGCTCGATGAGAGCTAGCCATGAGTTTTGATCGCGAGTCAATCGGAGCTCTGGTTGGGGAGTTATGGCCGATACCGTTTCGGGTGGTGACCGGGAATCGCGCGCGAGGCGCATTTTCGACGAAACGAGGTCGCTCCTCGGGTAGTGCTCCGATTGAGGCGCCCTTGGTGTCATAAGACGCGTCTCAACGAGACCAAGCCACAGAAAGTCGTTGCGAGTCAATCGGAGAAGTGGTTGGGGAGCTATGGACAAAAACGTTTGGGGCGCTCTCGCTCCGAGCTCAAGGCGCCCCCATAACTACACCGAAAAGTCATCGTCATCTGAAAGGCGGGATCCTGAGTTCGGCTTGTCGTTGCAAAAATACGTAGGGGGTGTAGCTCAAATGGCAGAGCGCTCGATTCGCATTCGAGAGGCACGGGGATCGATACCCCGCTCCTCCAGCCCAGCTTATTTGTTGCCTTGGTCAAGAGCCGTTGCTCGTTGGCGGAGTGTGAAAATGCTGTCGTGCAACGGATCCGTTGTATGTGAGGGGTGAGTGAAGGCCAACGGCTTGAGACGAAAACCAATTTAATAAGAACAACAAAAACCTTTCCCGATTATCGAGGTTCCATTGGGGTAGTTCTTTTCAAAATTTCTGGGAATTTTGGTCGGAAGAGGGTATAGGATCGCCCAATTGGTGTTTGGGGAAATTTCGACGTGGAGAGTATATCAACAACTTTGAGAGAGTCTGAGAGAGTTTGGTTAATCTAGGTACTGATACTGAAGGATGAATTCTTTGATTGGAGTAATTGTGTGGAACAATGGTTGCGATAGGGGGGAGTGGCCCCTCAGGAAAAAATATGTAATTATTGTTATTTCCACGACGACAACAACACCACGCGCCCGAGCCACTATCAACATATCCGTTCCGTCTCACACCGTAGTGCTCCGTACTCATATCTCGTACTCTATCCTAGAATAAACCCTCCACCAAATCCCACCGTCATCCTCGTCATTCCTACATCTCAATCAAATTCCTCCGAACGATCCCACTTTCGTCCTCGTCATTTCTACGTCTCTACCACCCTTTCCGATCGATCACGATCACTCCCATTTGACACAAAGCACCGTCCGCCTCTTTGGATCGATGATTTGAGGGATGTTTCTCAGCAATAGGGGTCGCCCGAGGAGGGGCTCGAACCCTCGACCACAAGATTAAGAGTCTTGCGCTCTACCGACTGAGCTACCCGGGCAGACGAAAAAGTGTTCCGGATCGCCGTCCACGTCCCCCGTCGCTCCGGCCTTGCGTCGCTGAACGCGGTAGGGGTTAGGTGCCTTCGACGGGGGAGGATTTTTGTATTCGGAGTGGCGCAGTGGAAGCGTGGTGGGCCCATAACCCACAGGTCCCAGGATCGAAACCTGGCTCCGAAAGGCGTGCGACTCGTGTCGATGGTCGAAAGAAAGGGTCGTAGCGGAAATTCCGCACCCTTTTTTGCGTGGGGGTTGTAGCTCAGATGGTAGAGCGCTCGCTTTGCATGCGAGAGGCACGGGGATCGATGCCCCGCAGCTCCAGCCAATTTCGTTCTGAGTGAGGTACGGGCCCCCGAATTATTACCGCGACGGAGTATCAGGGTTGCAAGCGGGAGGTGCAGGGATCGAGGCCCCGCACCTCCGGGCGATTTTGGCGTGGGAGGGCCCAAAACATGTCCTTCTTGTGACCGGGGTCGGTGCGTCGGTGTCGGGAGGCGCGGGTCGGGTGCTCGAGCCTTCGGGGGGGAGCGTTCTTTCGTGCTCCGGGTGGCCGACGATGGGGGTAGATGGGCGTGACGGCGCGATTAATTTTAAGGTAATGAGTGCATTATAAAATTTATTTAGGGGGGCAGGGGGGGGGGCGCGTGACGGCGCGCTTTCTGTAAAGGTATACCGTGGAAAAAATTTTATATGTAGGGGGGGGGGGGGCGCGCAGAAATCGTACGACGCGGACTCGACGAGGGGTCGGACGCGGGCCAAAAAATCTCCAAATCCCCCGAGCACGGCCGAAATGGGCCTGTTTTCGCCCGTTTTCCGGGAAGCCACACTCTATTTAAGCCGGAATGCGCTCCCGAACTCGCGACGGGCCCCTTGAACGCGCCCCCCGTGCATCTTGTGCGCGGACCTTGTGGCCAAATGGATAAGGCGTCGGTCTACGAAACCGAAGATTGCAGGTTCGACCCCTGCCAAGGTCGACGGACGTCGGGTTTCGGACAGCTTCTCCGTCCCGCGACGCGCTCATGTAACGGCCCGCCCGCTTCGGAAACGTGCGCCTCCGTCGTAGTCTAGGTGGTTAGGACATGTGGCTCTCACCCACAAGACCCGGGTTCGAGTCCCGGCGACGGAATCGTCCACGCCCTTTTCGCCCCCGTGGAGGCGCCTCCTCCGGGCGTTTCGCGACCAGGAGGGCGAGGGAGGCGGAGGGAGCGTGAGCAACGGTGGCCGAGTGGTCAAGGCGTGTGCCTGCTAAGTACATGGGTTATCCCGCGTGAGTTCGAATCTCACCCGTTGCGACGATACTGCTTGTCGTTTTGTGGCCTGGCCGTCACATCTTCCGGCGACCTCGTTCCGTAGCGATGGGACTTGTCTGTAGCCTCCGGCGACCTCGTTCCGTAACGACAGGACCTCCCCGTAGCTTGCGGCGACCCCTCCCCGTAACGATGTGACTTGTCCGTAGCCTCCGGCAACCTCGTTCCGTAGCGATGGGACTTCTCCGTAGCTTGCGGCGACCTCGTTCCGTAGCGATGGGACTTCTCCGTAGCTTGCGGCGACCTCGTTCCGTAGCGATGGGACTTCTCCGTAGCTTGCGGCGACCTCGTTCCGTAGCGATGGGACTTCTCCGTAGCTTGCGGCGACCCCTCCCCGTAACGACAGGACCTCCCCGTAGCCTCCGGCGACCTCGTTCCGTAACGATGGGACCTCCCCGTAGCTTGCGGCGACCCCTCCCCGTAACGATGTGACTTGTCCGTAGCCTCCGGCAACCTCGTTCCGTAGCGATGGGACTTCTCCGTAGCTTGCGGCGACCTCGTTCCGTAGCGATGGGACTTCTCCGTAGCTTGCGGCGACCCCTCCCCGTAACGACAGGACCTCCCCGTAGCCTCCGGCGACCTCGTTCCGTAGCGATGGGACCTCCCCGTAGTTTCCGGCGACCTCGTTCCGTGGCGATGGGACTTCCCCGTAGTTCCCGACGACCTCGTTCCGTAGCGATGGGACTTCTCCGTACTTTCCGACGACCTCGTTCCATGACGATGGGACCTCTCCGTAGCCTCCGACGACCTCGTTCCGTAGCGATGGGACTTGTCCGTGGCGATGGGACCTCCCCGTAGTTTCCGGCGACCTCGTTCCGTGACGATGGGACCTCTCCGTAGCCTCCGACGACCTCGTTCCGTGACGATGGGACCTCCCCGTAGTTTCCGGCGACCTCGTTCCGTGGCGATGGGACCTCTCCGTAGTTTCCGGCGACCTCGTTCCGTGACGATGAGACTTCTCCGGAGGTTCCCACGCAAAACGGGTCGCTCCCTGCAAGGATCGAACTTGCGACCTTGCGGTTAACAGCCGCACGCTCTAACCAGCTGAGCTAAGGAAGCACGTTCGTCCGTCGTCGGAAGGGGGCACCGTACGCACGGACGACGACGCGACGGCCCGCCGGGTCGCACGGAGGGGTGCGCGAGGCCGAAACGAGCGGGGTGCTCGTGGTGTAGTCGGTTATCACGTCAGTCTCACACACTGAAGGCCCCCGGTTCGAGCCCGGGCGAGCACAGGCAACGCGCGTCGGCAGGTTTCGTGTCGTCCCTCCCTCCAGTTTCCGTAACGATGGGACTTCTCCGTAGCTTGCGGCGACCTCTCTCCGTGACGATGGGACTTCTCCATAGTTTCCGACGCCCGTTCCCCGTAACGATGGGACTTCTCCGTAGCCTCCGGCCACCTCTTTCCGTGACGATGGGACTTCTCCGGAAGCTCGGGCACGAGAGAGGTATTTGGGCGCGAGTTCCGGCCACCTCATCGAACAAGTGCTCGTGGTGTAGTTGGTTATCACGTGAGTCTAACACACTCAAGGCCCCCGGTTCGAGCCCGGGCGAGCACACTCAGTCGCT
Organism: Bryopsis sp. KO-2023; assembly: GCA_030272585.1. NCBI lineage: Eukaryota > Viridiplantae > Chlorophyta > Ulvophyceae > Bryopsidales > Bryopsidaceae > Bryopsis > Bryopsis sp. KO-2023. Next base: position 7,027,407 of record BSYQ01000005.1, read on the forward strand.
ATAAGATTGCCTTGGGCCCAATCGAATGACACCGCCAGCGGTGGGGACTTTTTGTCGAGGTAAGTAATGCGTTTGGGTGTAAGTATTGGTTCCGTGAAGTACCGTGACTTTCCCTGCCTCGATTCCATCAGCATTGCCCGTGCACGCCCCTGATTTTCTCCCTCCCTCGACGGATGGACAACTCTCTCACGCCCCCTTCCTTCATCGCTCTCATCACGTTCCGTTCCACCGGCTCGCGGCCCATCAAAGTGAAGGGTCCATCCAAAGGGGACAACCAGGTTCGAACTGGTGGCCTATCGATCTGCAGTCGATTGCTCTACCACTGAGCTATATCCCCACGCTCACGACATTCCGATTCCGGGGCCGGCTCTTGTCCGCAAGTGCCTCTCCGCACGCACGACCATGGCGCGCACGAACGAATCGACAATCGTTTCGGCCTAGTGGCTCAATGGTAGAGCATCCGACTCCAGATCGGAAGGTTGCGCGTTCGATTCGCGTCTGGGTCATGGCACGTGTTTGCTTGCCTGCCTGCCCGTAACGTTTTCGTAATTTTTCTTAAGTACTGTTTGTCCTCAAGTACTGGGGGTGGGTTGAGTACTAGGTGCAAGTTATGTACTGGGAGCGACTTCAGTACTCGGGGTGAGGTTATGTATCGGTCAAGGGTTATGCACCAGATGATGCGATCGGTTATGTGTTTTCGATATGTTTTTTTTTTGTCGAGGGAATGAGCGTCGATCTCTCACCGTCTTTGTGCCCGCTCCCTTTGATGTTGGTGAAATGAGCGTGGTCGTGTGTGTGTGCTCGGTTAGAAGTTTGGTTAGACACGGTGGAGGGTTAGGCGAATCGATAATGTTACGGTGTTAGAGCGCTACGGATATGGTCGGGACGGGCGATGGTTACGATTCGCTGGGACGAGAACTCGAGACGTTGAACGGAGCATGCAATTGAGCTCTGTTTTGCTGAATGTTGGACCGCTTGCCTCGGATACGAACGTACATTCTGCCCTCCGCCTTCCATCACGTCCCATCAAGTCCCATCGGGCGAAAAGTTGCCGCTGCCGGGTTTCCTGGGACATCCCTGATCCCGGTACTAATCGGCCCCAACCGTGCTTAATTGGCGAGGTCGGAAGGGATCGCATGTGTTCACGGTGGTATGACGGCAACACGACCTCCTCACGCCCTCCCGCGCCAGGTTCCCTTCGAGCTCGCGTCGCACCCACGCGCACTCATCTCACCCCATCCCGGTCGCCTCCCGTCGTCACCCGGCCGAGTAGCTCAGTTGGTTAGAGCGTCGTGCTAATAACGCGAATGTCGAGGGTTCGATCCCCTTCTTGGCCAGCAGGGGGACTCCTGTTTGTGTTTACGGACGTGAGAAACCTCGTGCACGGAGTCGCAAAGTCCGGGGACTGCTGGGATGCAAGCGACCGGGGTGAGACGAAGGTGACGTCACCCGAGGCAGGGATCGAACCTGCGGCCTATCGCTTAGGAAACGATCGCTCTATCCACTGAGCTACACGGGCATCTTGGAATAGGGATGCAAAAGATCGACAAAACATCGACGCTTCGGGTGATACGTTCATTTTGTAGTACGAGCGTTGTAGTACGGGTTAGTACGGGTTCCAGGGTGTGACTTCGGAGACGACTCTCGTAAAATTTAATTCTCGTGTCTTTGTGTCTCAACCACCCTGTGTTCGAGTTGTGTGTGATAAAACCTGATGTCGGGGGGGCATCGAGGGGCTCATATGAAAGCTTTTGATCGTGAGCGTTGATGGTACAGTGGTAGCATACTACCCTGCCACGGTAGAGACCCGGGTTCGATTCCCGGTCAACGCACCACATCATGTGATGACCCACATGATTCTTTCATCTTCGGTCAATAATTTTTGTTGTGAACTGGCTCCCGCCCCGGGAAGAGAGAGACAGAGTTATACCCCAAAGGGAAAGCGACAAGAACGTCCCTGAAGTGCAGCAAGATGCGCTTCTCCATGCCCCTCGTCTCTATTGATTCCGCAGCGTCCAATCCCCATCCCCGACACAAGCAGGCTGCCACAACGTTCCCGTCCCTCATCAGAACAGCATCAAACTACCAGTTCAGAACGAGAGGATAGCCCGCTCGAGCAGTCAGCACCTAACCCGGATCTTTCGGGAGCTGGAAGTGCATCGTGTCGCTGCCCTGCTCGTCGAATGATCGTTTTGCTGTCCGATCAGAAGGGGATTTGGCATAATTATCGCCGTTGCCGGGAATTGAACCCGGGTCTCCTGCGTGACAGGCAGGAATACTGACCACTATACTACAACGACTCCATCACGCCCAAAAGTCGAAACGGGGAACCATGTTGGGCCACGTCTCCTACGGCTGGGTCGCATTGTCACCCGAGGGACAACGTTTGTGGAGGGCAATTTGGGCGATCGAGACATGTGCGACTTTAGCTCAGTTGGGAGAGCGTCAGACTGAAGATCTGAAGGTCTCGTGTTCGATCCACGAAAGTCGCACTCGACTATGTTGGTCAAATATTCTGACCCCGTTTCTATGCTTTTTTTTCTCTTCCGGACCAGCCGGACGAACGTGACGCTCGGGGAAGAACGGTATATCCGCAAGGAGGAACTTTTCGAATGAAGGGCGCTATAGTGTAGTGGTTATCACATTGGACTCTGAATCCAATGACCCGAGTTCGAATCTCGGTAGTGCCTCCCAGTTATCCATGTGTGGTGGGTTTTTCACGTGGCGGGGTGGGGGAACGTCTTCCTTCTTGAAGGTTTCGGAGAAAAAAACCGAATTCCGCAAAAGACCCGACCAAATTCGTCCTCCAGAGACGATGAAAGACGCAACCACGCCGAAAAAATCGTGATGGGGATGTAGCTCAAATGGCAGAGCGCTCGCTTAGCATGCGAGAGGTACGGGGATCGATACCCCGCATCTCCACTCATCTATTGAAAATCGTTGCCAAAATTGTTCTTTGAAGTGTGCTTGTTGCCGGAGATGGGCCGTCACTTTGAACACCAAACCAAACCGGACATGTTCGACAAGTTAGACCGGTCTGGACGGGTTCGACAGGACGGAATATGCCTAGTCCGGTTCGGTTTGTCGAACCTGTCAGGCATCTTGTCTAAGAAACTGTCTAGAATTAGTGTGGAACCTGTTTGGACCGATGAATCTGTGTAGACCGATTTTTTTCTTCTCTCAACGGACCGGACCGATCCAAATCTGTCCGGTCTGGTCTCGTTATGTTGAACCGGTAAACCAGCAATCCGGTTGCTAGCCCGTCTCAGCTAGTTAGGAAACTTTAGGAAGTAACGAAACTCACGCGTTAATTCAGGTTGGTTAGGAAACTTTAGGAAGGAACGAAACTTAAGCGTATCGATTTAGGCTAGTGAAGAAAGTTACGAAACTTAAGCGTCTCGATTTGGGTTGGTTAGAGAACTTTGGAAAATAACGAAACTTAAGCGTTTCGATCTAGGCTAGTCAAGAAAGTTACGAAACTTAAGCCATCCGATACAGGTTAGTTGGGAAACTTTAGAAAGTAACGAAACTTAAGCGTCTCGATTTGGGTTGGTTAGAGAACTTTGGAAAATAACGAAACTTAAGCGTTTCGATCTAGGCTAGTCAAGAAAGTTACGAAACTTAAGCCATCCGATATAGGTTAGTTGGGAAACTTTAGAAAGTAACGAAACTTAAGCGTCTCGATTTGGGTTGGTTAGAGAACTTTGGAAAATAACGAAACTTAAGCGTTCCGACTCAAGTTTGTGGTGACACCATTTCAACTTGAGCAATAACAAACCCGTCACGAGCGAGTGGTGTTCGCGGGGAGAATCGAACTCCCGTTTCTTGAGCCACAATCAAGTGTCCTGACCACTAGACGACGCGAACTCACGATTGAGAAGGGTGTTGTCGACGTTTCATGCTTGCTCACACACCCAACCTCGTCAAGCACGAACAAATGTCCCATCGAAGATATCTTGAGCGAAGCTCCTTTAGCTCAGTTGGTTAGAGCACCCGTTTAGTAAGCGGGAGGTCCTGAGTTCAACTCTCAGAGGGAGCAATAATTGTTTCGTGAGGTAATTTATGGGGAATGTATTAAGTAGGAACGCGGTAATCAATTGATCGACCCCGACGATAGCTCAGTTGGCAGAGCGGAGGATTGTAATAGAGTTCAGATATCCTTAGGTCGCCGGTTCGATTCCGGCTCGTCGGACGAAGCTGTTCCCGCTCGGATAAATCTGATCCAAATTGCCTCAAAATACGTAACTTGGGCCAAGAAATCGTGTGCACTCGTGGCGCAATGGATAGCGTATCAGACTTCGGATCTGAGGGTTGCGAGTTCGAGTCTCGTCGGGTGCAGTATAGTTCTCAATATATATGAGAATATATTGAATATGTTGTAAAATATATATTTTGGACCAACAAAAGGTTTGGAAGAAAAGACTTGAGACTCAGTACTTAAGAGTTTTGCGCTTTGTAAAATTCAGGGATTCGGGGATTCCAAAAGCTTTAGGGTTTTCAGGTTTTTAGTTTTTTTTAGTTTTCTTAGGTTTTTTAGTTTTCTTAGGTTTTTTAGGTTTTTTAGGGTTTAGGGTCTAGGGTTTAGGGTTTAGGGTTTAGGGTTTAGGGTTTAGGGTTTAGGGTTTAGGGTTTAGGGTTTAGGGTTTATAGGGTTTAGGGTTTAGGGTTTAGGGTTTAGGGTTTAGGGTTTAGGGTTTAGGGTTTAGGGTTTAGGGTTTAGGGTTTAGGGTTTAGGGTTTAGGGTTTAGGGTTTAGGGGTTTAGGGGTTAGGGTTTAGGGTTTAGGGTTTAGGGGTTTAGGGGTTAGGGGTTTAGGGTTTAGGGGTTTAGGGCTTAGGGGTTTAGGGTTTAGGGTTTAGGGTTTAGGGGTTTAGGGTTTAGGGGTTGGGCGCTAGAACCGTGGAGTCAGGTGTTTAGACTTTGGCGCTTAGAGTTAGGACGTGGGAGTCCGGAAAGTTAGCCGTTGAGAATTAGGACTTGGGACCTAGGACCTTGAACTTAGAAAAGTTAGGCGATAGAAGTTAAGACTTAGGAATGTTCAACGTTTGGAGTAAGGACTTCGGACTTTGGACGTTCGAAAGTTTGGTAGTGTCACTTAGGACTTAGGACTTAGGCCTGTAGACTAAGGACTTTGGAGATAGGCCCTAGGAGCTAGGAAAGCTAGGAAAGTCAGGCGTTTAGACTTCGGACTGACGACTTCGGAATGTTAGGCGTTTGGAGTTAGGACTTTGGACTTTAGTCTTTGGAACGTTTGGAGTTGGGCCTTCAGACTTGGGGAAGTTACGAGTTGGGGCGTTAGACTTAGGAAGCTTAGGAGTTGGGACATTGGAGTTCGGAAAGATAGGAGTCAAGGCAGGATCTAGGGAAAGCGGGTGATTAAAAACTCGAGAGGGATGTTGGTCTAGTGGTATGATTCTCGCTTAGGGTGCGAGAGGCCCCGGGTTCAATTCCCGGACATCCCCTCACACTTTGTGGGCGATCTCGTGTGTGCCTTGCACGAGCTCGGCAACGTGCATGGCCTCCCGTTAACGAGGAAAGAACGAGATGGGATGTTGGTCTAGTGGTATGATTCTCGCTTTGGGTGCGAGAGGCCCCGGGTTCGATTCCCGGACATCCCCCTTGTGTCTGTTGGGATGGATCCGCAACGAATTTCCTGCTTCCCATCAAGAGTCGAGATTCAAGAGTACGCGCCTGCTATGCTTTTTCCTTCCTTTCCTTTTTTTCTTGCCTCTGTGCGCATCTCCCGATGGAATCATGTTCGTTCCATCATGTTTACGTTCTCTGGGAAAACAACGTTCTGAGATGAGACGGTAGTCCGGAGCATCCACGGATATGGGCGTCAGCGCCCGCCTCAGATCGAGAGCTTTCTGTGTGAGCACAGGTGCCCGAGTGGTCTAAGGGGTTAGACTCAAGTTCTAATGGACGTCAGTCCGCGTGGGTTCAAATCCCACCCTGTGCAACAGATTTTTTGGGGGCCTTGGCACAATCGGTGACGGATGTGCTCAATCGACTTTCCTTCCGTAACGTGGCGTTGTTAGTCCAACGGTTAGGATACTTGCCTTCCAAGCAAGGGACCCGGGATCGACTCCCGGACAACGCAGATGTGAGTTATATCGTTCGAATGTTTTACGTCATGCAACAGGTCCGAGCGTGTCGCATTTTCGGCGAAACCACGTCGCTCCTCGGCTGGTGTTCCGATTGACTCGCTCTTGGTGTCTAAAGACGCGTCCCGACGAGATCTATCCATAGGTTTTGATCGGGAGTCAATCGGAGGTCTGGTTGGGGAGTTATGGCCGGTACCGTTTCACGAGAGTCTACGTAAGCGCGATTTTCGGCGAAACGAGGTCGCTCCTCGGCTAGGGCTCCGATTGAGGCGCCCTTGGTGTCAAAAGGAGCGCCTCGACGAGATCTTACCATAGGTTTTGATCGGAGGTCAATCGGAGGTCTCGTTGAAGAGTTACGGCCGATACCGTTTCACGAGAGTCTACGTAAGCGCGGTTTTCGGCGAAACGAGGTCGCTCCTCGGCTAGGGCTCCGATTGAGACGCCCTTGGTGCCAAAAGGAGCGCCTCGACGAGATCTAGCCATAGGTTTTGATCGGAGGTTGATCGGAGGTCTCGTTGAAGAGTTATGACCGATACCGTTTCGGGTGCTAACCGTGAAGCGTGCGCGTGTCGCATTTTCGGCGAAACGATGTCGCTCCTCGGCTAGGGCTCCGATTGAGGCGCCCTTGGTGCCAAAAGACGCGTGTCGATGAGATCTAGCCATGGGTTTTGATCGGAGATCAATCAGAGTTCTGGTTGAAGAGTTACGGCCGATACCGTTTCACGAGAGTTTACGTAAGCGCGATTTTCGGCGAAACGATGTCGCTCCTCGGCTAAGGCTCCGATTGAGGCGCCCTTGGTGCCAAAAAAAGCGCCTCGACGAGATCTAGCCATAGGTTTTGATCGGAGGTCAATCGGAGGTCTCGTTGAAGAGTTATGGCCGATACCGTTTCGGGTGCTAACCGTGAAGCGCGCGCGTGTCGCATTTTCGGCGAAACGATGTCGCTCCTCGGCTAAGGCTCCGATTGAGGCGCCCTTGGTGCCAAAAAAAGCGCCTCGACGAGATCTAGCCATAGGTTTTGATCGGAGGTCAATCGGAGGTCTCGTTGAAGAGTTATGGCCGATACCGTTTCGGGTGCTAACCGTGAAGCGCGCGCGTGTCGCATTTTCGGCGAAACGATGTCGCTCCTCGGCTAGGGCTCCGATTGAGGCGCCCTTGGTGTCTAAAGACGCGTCTCGACGAGATCTAGCCATGGGTTTTGATCGGAGATCAATCGGAGGTCTGGTTTAAGAGTTACGGCCGATACCGTTTCACGAGAGCCTACGTAAGCGCGATTTTCGGCGAAACGATGTCGCTCCTCGGCTAGGCCTCCGATTGACTCGCTTTTGGTGCCTGAAGACGCGGCTCGATGAGAGCTAGCCATGAGTTTTGATCGCGAGTCAATCGGAGCTCTGGTTGGGGAGTTATGGCCGATACCGTTTCGGGTGGTGACCGGGAATCGCGCGCGAGGCGCATTTTCGACGAAACGAGGTCGCTCCTCGGGTAGTGCTCCGATTGAGGCGCCCTTGGTGTCATAAGACGCGTCTCAACGAGACCAAGCCACAGAAAGTCGTTGCGAGTCAATCGGAGAAGTGGTTGGGGAGCTATGGACAAAAACGTTTGGGGCGCTCTCGCTCCGAGCTCAAGGCGCCCCCATAACTACACCGAAAAGTCATCGTCATCTGAAAGGCGGGATCCTGAGTTCGGCTTGTCGTTGCAAAAATACGTAGGGGGTGTAGCTCAAATGGCAGAGCGCTCGATCCGCATTCGAGAGGCACGGGGATCGATACCCCGCTCCTCCAGCCCAGCTTATTTGTTGCCTTGGTCAAGAGCCGTTGCTCGTTGGCGGAGTGTGAAAATGCTGTCGTGCAACGGATCCGTTGTATGTGAGGGGTGAGTGAAGGCCAACGGCTTGAGACGAAAACCAATTTAATAAGAACAACAAAAACCTTTCCCGATTATCGAGGTTCCATTGGGGTAGTTCTTTTCAAAATTTCTGGGAATTTTGGTCGGAAGAGGGTATAGGATCGCCCAATTGGTGTTTGGGGAAATTTCGACGTGGAGAGTATATCAACAACTTTGAGAGAGTCTGAGAGAGTTTGGTTAATCTAGGTACTGATACTGAAGGATGAATTCTTTGATTGGAGTAATTGTGTGGAACAATGGTTGCGATAGGGGGGAGTGGCCCCTCAGGAAAAAATATGTAATTATTGTTATTTCCACGACGACAACAACACCACGCGCCCGAGCCACTATCAACATATCCGTTCCGTCTCACACCGTAGTGCTCCGTACTCATATCTCGTACTCTATCCTAGAATAAACCCTCCACCAAATCCCACCGTCATCCTCGTCATTCCTACATCTCAATCAAATTCCTCCGAACGATCCCACTTTCGTCCTCGTCATTTCTACGTCTCTACCACCCTTTCCGATCGATCACGATCACTCCCATTTGACACAAAGCACCGTCCGCCTCTTTGGATCGATGATTTGAGGGATGTTTCTCGGCAATAGGGGTCGCCCGAGGAGGGGCTCGAACCCTCGACCACAAGATTAAGAGTCTTGCGCTCTACCGACTGAGCTACCCGGGCAGACGAAAAAGTGTTCCGGATCGCCGTCCACGTCCCCCGTCGCTCCGGCCTTGCGTCGCTGAACGCGGTAGGGGTTAGGTGCCTTCGACGGGGGAGGATTTTTGTATTCGGAGTGGCGCAGTGGAAGCGTGGTGGGCCCATAACCCACAGGTCCCAGGATCGAAACCTGGCTCCGAAAGGCGTGCGACTCGTGTCGATGGTCGAAAGAAAGGGTCGTAGCGGAAATTCCGCACCCTTTTTTGCGTGGGGGTTGTAGCTCAGATGGTAGAGCGCTCGCTTTGCATGCGAGAGGCACGGGGATCGATGCCCCGCAGCTCCAGCCAATTTCGTTCTGAGTGAGGTACGGGCCCCCGAATTATTACCGCGACGGAGTATCAGGGTTGCGAGCGGGAGGTGCAGGGATCGAGGCCCCGCACCTCCGGGCGATTTTGGCGTGGGAGGGCCCAAAACATGTCCTTCTTGTGACCGGGGTCGGTGCGTCGGTGTCGGGAGGCGCGGGTCGGGTGCTCGAGCCTTCGGGGGGGAGCGTTCTTTCGTGCTCCGGGTGGCCGACGATGGGGGTAGATGGGCGTGACGGCGCGATTAATTTTAAGGTAATGAGTGCATTATAAAATTTATTTAGGGGTGCAGGGGGGGGGGCGCGTGACGGCGCGCTTTCTGTAAAGGTATACCGTGGAAAAAATTTTGTATGTAGGGGGGGGGGGGGCGCGCGGAAATCGTACGACGCGGACTCGACGAGGGGTCGGACGCGGGCCAAAAAATCTCCAAATCCCCCGAGCACGGCCGAAATGGGCCTGTTTTCGCCCGTTTTCCGGGAAGCCACACTTTATTTAAGCCGGAATGCGCTCCCGAACTCGCGACGGGCCCCTTGAACGCGCCCCCCGTGCATCTTGTGCGCGGACCTTGTGGCCAAATGGATAAGGCGTCGGTCTACGAAACCGAAGATTGCAGGTTCGACCCCTGCCAAGGTCGACGGACGTCGGGTTTCGGACAGCTTCTCCGTCCCGCGACGCGCTCATGTAACGGCCCGCCCGCTTCGGAAACGTGCGCCTCCGTCGTAGTCTAGGTGGTTAGGACATGTGGCTCTCACCCACAAGACCCGGGTTCGAGTCCCGGCGACGGAATCGTCCACGCCCTTTTCGCCCCCGTGGAGGCGCCTCCTCCGGGCGTTTCGCGACCAGGAGGGCGAGGGAGGCGGAGGGAGCGTGAGCAACGGTGGCCGAGTGGTCAAGGCGTGTGCCTGCTAAGTACATGGGTTATCCCGCGTGAGTTCGAATCTCACCCGTTGCGACGATACTGCTTGTCGTTTTGTGGCCTGGCCGTCACATCTTCCGGCGACCTCGTTCCGTAGCGATGGGACTTGTCTGTAGCCTCCGGCGACCTCGTTCCGTAACGACAGGACCTCCCCGTAGCTTGCGGCGACCCCTCCCCGTAACGATGTGACTTGTCCGTAGCCTCCGGCAACCTCGTTCCGTAGCGATGGGACTTCTCCGTAGCTTGCGGCGACCTCGTTCCGTAGCGATGGGACTTCTCCGTAGCTTGCGGCGACCTCGTTCCGTAGCGATGGGACTTCTCCGTAGCTTGCGGCGACCTCGTTCCGTAGCGATGGGACTTCTCCGTAGCTTGCGGCGACCCCTCCCCGTAACGACAGGACCTCCCCGTAGCCTCCGGCGACCTCGTTCCGTAACGATGGGACCTCCCCGTAGCTTGCGGCGACCCCTCCCCGTAACGATGTGACTTGTCCGTAGCCTCCGGCAACCTCGTTCCGTAGCGATGGGACTTCTCCGTAGCTTGCGGCGACCTCGTTCCGTAGCGATGGGACTTCTCCGTAGCTTGCGGCGACCCCTCCCCGTAACGACAGGACCTCCCCGTAGCCTCCGGCGACCTCGTTCCGTAGCGATGGGACCTCCCCGTAGTTTCCGGCGACCTCGTTCCGTGGCGATGGGACTTCCCCGTAGTTCCCGACGACCTCGTTCCGTAGCGATGGGACTTCTCCGTACTTTCCGACGACCTCGTTCCATGACGATGGGACCTCTCCGTAGCCTCCGACGACCTCGTTCCGTAGCGATGGGACTTGTCCGTGGCGATGGGACCTCCCCGTAGTTTCCGGCGACCTCGTTCCGTGACGATGGGACCTCTCCGTAGCCTCCGACGACCTCGTTCCGTGACGATGGGACCTCCCCGTAGTTTCCGGCGACCTCGTTCCGTGGCGATGGGACCTCTCCGTAGTTTCCGGCGACCTCGTTCCGTGACGATGAGACTTCTCCGGAGGTTCCCACGCAAAACGGGTCGCTCCCTGCAAGGATCGAACTTGCGACCTTGCGGTTAACAGCCGCACGCTCTAACCAGCTGAGCTAAGGAAGCACGTTCGTCCGTCGTCGGAAGGGGGCACCGTACGCACGGACGACGACGCGACGGCCCGCCGGGTCGCACGGAGGGGTGCGCGAGGCCGAAACGAGCGGGGTGCTCGTGGTGTAGTCGGTTATCACGTCAGTCTCACACACTGAAGGCCCCCGGTTCGAGCCCGGGCGAGCACAGGCAACGCGCGTCGGCAGGTTTCGTGTCGTCCCTCCCTCCAGTTTCCGTAACGATGGGACTTCTCCGTAGCTTGCGGCGACCTCTCTCCGTGACGATGGGACTTCTCCATAGTTTCCGACGCCCGTTCCCCGTAACGATGGGACTTCTCCGTAGCCTCCGGCCACCTCTTTCCGTGACGATGGGACTTCTCCGGAAGCTCGGGCACGAGAGAGGTATTTGGGCGCGAGTTCCGGCCACCTCATCGAACAAGTGCTCGTGGTGTAGTTGGTTATCACGTGAGTCTAACACACTCAAGGCCCCCGGTTCGAGCCCGGGCGAGCACACTCAGTCGCTATAAGATTGCCTTGGGCCCAATCGAATGACACCGCCAGCGGTGGGGACTTTTTGTCGAGGTAAGTAATGCGTTTGGGTGTAAGTATTGGTTCCGTGAAGTACCGTGACTTTCCCTGCCTCGATTCCATCAGCATTGCCCGTGCACGCCCCTGATTTTCTCCCTCCCTCGACGGATGGACAACTCTCTCACGCCCCCTTCCTTCATCGCTCTCATCACGTTCCGTTCCACCGGCTCGCGGCCCATCAAAGTGAAGGGTCCATCCAAAGGGGACAACCAGGTTCGAACTGGTGGCCTATCGATCTGCAGTCGATTGCTCTACCACTGAGCTATATCCCCACGCTCACGACATTCCGATTCCGGGGCCGGCTCTTGTCCGCAAGTGCCTCTCCGCACGCACGACCATGGCGCGCACGAACGAATCGACAATCGTTTCGGCCTAGTGGCTCAATGGTAGAGCATCCGACTCCAGATCGGAAGGTTGCGCGTTCGATTCGCGTCTGGGTCATGGCACGTGTTTGCTTGCCTGCCTGCCCGTAACGTTTTCGTAATTTTTCTTAAGTACTGTTTGTCCTCAAGTACTGGGGGTGGGTTGAGTACTAGGTGCAAGTTATGTACTGGGAGCGACTTCAGTACTCGGGGTGAGGTTATGTATCGGTCAAGGGTTATGCACCAGATGATGCGATCGGTTATGTGTTTTCGATATGTTTTTTTTTTGTCGAGGGAATGAGCGTCGATCTCTCACCGTCTTTGTGCCCGCTCCCTTTGATGTTGGTGAAATGAGCGTGGTCGTGTGTGTGTGCTCGGTTAGAAGTTTGGTTAGACACGGTGGAGGGTTAGGCGAATCGATAATGTTACGGTGTTAGAGCGCTACGGATATGGTCGGGACGGGCGATGGTTACGATTCGCTGGGACGAGAACTCGAGACGTTGAACGGAGCATGCAATTGAGCTCTGTTTTGCTGAATGTTGGACCGCTTGCCTCGGATACGAACGTACATTCTGCCCTCCGCCTTCCATCACGTCCCATCAAGTCCCATCGGGCGAAAAGTTGCCGCTGCCGGGTTTCCTGGGACATCCCTGATCCCGGTACTAATCGGCCCCAACCGTGCTTAATTGGCGAGGTCGGAAGGGATCGCATGTGTTCACGGTGGTATGACGGCAACACGACCTCCTCACGCCCTCCCGCGCCAGGTTCCCTTCGAGCTCGCGTCGCACCCACGCGCACTCATCTCACCCCATCCCGGTCGCCTCCCGTCGTCACCCGGCCGAGTAGCTCAGTTGGTTAGAGCGTCGTGCTAATAACGCGAATGTCGAGGGTTCGATCCCCTTCTTGGCCAGCAGGGGGACTCCTGTTTGTGTTTACGGACGTGAGAAACCTCGTGCACGGAGTCGCAAAGTCCGGGGACTGCTGGGATGCAAGCGACCGGGGTGAGACGAAGGTGACGTCACCCGAGGCAGGGATCGAACCTGCGGCCTATCGCTTAGGAAACGATCGCTCTATCCACTGAGCTACACGGGCATCTTGGAATAGGGATGCAAAAGATCGACAAAACATCGACGCTTCGGGTGATACGTTCATTTTGTAGTACGAGCGTTGTAGTACGGGTTAGTACGGGTTCCAGGGTGTGACTTCGGAGACGACTCTCGTAAAATTTAATTCTCGTGTCTTTGTGTCTCAACCACCCTGTGTTCGAGTTGTGTGTGATAAAACCTGATGTCGGGGGGGCATCGAGGGGCTCATATGAAAGCTTTTGATCGTGAGCGTTGATGGTACAGTGGTAGCATACTACCCTGCCACGGTAGAGACCCGGGTTCGATTCCCGGTCAACGCACCACATCATGTGATGACCCACATGATTCTTTCATCTTCGGTCAATAATTTTTGTTGTGAACTGGCTCCCGCCCCGGGAAGAGAGAGACAGAGTTATACCCCAAAGGGAAAGCGACAAGAACGTCCCTGAAGTGCAGCAAGATGCGCTTCTCCATGCCCCTCGTCTCTATTGATTCCGCAGCGTCCAATCCCCATCCCCGACACAAGCAGGCTGCCACAACGTTCCCGTCCCTCATCAGAACAGCATCAAACTACCAGTTCAGAACGAGAGGATAGCCCGCTCGAGCAGTCAGCACCTAACCCGGATCTTTCGGGAGCTGGAAGTGCATCGTGTCGCTGCCCTGCTCGTCGAATGATCGTTTTGCTGTCCGATCAGAAGGGGATTTGGCATAATTATCGCCGTTGCCGGGAATTGAACCCGGGTCTCCTGCGTGACAGGCAGGAATACTGACCACTATACTACAACGACTCCATCACGCCCAAAAGTCGAAACGGGGAACCATGTTGGGCCACGTCTCCTACGGCTGGGTCGCATTGTCACCCGAGGGACAACGTTTGTGGAGGGCAATTTGGGCGATCGAGACATGTGCGACTTTAGCTCAGTTGGGAGAGCGTCAGACTGAAGATCTGAAGGTCTCGTGTTCGATCCACGAAAGTCGCACTCGACTATGTTGGTCAAATATTCTGACCCCGTTTCTATGCTTTTTTTTCTCTTCCGGACCAGCCGGACGAACGTGACGCTCGGGGAAGAACGGTATATCCGCAAGGAGGAACTTTTCGAATGAAGGGCGCTATAGTGTAGTGGTTATCACATTGGACTCTGAATCCAATGACCCGAGTTCGAATCTCGGTAGTGCCTCCCAGTTATCCATGTGTGGTGGGTTTTTCACGTGGCGGGGTGGGGGAACGTCTTCCTTCTTGAAGGTTTCGGAGAAAAAAACCGAATTCCGCAAAAGACCCGACCAAATTCGTCCTCCAGAGACGATGAAAGACGCAACCACGCCGAAAAAATCGTGATGGGGATGTAGCTCAAATGGCAGAGCGCTCGCTTAGCATGCGAGAGGTACGGGGATCGATACCCCGCATCTCCACTCATCTATTGAAAATCGTTGCCAAAATTGTTCTTTGAAGTGTGCTTGTTGCCGGAGATGGGCCGTCACTTTGAACACCAAACCAAACCGGACATGTTCGACAAGTTAGACCGGTCTGGACGGGTTCGACAGGACGGAATATGCCTAGTCCGGTTCGGTTTGTCGAACCTGTCAGGCATCTTGTCTAAGAAACTGTCTAGAATTAGTGTGGAACCTGTTTGGACCGATGAATCTGTGTAGACCGATTTTTTTCTTCTCTCAACGGACCGGACCGATCCAAATCTGTCCGGTCTGGTCTCGTTATGTTGAACCGGTAAACCAGCAATCCGGTTGCTAGCCCGTCTCAGCTAGTTAGGAAACTTTAGGAAGTAACGAAACTCACGCGTTAATTCAGGTTGGTTAGGAAACTTTAGGAAGGAACGAAACTTAAGCGTATCGATTTAGGCTAGTGAAGAAAGTTACGAAACTTAAGCGTCTCGATTTGGGTTGGTTAGAGAACTTTGGAAAATAACGAAACTTAAGCGTTTCGATCTAGGCTAGTCAAGAAAGTTACGAAACTTAAGCCATCCGATACAGGTTAGTTGGGAAACTTTAGAAAGTAACGAAACTTAAGCGTCTCGATTTGGGTTGGTTAGAGAACTTTGGAAAATAACGAAACTTAAGCGTTTCGATCTAGGCTAGTCAAGAAAGTTACGAAACTTAAGCCATCCGATATAGGTTAGTTGGGAAACTTTAGAAAGTAACGAAACTTAAGCGTCTCGATTTGGGTTGGTTAGAGAACTTTGGAAAATAACGAAACTTAAGCGTTCCGACTCAAGTTTGTGGTGACACCATTTCAACTTGAGCAATAACAAACCCGTCACGAGCGAGTGGTGTTCGCGGGGAGAATCGAACTCCCGTTTCTTGAGCCACAATCAAGTGTCCTGACCACTAGACGACGCGAACTCACGATTGAGAAGGGTGTTGTCGACGTTTCATGCTTGCTCACACACCCAACCTCGTCAAGCACGAACAAATGTCCCATCGAAGATATCTTGAGCGAAGCTCCTTTAGCTCAGTTGGTTAGAGCACCCGTTTAGTAAGCGGGAGGTCCTGAGTTCAACTCTCAGAGGGAGCAATAATTGTTTCGTGAGGTAATTTATGGGGAATGTATTAAGTAGGAACGCGGTAATCAATTGATCGACCCCGACGATAGCTCAGTTGGCAGAGCGGAGGACTGTAATAGAGTTCAGATATCCTTAGGTCGCCGGTTCGATTCCGGCTCGTCGGACGAAGCTGTTCCCGCTCGGATAAATCTGATCCAAATTGCCTCAAAATACGTAACTTGGGCCAAGAAATCGTGTGCACTCGTGGCGCAATGGATAGCGTATCAGACTTCGGATCTGAGGGTTGCGAGTTCGAGTCTCGTCGGGTGCAGTATAGTTCTCAATATATATGAGAATATATTGAATATGTTGTAAAATATATATTTTGGACCAACAAAAGGTTTGGAAGAAAAGACTTGAGACTCAGTACTTAAGAGTTTTGCGCTTTGTAAAATTCAGGGATTCGGGGATTCCAAAAGCTTTAGGGTTTTCAGGTTTTTAGTTTTTTTTAGTTTTCTTAGGTTTTTTAGTTTTCTTAGGTTTTTTAGGTTTTTTAGGGTTTAGGGTCTAGGGTTTAGGGTTTAGGGTTTAGGGTTTAGGGTTTAGGGTTTAGGGTTTAGGGTTTAGGGTTTAGGGTTTATAGGGTTTAGGGTTTAGGGTTTAGGGTTTAGGGTTTAGGGTTTAGGGTTTAGGGTTTAGGGTTTAGGGTTTAGGGTTTAGGGTTTAGGGTTTAGGGTTTAGGGTTTAGGGGTTTAGGGGTTAGGGTTTAGGGTTTAGGGTTTAGGGGTTTAGGGGTTAGGGGTTTAGGGTTTAGGGGTTTAGGGCTTAGGGGTTTAGGGTTTAGGGTTTAGGGTTTAGGGGTTTAGGGTTTAGGGGTTGGGCGCTAGAACCGTGGAGTCAGGTGTTTAGACTTTGGCGCTTAGAGTTAGGACGTGGGAGTCCGGAAAGTTAGCCGTTGAGAATTAGGACTTGGGACCTAGGACCTTGAACTTAGAAAAGTTAGGCGATAGAAGTTAAGACTTAGGAATGTTCAACGTTTGGAGTAAGGACTTCGGACTTTGGACGTTCGAAAGTTTGGTAGTGTCACTTAGGACTTAGGACTTAGGCCTGTAGACTAAGGACTTTGGAGATAGGCCCTAGGAGCTAGGAAAGCTAGGAAAGTCAGGCGTTTAGACTTCGGACTGACGACTTCGGAATGTTAGGCGTTTGGAGTTAGGACTTTGGACTTTAGTCTTTGGAACGTTTGGAGTTGGGCCTTCAGACTTGGGGAAGTTACGAGTTGGGGCGTTAGACTTAGGAAGCTTAGGAGTTGGGACATTGGAGTTCGGAAAGATAGGAGTCAAGGCAGGATCTAGGGAAAGCGGGTGATTAAAAACTCGAGAGGGATGTTGGTCTAGTGGTATGATTCTCGCTTAGGGTGCGAGAGGCCCCGGGTTCAATTCCCGGACATCCCCTCACACTTTGTGGGCGATCTCGTGTGTGCCTTGCACGAGCTCGGCAACGTGCATGGCCTCCCGTTAACGAGGAAAGAACGAGATGGGATGTTGGTCTAGTGGTATGATTCTCGCTTTGGGTGCGAGAGGCCCCGGGTTCGATTCCCGGACATCCCCCTTGTGTCTGTTGGGATGGATCCGCAACGAATTTCCTGCTTCCCATCAAGAGTCGAGATTCAAGAGTACGCGCCTGCTATGCTTTTTCCTTCCTTTCCTTTTTTTCTTGCCTCTGTGCGCATCTCCCGATGGAATCATGTTCGTTCCATCATGTTTACGTTCTCTGGGAAAACAACGTTCTGAGATGAGACGGTAGTCCGGAGCATCCACGGATATGGGCGTCAGCGCCCGCCTCAGATCGAGAGCTTTCTGTGTGAGCACAGGTGCCCGAGTGGTCTAAGGGGTTAGACTCAAGTTCTAATGGACGTCAGTCCGCGTGGGTTCAAATCCCACCCTGTGCAACAGATTTTTTGGGGGCCTTGGCACAATCGGTGACGGATGTGCTCAATCGACTTTCCTTCCGTAACGTGGCGTTGTTAGTCCAACGGTTAGGATACTTGCCTTCCAAGCAAGGGACCCGGGATCGACTCCCGGACAACGCAGATGTGAGTTATATCGTTCGAATGTTTTACGTCATGCAACAGGTCCGAGCGTGTCGCATTTTCGGCGAAACCACGTCGCTCCTCGGCTGGTGTTCCGATTGACTCGCTCTTGGTGTCTAAAGACGCGTCCCGACGAGATCTATCCATAGGTTTTGATCGGGAGTCAATCGGAGGTCTGGTTGGGGAGTTATGGCCGGTACCGTTTCACGAGAGTCTACGTAAGCGCGATTTTCGGCGAAACGAGGTCGCTCCTCGGCTAGGGCTCCGATTGAGGCGCCCTTGGTGTCAAAAGGAGCGCCTCGACGAGATCTTACCATAGGTTTTGATCGGAGGTCAATCGGAGGTCTCGTTGAAGAGTTACGGCCGATACCGTTTCACGAGAGTCTACGTAAGCGCGGTTTTCGGCGAAACGAGGTCGCTCCTCGGCTAGGGCTCCGATTGAGACGCCCTTGGTGCCAAAAGGAGCGCCTCGACGAGATCTAGCCATAGGTTTTGATCGGAGGTTGATCGGAGGTCTCGTTGAAGAGTTATGACCGATACCGTTTCGGGTGCTAACCGTGAAGCGTGCGCGTGTCGCATTTTCGGCGAAACGATGTCGCTCCTCGGCTAGGGCTCCGATTGAGGCGCCCTTGGTGCCAAAAGACGCGTGTCGATGAGATCTAGCCATGGGTTTTGATCGGAGATCAATCAGAGTTCTGGTTGAAGAGTTACGGCCGATACCGTTTCACGAGAGTTTACGTAAGCGCGATTTTCGGCGAAACGATGTCGCTCCTCGGCTAAGGCTCCGATTGAGGCGCCCTTGGTGCCAAAAAAAGCGCCTCGACGAGATCTAGCCATAGGTTTTGATCGGAGGTCAATCGGAGGTCTCGTTGAAGAGTTATGGCCGATACCGTTTCGGGTGCTAACCGTGAAGCGCGCGCGTGTCGCATTTTCGGCGAAACGATGTCGCTCCTCGGCTAAGGCTCCGATTGAGGCGCCCTTGGTGCCAAAAAAAGCGCCTCGACGAGATCTAGCCATAGGTTTTGATCGGAGGTCAATCGGAGGTCTCGTTGAAGAGTTATGGCCGATACCGTTTCGGGTGCTAACCGTGAAGCGCGCGCGTGTCGCATTTTCGGCGAAACGATGTCGCTCCTCGGCTAGGGCTCCGATTGAGGCGCCCTTGGTGTCTAAAGACGCGTCTCGACGAGATCTAGCCATGGGTTTTGATCGGAGATCAATCGGAGGTCTGGTTTAAGAGTTACGGCCGATACCGTTTCACGAGAGCCTACGTAAGCGCGATTTTCGGCGAAACGATGTCGCTCCTCGGCTAGGCCTCCGATTGACTCGCTTTTGGTGCCTGAAGACGCGGCTCGATGAGAGCTAGCCATGAGTTTTGATCGCGAGTCAATCGGAGCTCTGGTTGGGGAGTTATGGCCGATACCGTTTCGGGTGGTGACCGGGAATCGCGCGCGAGGCGCATTTTCGACGAAACGAGGTCGCTCCTCGGGTAGTGCTCCGATTGAGGCGCCCTTGGTGTCATAAGACGCGTCTCAACGAGACCAAGCCACAGAAAGTCGTTGCGAGTCAATCGGAGAAGTGGTTGGGGAGCTATGGACAAAAACGTTTGGGGCGCTCTCGCTCCGAGCTCAAGGCGCCCCCATAACTACACCGAAAAGTCATCGTCATCTGAAAGGCGGGATCCTGAGTTCGGCTTGTCGTTGCAAAAATACGTAGGGGGTGTAGCTCAAATGGCAGAGCGCTCGATCCGCATTCGAGAGGCACGGGGATCGATACCCCGCTCCTCCAGCCCAGCTTATTTGTTGCCTTGGTCAAGAGCCGTTGCTCGTTGGCGGAGTGTGAAAATGCTGTCGTGCAACGGATCCGTTGTATGTGAGGGGTGAGTGAAGGCCAACGGCTTGAGACGAAAACCAATTTAATAAGAACAACAAAAACCTTTCCCGATTATCGAGGTTCCATTGGGGTAGTTCTTTTCAAAATTTCTGGGAATTTTGGTCGGAAGAGGGTATAGGATCGCCCAATTGGTGTTTGGGGAAATTTCGACGTGGAGAGTATATCAACAACTTTGAGAGAGTCTGAGAGAGTTTGGTTAATCTAGGTACTGATACTGAAGGATGAATTCTTTGATTGGAGTAATTGTGTGGAACAATGGTTGCGATAGGGGGGAGTGGCCCCTCAGGAAAAAATATGTAATTATTGTTATTTCCACGACGACAACAACACCACGCGCCCGAGCCACTATCAACATATCCGTTCCGTCTCACACCGTAGTGCTCCGTACTCATATCTCGTACTCTATCCTAGAATAAACCCTCCACCAAATCCCACCGTCATCCTCGTCATTCCTACATCTCAATCAAATTCCTCCGAACGATCCCACTTTCGTCCTCGTCATTTCTACGTCTCTACCACCCTTTCCGATCGATCACGATCACTCCCATTTGACACAAAGCACCGTCCGCCTCTTTGGATCGATGATTTGAGGGATGTTTCTCGGCAATAGGGGTCGCCCGAGGAGGGGCTCGAACCCTCGACCACAAGATTAAGAGTCTTGCGCTCTACCGACTGAGCTACCCGGGCAGACGAAAAAGTGTTCCGGATCGCCGTCCACGTCCCCCGTCGCTCCGGCCTTGCGTCGCTGAACGCGGTAGGGGTTAGGTGCCTTCGACGGGGGAGGATTTTTGTATTCGGAGTGGCGCAGTGGAAGCGTGGTGGGCCCATAACCCACAGGTCCCAGGATCGAAACCTGGCTCCGAAAGGCGTGCGACTCGTGTCGATGGTCGAAAGAAAGGGTCGTAGCGGAAATTCCGCACCCTTTTTTGCGTGGGGGTTGTAGCTCAGATGGTAGAGCGCTCGCTTTGCATGCGAGAGGCACGGGGATCGATGCCCCGCAGCTCCAGCCAATTTCGTTCTGAGTGAGGTACGGGCCCCCGAATTATTACCGCGACGGAGTATCAGGGTTGCGAGCGGGAGGTGCAGGGATCGAGGCCCCGCACCTCCGGGCGATTTTGGCGTGGGAGGGCCCAAAACATGTCCTTCTTGTGACCGGGGTCGGTGCGTCGGTGTCGGGAGGCGCGGGTCGGGTGCTCGAGCCTTCGGGGGGGAGCGTTCTTTCGTGCTCCGGGTGGCCGACGATGGGGGTAGATGGGC